>CAVLJG010000005.1:42841859-43441859 GCA_963669975.1 Acanthoscelides obtectus
TTCCCTCATCCTATACATAAACAACAATTAGCAACATTCTCACATACTACTGTAAGTTGAGTCAATTTAAATTCATTTTACACCTTTGTTGCTACTGTTATCATTGTAATTGCAGCTCCTGATGATGATGGCAAAGTCCATTGAAAGCTAGAGAGAATTAAAAAAAGTATAAAGAGTCCTCTTTGCTTAAATCTTGTCGAAGTACCCAACAAAAAGCGGAAGCTTTAATTTTTCACCTAACTGGTCTAGACGACAATGACCACGTCTCAAGTTACATCCACAGATTTGGGGTTTTTCAATAACATCACAGAACGTCATGGGAACCAGGCAGTAAGAATGATGAAGGACTGGATCAAGGGCAGAAAACGACTGGCACAGGAGATCAATCGACGGATTTTCTTATTAAAATGTAGAAAACATGGCATTACACCACATCACATCACCCACCGTTTAACATCAATCACACACTTACTAGAAAGCCATTCAATAGAAGATGGGATGAAAAATCGTCTGCACAGGTTAGGTGACAAAATACTCACGCTTGAGATATCTTCCTGCCACAGACAGTTGAAAAAACTTCATTCCATACTCAATTCACTCCAAAGTGACATAATTTCTTCCACTTCTCCCTTAATTTTTGATAATTTCAAATATAGACAACTCAGACATTACAATAAAATCTTTCATAACATAAAAAACTCCAACACTCGTAAGTTTGACAGATTGTTGAATGACACCAAAAAAACCTTCCTCAACACTCAACAAAATTGGATAAAAAATCTCAGTAACGTTGACATCCCTCATGACATATTAAAATTTCTTTCCTTAGGGCCTAAGTTCAGTGTAGAGCCGATTGTTAACAATGACATTCCAATCAGATCAATCTTAGCGGATGTAGACACAATAGCATCCTCCATAAGTGATGACACTGAAAGAAACATTTTCACAACTCGTTCCACTAACCTCATCACTAACTACTATCATAATAACAATCTTAATAAAAAACATTCCTTTTATCACAACCTTTTAAACATAACTAGAACATTTCTAAAACAACATCCTGAACTTATGGTTACAAGATCTGACAAAGGCAATGTTACAGTGATAATGCTTAAACAACACTATTTAGATCTTTGCAACAATCTCATCAATGATGACCCATCATATCATGAAATTAATAAAGATCCCACACTTAAAGTGGAAAAGAAAAGTAATGACATTGTTAAGGAACTCCTCAGCACTGGACAAATAACCCAAGAACAAAAAAGAACTTTGACTACTTATAACTCTGTCCCTCCCAAATTTTATGCACTTCCGAAAATTCACAAACCTGTACTCTCAGTAAGACCTATAGTTGCATCAATAGGTTCAGCCACCCAGGCTTTGTCTTCATTAATATCGACAACACTAAAATCAGCACATGCAGACAATGATTACTACATCAAAGACTCATTTGAGGTCTCTCGTCAGTTCAATAGATTGACAATACCAGCCGATCATATTATCGCCAGTCTTGATGTGGTGTCGCTATTCAGCAACATCTATCTGGATGCATGTACAAGAACTATTAATAAACACTGGAATGAGATAAGTCAACACTGCAACATATCTCTAGAATCTTTCACCAACATTATAACATTCCTTTTTCATAACAATTATTTCTCTTTCAACAACAAAATATATTCTCAAACACATGGTTGTCCTATGGGATCTGTTCTGTCACCAATTTTGGCGGAATATGTCATGGATGATCTGCTTGATACAGTTATTCCGACACTACCCTATAACCTCTTCTTCATAAAAAAATACGTAGATGACATTATTTTATGCCTCCCTTCCATAGGTCTGGATGGTATTGTCAGAGAATTCAACAGCTATGACCCCTACATCCAATTTACCATTGAAAAAGAAGATGAGAACCTGTCTGTCCCCTTTCTAGACACAAGACTCATTCGCACCAACAACAACAGTTTATTGGTAGACTGGTACCAGAAACCTATGGCCTCAGGTCGGTTTCTCAATTTTAGGTCATACCATAAGCTAGGGATTAAAATCAATTTGGTAAAACAGATGAAAACAAGGGTAATCAGCATCTCAGATAATACCTTCCACACCTCAAATTTACGTAAACTATCAAAACTGTTCATCAATAATGGTTATCCGAAGTGTCTGATTAACAAGATCATTTTTAGTTCACCTTCCAATATTTTGCCGAACTCTGGTGATGCAGGTAATAGTCGCACAACCCCTAATAACGGAACTGATGTAATTCCCAATAATAACATCAATCCTAACAGTACTAGCACCAACCCGGACTCCAGACCTGGTTTTGCTGTCCTGCCCTACATCAAGGAACTGACCCCTAAGCTGATCAGATTGTGCAGTCCTTTGAACTTTCGAATTGCTTGCAAATCCGTCCTCACTATAAACTGCATTTTTTCAAAAATGAAAGACAAAGTCCCGCTGCTTGGCTTAACCAACACAGTTTACTCCATCAATTGCAACAACTGCAACCAAATATACATAGGTCAGACCTCCAGATCTCTTAAAGGAAGGATTACATCACACAAAAGTGATGCTAGGCTTCATCCTGAAAGATGCGCTCTAGCATCTCATGTTAACACAACAGGGCATTCTATGAATTACACAAGTATCAAAGTTCTTGATAAAGAAAAACACCTTTCCAAACGTTTATTCCTGGAAATGTCCCACATTTTCATGAATAACAACTGTATCAACAAAAAGACAGATGTTAAACAACTGAGTGTCATTTACTCATATTTGCTAAACTGCGAAAAATTGGAGAACTTACATATCTCCCCAAATTTCAACTCTTCACAACCATAATTAGAATCTGTGTTTTGGCCGTTTCCACCAGTAAATTTCATTCCACTCAAAATATAATAATTCTCTCCTCACGATTTATTAATAATTGTTAATTTAAATTCCCATTAATAATAATATAGTTTATTCAACTGCCTCTGGTCGGTTTAACAAATTCCATCATAAAATTCTGAAAATCTCTTCATCTGAAGTGATTTGGCAACGTTTTTGGCACACGCCCACAATTCGTTCCATCTTTCAATACTGACATTGACATCCTTCGGCCTTCTGTCAAAGGGTTTCATGTCACTCATCAATTCATCATTCCATGACCACTAATTTGTGCAATCATCAGGTGGTTTCACGATGTAATGTTCTAATTTTTTAAAATAATTTTTAATCTGTTTTTAACGTGTTCTTGTCATGTTTTGTATAAATTTTGACTATTGTGCAACCTATTCAGCTCTCACCATGTTACTGGACGTTTCCCTCATCCTATACATAAACAACAATTAGCAACATTCTCACATACTACTGTAAGTTGAGTCAATTTAAATTCATTTTACACCTTTGTTGCTACTGTTATCATTGTAATCGCAGCTCCTGATGATGATGGCAAAGTCCATTGAAAGCTAGAGAGAATTAAAAAAAGTATAAAGAGTCCTCTTTGCTTAAACCTTGTCGAAGTACCCAACAAAAAGCGGAAGCTTTAATTTTTCATATATATATATATATATATATATATAAACTTGAGACGTGGTCAGTGTCGTGTAGACCAGTTAGGTGAAAAATTAAAGCTGCCGCCTTTTGTTGGGTACTTCGACAAAATTTAAGCAAGAAGGACTCTTTATACTTTTTTATTCTCTCTAGCTTTCAATGGTCTTTGCCATCATCATCAGGAGCTGCAATATATATATATATACTTGCTACTCGATAAGGGATGCTGTAAATGACGATACATATGGCCAGGTTTTTCGGTCCATGAGCCAACCTGCTCGCGAGATGCACGCAAAGAAATTTAGTTTTCCCAGAAAAAGTCAAAAATCGATGAAAACTATTATTTTCTATTCGCTTTGGTAACATGATTTGACTGACAAGAAGTTGTGGCTATGTGGGGCTTTTTTTAAATTTCTTTGAATATTCCACTTTGTTCTTACACAAGCATTGTTTTAGAAAGAGAGACTGTACACAACCATTGCTTCATGGAAATCAAAACTGGACCCTTTCTTTTCAATAAATGGAGATTTCATTTCATAGTAATTTAGTTTCAGATTGGCTGTACTAGCCTCCGAAGTCCAGTGATGTAAACTAAGTGATTAAATTTACGATTACCTTATGTATTTCGCAGAATCTGTTTTCTAGAGGTTGTACAACTGAAAGCAAACGATATAAGCAAAACATAAATGCCGTTTTTGATACTGCATAATATCCCTAATAATGGGTATGAAACTGTTTTGGTTTTTTGGGCTTCGGCGTCCTCTATTATTGGCCCACCCGATATACATATTACTTGATTCTATTTGTAACTCAATCGTTAGCTTTCATGAATCTGCGTAGTTTGGTATCTCATCTTAAGTGATAAAATCCCACTGCACTATTATACAATCAAGTTCAGTCCTGTGCGAGAGTAGGAACGAAAAAGTCGAACCGATGATCGTTTAGATGAGCGACTGTGGCGTTGCGGTTACGGTTTTTGTGCTGACGGTGTGAGACTTGTTGATCTTTTTGGGATTCGTAATGGTTTGCGGGAGGATGTAGTAAGGGTATGAAGAACCGCTTGCATTTGTCGGTTTCTGTGAATGGAATTTGTCCTTCTTACGGAAATATAACATTTAGACAGACATTTTAGATTTGCTACTACTGCGTGCTGAATAAAGAGATCATTTGTCCTAGAGGTTTTCCGCCTACCAGTTTGGGGTAGTTTGAGGTAGAATATTAATAATAATAGTCTTATTCATTAACAACATTTCAACAGACTGATTGGTGAAGCTTAGCATGTGCCACTCTTACTCTTGACCAATCTTTCCGCAACATACATGAGTCAACACGAGTGAAATAGGGATTTTTTATCTATAAATAATTTCTACAGAATAGGAAACACTATGAAATAACCGCTATTAAAAACATTGACGGGTGGAACGACTGAGATAAGTTATATACGTGTGAATATTTTTGTAGGTTTCAGGGATCGCATTAAATTGAATAGGCAACATTGTATGAGAGGCTATGCTTGAATAGCCTTATATAGTGAGATGGTATATCAATGTCCCTTTTTCTCAAACATTTACCATGTATAGGTATCCTTAATAAGGAAATCTTTTTTTAAGAAATTCAGGCTTTGAAGTTAGCAATAATTTATGTATGAAATTTAAATAATGATACTCTGCTAAATGTCGATATTTATTTGAAACGTGGTCAAATTTGCGTAACCTAAAAATTAATGCTACACAATTGTTTTAAATTATGCACATGAGAAATATTTTTACAATCTGATAAAGTAAAATACATAATATTACAATAGTTCAATATAGATGTAATTATCAGATACATTATGGTGATACACCAGAACAAGCCTGTGGTTAATTGATAGAATTTGGTTACTCATCAGAACCGCGTCTATGTTGGTTCTTGTTATTGTTGAAGTAATAATACAATATCCTTAATTCTTACAAAGAATACTAAACAACGAATAGCAACTAAGATGACATCCCTTTAAGAATAAGAGGAGGAACGAGACATGAATCAGTTTTTATTATCTTTATATGGCCCTTTCACTTTCTACACCAATCGGCGAGGAAGTATCGTAATCGCAAAAATATTCGAAAATGTGAAATTAACTTTTCGGATGTTACATATCAAGCATATCACAAATAAATATCTCACTAATTGGCGTTGAATGCTAATAAGGGAAATCGAATAAATTTGAAAATTTCTTTTGATTTTAAAAGAAAGTCAAGTAGTATGTATGTATGGACAATTTACTGTTATTATTGTTGTTAATAATAATAATAATAGTCGTCTTTATTTAGAAACAAACTAACACTTAGAGGTTCGGCCCTGACCGAAATTGCCTTGTTAGCTATACAGCGAACCTCTACAAATTTTAACAATTTAGTAGTGAAAATCAAACGAAATTTTTCTGCAAGAGCACCAGTGCAACAGTTTAAGCCTATACGGACACACTGTGAGTACATACTCAACCTTTATCTGATTAATTATATCAGGAATCGAAATAAATAATAAACCGTACAGCAGACTCGTGCAGCACAGCATAGTAAAAACTCTCCAAAACAAATAGTCTCGAGGAGTCAGGTCCGTATCGAGAAATGATACGACGGCCACCTGGAGCGATTATAGAAATTCAATAATGGCATCCGTTGAACACCAAAATGCATCCCAAAATGTCACAACAGCTCAATCATACTCCAACGTACTGACTCAAAATACATTCAGATATCCAAATAAAGATCAAGCAATAATATTTAATTCTAGTAATGGAACTAGACTGCAGGACTACTTACTCAAACTTGGTCCAATAATCAGCCCTAAAAATATACTTTTTTGTTCTAGAATTTCGAATAACAGAATTTGTATATACTTAGCAAGTAAACATATAGTCGATAAATTTCTAGAAAATCCTGGACAAATAGAACTCAATGGTGAGATCATAAAAGCACGCAGACTAATAACACCATCCGATCGACTAGTAATTTCGAATGTGAGTCCTACAGTCCCACACACAGTTATAAATGAAAAATTATTACAAATTGGCCTGAAACTAGTCTCACCACTTACTTTTTTGAGAATTGGAGCTCCATTGCCTGAGTATAGCCATATACTCAGTTTTAGAAGACAAGTATATATTGAACCCAACCAAAATTCGGCAAATCTCCCAGAGTCACTAGAAATAACACATGATAACATAACCTACCGCATTTTTCTATCATTAGACAGCCAAAAGTGTTTCAAATGCAATAGACAAGGACATATAGCTTCCCAGTGCCCATTTTCTACCCAACTGCAAACAAACATAATAGAAACACCACCACAGTCTACCAATCAACTGGAAACGGCAAACACTCAACAAGTAAACGAGCAACAAATAACCACAGCATCAAGTGAACCAGCAACATCTCAATATACAACCAACACACAAGAAGCAGAGGTTCAAAGCCATATCAAACCCATTCAAACAGAACAACAAAACACAGTTGCATTACATGATTTAACCTGTAATAACCAAACGGATACACAAACCAGCACATCCTCCAAACGAAATTTCTCAGAAGCAATTTCGCCGACCACACCAATACATGATCCCTCATCAGACCTCACAAATTCCCCTATATTTCCAAAACCCAAAAACACAAGAATAAAGAAACAAAAGACAAATAGTCAGCCGTCATATATCTCTCAAGAGGCATATGAAGACGTTAAAACATTCATAGATGCCCAAACCCCTGCTTTTACCTTGAATAGTGACCAATTCAAAAGCCTCCTAGAAAACACTCACGGAACCCATGATATAATGAGCATAATCCAAGACTACACAGATGACACTAAAGGGCTCATTGAAATGATACTACTGGTGTACCCTCACATAGCAGATAGAGCAGTGAAAAACAGATGTACTAGACTACGGAAAAAACTAGAACGATATACTGACAATAACATTAACGAATGTCTCAGCGACACCTCTTCAATGGACTCCACAACATATTAAATTATATACTATGTTCATTGGTCTTAGGTCGCTTTTACAATGGAATCTAAATGGATACCACAGCCATTTAAACATGTTACATAAACTCATCTCAGATCAAAACCCTGACATAATTTGTTTACAAGAAACTCGATTCCACGAAACAAAAACACACACGCCAAAACATTACAGGGGATTCTTTAAGAACCGCAATGATAGCTCTAATTATATAGCTAGTGGAGGTGTTGCCATTTATATCAAAAGTAGCATAGTAGCCAAGCCCATAAACCTTAACACTCAGCTAGAGGCAGTCGCAGTCACAATAGAAGGCTCTCAGAATATTAGCATTTGCAATATATACATACCACCCAATTATCACTTAGATACAAATGAACTGGAGGCACTTCTCCGACAAGTACCATCACCTCGAATTATCCAAGGTGACTTTAACGCCCATCATCACACTTGGGGATCAAGAAGAAACAATACTCGAGGAAAAATAATAAAAGATATTTTGGATACAACAGATCTTAATTTGCTAAACGATGGTACTGAAACAAGACTTGATCTAGGAACTGGAACAACATCAGCAATAGATTTGAGCTTAAGCTCGACAAATCTTGTAACCCGTCTGAACTGGAGCGTATTAGATGACCTGTATGGAAGCGACCATTTTCCTATAGTCATATCTAACCCAGGAGAATTGAACAGTGATACACTACCTGAAAAGTGGAACCTGAAAAAAGCAGACTGGATACACTTCTCGAAATATATAGAACACAATTTACACAAAACTCAAATAAAAGAGAACATTGACGAAACAATACACGAGTTCAATAATATTATTATAAATGCAGCACACACCAGCATTGGTAAAACTAAACCAGTTATGAATAAAATTCCTGTTCCATGGTGGAACGAAGAATGTAATACAGCAATCAAGGCAACTAAGCAAGCCGTAAACAAGTTTAAAAGAAACAGAACTATCGAAAATTTGATAGAACTTAAAGAAAAACGAGCACAAGCTAAGCTAACAACAAAAAAGAATCAAAAAGACTCCTGGAGGAATTTTGTTGGCAGTATAAATAGCTCAACACCTCTAGCGACAGTTTGGAAAAAAATAAAAAGTGTAGCTGGAGCCCCATCATACTCTCCAATCAGATGTTTAAAAGAAAACAATATAACACATACAGATAGCAGAAGAATAGTTGAAGCACTCAGTAAAACTTACCATAAAAATTCTAGCAACCAGAATTACAATCAAGAATTTCTAATACATAAGACCAACGTAGAAGCAACACAAATATTAATCCAGAACAACCAAGACCCAATGAACAAATTAATTTCTGAGCACGAAATGGAGGAAGCACTTAACGACTTAAAAGAAACTTCTGCAGGACCTGATGATATACCCTCCATATTTCTGAAAAAACTCCCAGCAACAGCAAAACAACACCTACTAAATATATATAATAAAATATGGACTGAACACCTATTCCCAAATATATGGCGTCAAGCATTCACTATACCTATACTTAAGCCTAATAAATCACCTCTCGTACCAGAATCATATCGACCGATATCCTTAACATGTGCTATGTGTAAATTACTAGAAAAAACAATAAACAAAAGGCTGCTGTGGAGTTTAGAGAAAGGAAATCGTCTAATAAACGAGCAGTCCGGATTCAGACAAAATAGATCCACTATAGATAATATCATCGACCTTGATACACATATACACGAAGCTTTTAGCAACAAGCAACATTGCCTCGCAGTATATTTCGACATGAAAAAAGCATTTGATACTACATGGAGGAGAGATATAATCTCAAAACTACAATCATGGGGATACGATGGGAACATGATTGCCTTCATTTCCAATTTTCTGAAAGATCGAAGTTTTCAAGTCCGGTCGAATGGAGTTTTGTCTAAGCCCAGATCACAGGATAACGGTATTCCTCAAGGATCGATCATCAGTCCAACGTTATTTCTAATTGCTGTCAACGATATATCGAATCACATAGAAAAACCAATTCACGTACGAATATATGCGGACGACATGTTAATGTTTGTAAGAGGTAGAAACCTAACAACCAATATTCACCTGATGCAAAAAACAATACAAAATCTAGAACAGTGGTCAGAACGCTCCGGATTAACATTTTCACCAGAAAAGACAAAGTACATCATATTCTCGAAAAAAACAATTGAAGGTGGAACACCATTAAAACTAAATAATATAATACTAGAACAAGCATGCGACATAAAATTTCTAGGACTCATATTTGACCAGCGGCTGACATGGAAGAAGCACATTGCATACTTAGTCAAATCGTGCGAGAAAAGGATGACCGTTCTAAAATACTTATCAAACAGACACTGGGGAGCTGAGGGTGAAACACTCTTGAGCATATACCGATCAGTAATACGATCAAAACTAGATTATGGTAGCATAGTTTACGCTTCAGCTAGTCCTACTGCCCTCAAATCGCTGGATAGTATACACCACCGAGCAATTCGCTTGATACTGGGAGCATTCAGGACAACACCTATCCAAAGTTTATATTGCGAATCTGGGGAACTATCATTGAATGACAGAAGAAAGATATTGAGTTTAGCATACGCCACCAAACTTTCATCTAACAAAAATATACCGGCCCACAGGAACATGATGCAGGCTAATACACATATAAGTACAAGCAACACCAATACAGTACACGGAAAGTCATTCTTCACGAGAACCATTAGATATTTAAGGGATATTAGAATCTCCCAGCTTGCTGGTATAGCACCGGAAACTAACACAAACATTCCACCGTGGATTATAGATAAGCCAAATATCAATAAAGAACTGCTGAAAATAAATAAGACAGAAACTCCTGGACCAGTAATCATTCAACATTTCCAGGAAATACTTCATAGGTATGAAACATATGAAGAAATATATACCGATGCATCTAAAATTGACAACAAAGTAGGTTCAGCTGTTGTGACAACTAGCAACACCCTAACAATGAAACTACCAGACGCAGCTACAATTCTAACAGGAGAATTGCACGGACTACTAGAAGCAATAAAACTTATAAGAGATAAGCACATTCAAAAATCGTTGATTATAACGGATTCGCTCAACTCCCTTTTGCTTATCGAAAAGATATACACAAACAATCATCTGACACATCAAATTAAAGAAATTCTATATGCATTGCAGTTGGAGAATAGCAATATAGTTTTCATATGGGCGCCTTCCCACGTAGGAATCAAAGGCAACGAAAAAGCCGACAAATACGCAAAAATTGCAGGAAACCTTAATGATCCATCACACGTAACCATTCCAGCTTCAGACATCAAGGTCTTTCTGAGAAATAAATTCATTGAAAACTGGAATATCAACTGGCAAAACCATCCATCGAAGCTACTCGAACTGAAACCTAAATTAGGACCATGGACTACAGTGACAACAAACAGAAGACATCAAACCCTGATCACCCGACTCCGTCTAGGACATACCAGAGCTACACATGAATACCTCATCACCCAAGGAGCAGAACCTATGTGTGAAATATGTGAAGTGACACTGAGTGTTAAACATATACTGGTGCAGTGCCCTTTACTAGACTTTTATAGAGTTGACTGTAACATTTTATCCTTAACTCTAGAAAACATCTTAGGACCAAATTGTAACGTATACAACTTACTTCGCTTCTTGAAACAAAATAACTTATTGTACAAACTGTGACACTATAACCATCGCCGCTAATGGCCAGTAGGTCGATGCGGTTAAATAAATAAAAAAAAAAAAAAAAAAACTAACACTTAACCAATCAGTTAGCCATTGGTAACACAATATAGATGCCTTATCTCAAAAAAAAAACAGACAAGAGCATGGTCAGAACATAAGTAAATCATCATTTATATAGAAATTGTAAAATTAAGTAAATAGTGCATATACATATATAAGATTTTTTTGCGGAATGTTGAAAATGAATATCTTTTATACACTTCAGGTATTAAATTATACCTGGAAGCTAAGTTATACGAAAAACTTCGTTTGAATAATATTGTTTAGTGCGGTGACTTAAAGATCTAGTGTGTACATTCTTCAGAAAACAATATTTTCTCTGAGGCATAAGGAGCGTTGACGTGTGCAACAGTTTATGTGTGAAAATTAAATTGTGATAGTTTACTAAATTTGTTATAAGCAATTGCATGGTGTGTGGGAAGTGCACAGTAAGTCTACCTGACGCCATACTTTTTGCGTCCCACTCCAATTGCAATCGCGTAAACTCTGAAAATGACATATATTTTTTGGATGTTGCATGACATGTACATTACTAAAAACCATACCAAACACTTTCCTCAGTTTGTCTATTTGTCAGTCTGTCGGTCCGTCTGTTTGCTGATACGTACTTGGACCTCTATAACTTGGATAGTACCGCTCGGATTTTTATCGAGTTCTCACACAAAGTTACCACATTATCTAGGACGAAACAGCTTTATAGCTTCTGAAAACCGATCCTTTGGCGGCGGAGCTACATCTTAAAAACGAAAAAAATAAAACTTGCCTAAAATATTGGGTAAGAGATTTGCAGAGATACAATTTTTACCTTGTTCATACGTTTCTAACCCCGGTAATTCTCCACATTAGACCTATTTCACAAATAGATTTACACTTATCTTGAATCATATAAACGTTTTCGATACTTACGTCGAGCGCAATGAAAATAGACTTTAAACCTATCGCGTGCTAGCTGCTGCCACTGGCGATTTATTCATCACAATACTGATCGCAGCATTGTCGGATGGCTGGTAGGCTAGAAGCGAAATTTCTAGATGGCAAGACTCTCGAATAGGTGGGAACAAATTCCATACACCTATTTGAGTAACTTGATATATTTGAGTAACTTGATATATTTAATTCCTTTGTTATGTACATACTTAGTTAGCTTCTTTCTAAGAGGGGCTAATTTCAACAGAACATTTTTTTATAAACTGATGACAGCGTTGCATGGGAACCGATTTCACGCCATTTTTTTTTTGCTGGAGATTTCTTTGTAAACGAGACAAGAACACAAGCTTGGATCCTGAATATGCGAGTAGGTAAAATTGTTGTGGCAGTGGTGTGTGTGCTGAAGCGGCAAATCATCGTCACACATGGAAGAGCCATACATTTAGGTACGTCAGTCCGACACCAAATGCGGTTGTCAGAACAAATAATATTTGCAAGTTAGAAAAACCATGATCAACCCAGTTGAAAGACCTGTGGCTCGATGAGTTCACACTTATTATGGGGTGAATGGTAAGAGCAGCAAACAAAAGCACTTCACTTCTTAGTAATCGTGTTATTTTTATATCAAGGTTACTAATGAACCATCAGTTGATCAGTTTTAATATTAGAGGGTTGGTGTCAGGCTAAAAAGATGCAACTAAAGTAAATGCCTTCGTGTACACTTTTTTTATCGAATAAGATATAGTAGGCAAAAAACTATTATCCTAATCCTTAGAGTTTTGACCCAACCTCAATTGTTTGAACGTTTGAACTAATATAGTCTTCTTGGGATTTCTGTCTCTGCGTAGGACAGCGCTGTTTCGTGCCCTTTAGCACGCATCAGTGCAGTATAGGGCTTGTCGTGGAGAGAGACAAACTGAAATCAAAAAAGTGGGCCGCGTCTTTCTAAAAACTCAAAATGTTGTGCGCATGTAGGTGGGTAGTCTGACGATCGTTAACTACCAATGGTTTGCCAAGCTCATTTCATTCTCAAGCCATACGTTGAGGGACTCCTACATCTCCTTGCTTTTAACTGCTCGTCGTCTGCATTATGTACAGATAGATGTCTCATCACCACGAACCATTGCTAGTTTGCCTCGGGAATACTTTGTATGACAGATATTTGGCATGTCGAACGTGATAGTGGTGCGACATCTGTCTATACATAGTGCAGGCACAGCAGCAGTTACAAGCCACAGACGTAGGAGTTTCTCTGTGATCTCCAGCGTATGGGATGAGGATGACAATCACCTTGGCAAAATTGTCATCATGTCATCATTTTCACTCTTCTCTCTCCCTCTCTGTCATGTGAACTGCGCTGATCTAATGAGCGTATGAGATATGACAGCAATATATAATGTTTTTCAAAAAGTTCATCCCTTTTTAAACGGGACAAAGTAGCAAGCTGGAATTCGGGATGATAGAATTGGCCCGGCCGCCATCTTGGATTATTATTTTAGATGGAGTGACTATCCGAGTATGCGATAAAATGTTGTCTCGTTTGTGACTTGTGGCTTAGTGCGCTGCAAAGGGAAGGAATAAGTCGCAAAAAGACGAATTTTGGCAACGCAACAGATACACCCTTTCAAGAAAAGAAGATTGATATAACTAGTACAACATTATTATGATTAGTTATTATTATTATTATTATTATTATTATTATTATTATTATAAGTATTGTCATTTACAATACATAAACGGTTGAACATAGGGCGAAGTCTAGCGACAGCTACTCTACTTAACCCTAACTTAAGACAACAAGTAATATGAGGAACATAAATATGCGAATAGAACAATATGGATGTAACATAAAATTAAAGTATTATTAAGAATGGATGATTAGCAGAAACACTACCAACTTTATAATTAATAATTATAGAACAAAACAATTGAAAATCAGTACATGACTATATCTAATACGAACTAGCCGTTTGAGAATTTAAAAGTAAGGATTTGACGGAAACTTTAAACTTCTGAACTGAATATGTTTTGAAAGCAACATCAATATCATTATAAATAGTAACCGCATTGTATGCAAAAGACTTAATAACGAAAAACCAGGTATACGTACTAATTCACTAGGAATATCGCCATTAAGCCAAGTTTCTGAGACACACATAGCATCAAATTTGTTTTCCATAACAAGCTGAGCAAATTCGTCAAAATGTGTGAAAAGAGATCTGCAGTTCAGATGACCAATCTGAAGTTATGTACAAAAGCGCCCACAACAACAGTCTCCTATTTTGTCAAATATTGACTGTATATTCCAGTGTTATAAAGTCCTCATAAGGAGCTTCAAGCTGAGTATCAGATGATGTTTCATCTAAGAAATTCTTGCTAACCTGGAATGCTTAAAAAATAAGTACGAGGGAACTTTTTGAACAGCACTATCTATGCTCCTTGTTTTTTAGATTTTCTAGCTGCGATGACAGTCTATCGCCACAGTTGAAATTCGAAATCTCCCTAACCACCTCAGCCCATAGTCAACGATAATAAGTCCGGGCTTCGCGTCGATGCGTGACCGACATCCGTCGAGATGAATGAAGACGAGAGAGAAACTGGCTGGAATGATCCAGCAACGTGCGGTGCTGACACTTTATTGTTTTTCGATTGTTCGTCAGATTGAGGAGCATCAATGTTTGTTGAGCTCCACAGGGGGCTGATGGGTAGATATGTGATGGTCGATACTGATATATTACATACATGCGTGCTTAGCGACGATTGTTGGGAGCGTGTTAGCAGAGCTGAGATGACGTTGGACGTAGGAACGATTACTTGATGTTTCAGATCCAAATTGAAGGAGTAGTAAGTATAATATGTACCACTACATTTCCAATTTTAGTCAATGTACATATTAACGACCGTTTTACAGGTGGCAAGACAGTGCATGCAAGTTATTATGGTTGCAAGACGGAACTGCTTTGACTGCAAGACAATTGTATCCACTCACTTCCCGTGGTAAGACGGCCCTGTTTTCTGGATTCAAACAAGCAAAGTCAGCCAACCTAAACGAATTAAATATTCCCTGTCACTATCATTTTGGTTTTGTTTTTTCACCCTTCAGCACACATTCATATTGATTACGAGGTGAGTCAATAGAACAGGTAATTTCTAACTTATTATAATTATCACAGTAATGTTCGGACTTAATTCGGGGAATCGAACCTCTATAAATTCGGTCATACACTGCCACACATTTTGAGTTAATTGTATGGGTGTTTAATTGTCCTTTAAAATCATATAGTATTTCAAGTTAAAAAAAAGTGGAGCTGACAGATTCAAAAACCGTTATTTATTATTATTATTATTATTATTATTCCTACCTGACTTGAAATGCAGGTATGATCTTTTGAAGCCATTTTGCTTGTAGCTTTTTTTGTATGCGAAGGAACTTTTCGAAATAAAATAGTTGTTAGCGAGTACAAAATGAGTCCATAGCGTAGAAAAAACTACAACACAATACACCTCTGTCTACCTGGCGTTGACGGATATGGATGTGTCACTTGTCGATATGGGGAATTCTGAAATACTACTAAATAATCAGCTGTTATTCCACCGTAATGGATACTCTTGAAAAAGACAATATCTGTAAACAATTAAATATAACCGCACAAGCCACTGGACCGGCCTAGGGACATTTGCAGGTATTTTTAACTTGTAACTTACTTAGTATTCTACCAGAATTGTAGACCAACTTGCATAAACAATCTAGTTGATTGATTTTTATGCAAGGCTCCGGCAGTTACAAGAAAATTACAGGAGGAATGAACTTTTTGTTACTACGCATGCGTCTGATCACATTTTTTTTTGCTCATGCTGATTGTAAAACGGATATTTGGAAGGAATACCTTTATCAATGAGTGTTCCTTTGTTTTCTTATACACACGAAGACTAGAGGAGGTTAAACTACGTATGGGATACACGTATTCATATGATGCTAATTATGTCATCCTGTTTACGTATTGACAAATGTCAACATAACCTGCAGTACTTTTTATGTGCACCTCACTCATTTGCCATGCATTTTTTATGGGGGTCACAGGTACTGAAGCTTTCCACAAACAATTTTAGCAGCTTGTAAAAAACGACTTACTCATATTTGTAGGAAGCTAGAAATTTAGGACATACCACTGATCTTAAACGCCCTCAGAGTCCTACAGTGAGTACAGCTCTCATATAGATGAAGCTCTTGCCCAAACTACATGTTAGAGAGACGATCCAGACATTTTAGAGGAAGTTAGAAATTATCCTTCTATAATTCCGGGTTGACCTACGTTCACGCTTGTGAGCAATAGATAAAGTGCCTTCGTATTTAACAGCTTCTCACCAGCCACAATAGGAGATGCCTGAGATATAATCGATATATTTGTTATTAACATAATATTAACATTGACGTACTTAATGAGGCTTGTTAGCACTTAATAAAGTTTGTATTACGAAAGTCCATGTCACTCCTTTTAGTCATTCTCTCTGCAAGTCTGTTGGCCACTTTCAAACTGCGTGATGTTGGTAACTGCTGCATCGATTTTGCTGAACTTTGGAGACTATAAGTTGGTGCGATACAAACACTGTCGAATCAGGTATAATTTTGATTTCCAACCTTTTTTGGTGCGTTTTACACCTTTCTGATAATTGTCGGAAACTTTGTCGAGGAGCTCATTTTTTGGGGACGTGAGATGTACCGAGTCAATCTACCTGAAGCATTTTTTTATTAGCATTATAGCTGTTAGTACTAGTTCTGCAACCTGCAGCTGACGTACATACACGATTCTGCTTAACATTCATCGAAAGAACAATAGACAGTAAACGATTTTTTCGAAATCAATGCCTTTATGACGCTAAAGGTTTAATTACAATAGACAGTTGTAAGTATTAATAACACATTGCCGGCAACTTTATTTACGACTCTTTTTATCCATAGACATGCTGTTGACAGGACGTGACTGTAAGTGCACGTTTACATCAAACGCGCTTCGCTTGGAGCTGTGCGCTTTGCTTTACAGCCCAGTAGGAAGCGAGAGGAACGACAACACAGCTTTAAATGAATGTGTTCAGACCGCGCGCATGGCGCTACGCGCTGTGCCTTACGTTATACTATGCGGAGCGGTGGAAAACGCGATGTGTTGGTTTTGCGTTGCGTTTTGCCTCGCTTGTTCAGACAACTCCGAGGGTTATCTGCATAAACACAATGGAAGAAGAAATTATCACCGCCGTTTTTAAACGAGAGGCAATATGGAATCCGAAGCATGCGTTGCATAAAAATGTATACGCGTTACAAAAAATGTGGAAAGAAATAGGAGACGAAGTTGGAAAAGATGGTGAGTTCATATTATGTTTTAACTAGGGATGGATATAATATATCAACTTTTAGAATGTGTCGATGTCTTCTTTTTGTTGTCCGTATTTTTGCATCGGTTTTGGTTTCCATGTATAGGGGCGTATTCGTGTTTTTATTCTATGTATAAGTGGTTTGCGATACGTCATCTGTATAAACCATCGTGTGTATGAGGTAGTAGCAGTTTTAATTTTTAAGGCAGAGTAGTTAAAGAACAAAATAATTAGGGAATAGAAACTCAAAGATAATACTATATAATACATTTATTGTACGAAAGAAAATTGATTCTGCCACTCAACTGCACCAGTAGTCACAAAATAATTTGTTAATATTTCTCTGGTTCTCTTTGCATCTTCGGAAAAGCGATACTGGGAGTGTGTGTAGGTACTCGGATTAATATCGCCGCTAAAGCCCGTCTGACATTCCTTATTTGTCTTAAATCCCTCCTGTTCTATAACAAAATTGTGCAAAATACAAATGGCCTTTACAATATTTATAGCTGTCTCAATTTTTGTTTCGATAGGTTTTAGTAAAATTCGCCATTTGCCACTCATTATGCCAAATGCGCATTCAGCACATCGCCGGGCTCTGGAGAGACGATAATTAAAAATTCTTTTTGAATTATCTAAATTTCTTCTAGGATATGGCCTCATTAGGTATGGAAGCAGAGGGTAAGCTTCATCGCCTACTATAACCAATGGGGCTTTTATATTTGTTTGTGGTAAGCATTGATCAGGTGGGACGTCAAGCTCTTTTCTGTCTAATGCTCGAAAAAGCGACGAGGACCTAAAATTTCCTCCATCGCTTTGGCGTCCAAAACTCCCAATATCAACCGCAATTAATTTACAGTCAGCATCAACTAGGGCTTGAAGTAATATTGAAAAATATTGCTTATAATTATAGTATAGAGATCCGGTATTGGAGGGACATTTAACTTCAATATGTTTGCCGTCAATACTGCCTATGCAATTTGGAAAATTCCATTTGGTCCAATATTGTTGTGATTTATTGTGCCACGTTGCTTGTGTAGGTTTTGGTAGGTAATCACTTTTCATGGTATCCCATATTACCATGCATGTATGATTTACAATATTTGAAACTGTTGCCACCCCCAATCTGAAGTGTAGAGCTAGGGATCGATAGGATTCTCCAGTAGCAAGAAATCTGCAACAAACATACATAAAATATGCTTGGTGTTAATAGCAATTTTTGTTTCAGTTCAAACTGTTAAAAATAAATGGAAATACTTGAGGGACTACTTTAACAGAGAAACAAAAAAGTTAGAAAAACCCAGATCAGGCAGTGGAGCAAATGAAGCTGTAGCAAGTCCTTGGCAATATTATTCTCTTTTGTTATTTTTAAAAGACCATCTGCAAACCCCACTGAGGGATGCAAATATAGAAGCGGAAAGGGTCACAGAAGATATTGACTTAGAATATAATGATATACAGGACGTAGAGTCGCAAGATTCTGACAATGTTTTGTCACCGCCATCGACCAGCAGTCAAGCACCTTCAAGGTCTGCAAGCCGATTATCTTCTACTTCTGAAACTCGGAAGGGGGCGCAGAAGCGAAAGAAGCAACTGGCAACAGAAAACGACAATAGCGAACTAATAATGTTAGAAAAACGGAAACTTGAGCTCCTAGAGTCTGAATCACTTAAAGAAAATGATGATGATCTTTTGTTCCTAAAGAGTCTTTTGCCATACATGAAGAGTCTTCCTGCTTCAAGAAGATTACGTCTAAGATTAAAGTTTCAGGAACTGCTTCTTCAGCAAGTTGAGGAGCATGAAAGTGAAGTTTCACAAAATGTTTGTGGACAACCTCCGGCACGTGTCTTTACCTTCCCCGCTCCCTCAAGTTCCGCTTCGGACAATCATACATACCATCATCACATACCGATACAGTCAACACATCCGGATCCGACCACACACAATGTATCTGAAGGTAGTGAATTGGACACCCCTATGCGAAGTTTTTTTTCAGGATATAACGCGTAACATTTTTATTCGGACAAATGTATTTTTTAATAAAATAAAACTCAGTTTTTCATAAACACTATAATTTTATTTTGGCTTACCTCAATGTTATAACCAAACGTTGTTCTGCTGAAATCCTTTCACGGAAATTGGTTCCAATCCCACATAAATAAGGATCCAAATGGCTTAGGAGAAGGTCGAAAGATTCCTTTGACATCCTCAAGTATTCATAAAATTTTTCTGGATATTTTCTGGCATCTCGATAGAGGTGATAGAATTCTCCGAACGATTTCCTACATATATTAATCTCATGCACCCACGATCGTTTTAGTTTTTTTCTATTCACTTTCAACGCAATACTTTCGAGTAGTAATATCTTCTTAACTCGTGAAGGAGCCATGGTGAAATGCTTGGAAAATGCGTCTTTAAATATAAAGTGTGTTTTAATAACAGTCGAGGTATGAAAAGCGAAGCGCCTCCGATATGAATGAACCCGAACGCATAGAGGTTCGCTTGACATGAAGTGAGGCGCACAGCTCCAAGCGAAGCGCGCTCGATGTAAACGTGCCCTAAATTTAATAAATTAGCGGTTTGTCTGTAATACAGCACGCAGGTGCCTCAAAGTTACTATTTCTTGGCAACTGTAAATTATTTTAAGCTTTGTAATAGGTGAATGACAATTAATTCTCGTTTTATAGATGATGTAATACGAGACAGCTGTGGTGACTTCGTTTTTATGCAAAATGTAGTCGACAGTGGTACGATATGTGTGGCTGAGGAGTTATTTTGTCATTATTGTACGGGGTATCCGGCTAAAACTTTTATATGAAGTTTTCCATGTAATATTTTTCTATATACCAGGTATCTCCGAAAAATGCTATTAAATAGTATTAAGTTTTATTTGTTTAATGCACCCTGTATTTTTTACTACTTGACAAACAAATTTTAAGTTTTTGACCACTCTAATCGCATATATTTCAAATTACAGAAAAAGGGACGATCATTTTCCGTAGAAATATACAGGGCGTTTCATTTAAAAAAAAATTCAACTTTATTCGATAACCCTTTTCTGCTCAGGGTATAATCTATCCATCGTAGAGGCATGCGACAAAGAAGTTCTTACTAAAACGGTCAAGAGAAAAACCTGGCCAATATTTTCAAGTTTCGCTGTATCTCTGAAAATCAAGTCGTGGGAGGTATTTAATGCTTTCCATAAGAACACCCTGTATCTTCGAAACGATTGAGCCGATTTTAACAAACTTACACTAGTTGTAAGAAGCTATTATTCTTGGGCTACAAATGTTAAAATATTTGAAGTTATGTTAGTTAAAAAAGACATATAATCAAAACTTCAATAATCTTCAAATTGTCAATAGTTGATCAATTTTTGTGCTTACCAAACGCGTTCTATGAACGATGAAGCTGTTGATATGCTTGCAGTTTATTTTGCGATGTGAGGGTTTTTCCTCGATTGGTGGCGAGATTACAAAAACTCAAGAAAATATTAACCCCGTACTGGGATATGTTGAAGGAAATCCTCATGTTAGCTCAAGGGCATTATTGCTTGAGTTGGGCATATAACGAGCAACGGTTCAAAATATGTTGAAGGACCATAGGTAAGTTCTAATGGCGATCAAAATATAGGGATTTATTCAAATTTAACTTTTCTTATTACTTTTAGAATGCACCCATATCATGTCGTGTTGCATCAGGTCTTGACAGAGTTTGATCGGAGGTTGGACTATTGTCATTGGATTTTAGGAATGATAAGCAAAAACAGACAATTTTTACTTCAAATTCTTTGGACCGACGAAGCCACCTTTAATAGTAACGGAGATTCTATCTGCACAAAATGCACTATTGGTCTGCAGATAATCCGCATTGGTTACGTGAAGTTCAGCACCAAGGGTGTTGGAGTTTAAATGTGAGGTGTGGCATACTGGGAGGCAGAATTATTGGGCCATACTTCTTCGAGTAACCCCTAACTGGCAATGTTCTTCTTGATTTTTTGAACAATCAATTACCGTTGTTGTTGGAAGATGTACCACTGGAAACACGGAAAACCTCTTGAACGATTGCCCAGCACATTTTGCTATTATTGTGCGAGAGCATATCAATGCAGTATTTCTACAGCGGTGGATTGGAAGAGGAAGTCTGTTTCCATGGCCTTCGCTATCACTAGACATATCTTGTCTTCATTTTTATTTATAGGGATGGTTAAAGTTCAACGTGTTTCAGACTCAACCTAGAACCAGAGAAGATATACAAAAACCGGATTTGCAATACGTAACATATCAAGAGCCGAAATTGAATCTGAGTTCTGTCTACCCATGAGAGGCTTTTCGTACATTTATGGGGGCATTCAAAATCTTTCTTTTTTAAATCGCTACTTTTCAGGGCCACAACTCCAGAGAAACTAGTTTAAAAAATAAAAGCTGAAGGGATTTCCTTTGGCCTAACCTTTGGGTTAGGAACAAGATATCGAGATGCGGTTTTCGCGAGCTTTAGACATCACTTAGCTACTTTTCATAAAAAAAATCATATATTATATCGTATGATATTATATAATTATAGCGGAATTTACAGAAACATCACTTTTTTAGATTCAAGATTGCAGTTATGCCCTTAGCGGTCATTTCAGAAACCTGAAATTATATTCCAGGTTTTTCTCTTGGCCGTTTTAGTAATAACTGTTTTTGCGGAAAGGCTGTACGATGGTTACCTTCCAGGGTACAGTTAGTTGGCCACCACAAATAAATATTGCATGAAAACGTTCATGTTAGACTCTATATCCTTTATATACGACTTTCTACTAAAGGGTCATATAAAAAAGTTAGAGAGGGCTTAATGTACATATACCCCGTACAATATATCGGAATTTGACATTAGCCCATCGGTCTGTTGGTCTATCTTTGGCCAATCTATCACTTGGAAAGTACCGGTCGGATTTCGATGGAATCTTCACAGAGGGTTACCACTGGGGTACTTTTACTACCAGTACTTTGTAGGTAATGGAAAATCGGTTCAGTGACTGTGGAGAAAAATGGGAGTGCGATAAAAGTCGCTCCAACTTCTTTTTTTGAAGTTTCAAATGATCCTGACCACTTTTTAAATACACTTTATGGGCAAAAATGAAGGGCGGGAGGTTATTGTAGAAAGTTGGAGAAGGGTTATTTCAGTTTTTTTATGTTTGTATGTTTGTGCTTACTAGTTCTACACACCTACTACACATGTTTCACACATCATAGGTTTGCCCGTACATTTGGCCTTAAAAAAGAATGGTAGAGAACAGCTTTCTATATGTGGCCCTGATTGACTGATCCATGGGAAGTAGAGTCAATCTGCTAGTATCAGAGTTTTTTTTCATAACTGTGTCCATTTCAAGACAAAGCTCAAGGATATATTTATTATCTAACCTTCATCACTACAATAATCATCTCTAAGCTTGGCACTAAGAATATGCCAGTGTTAATAAAGACATCTCCAGAGCCCGTTTCGCGATTTAAAGTACCGATCTAGTTGCATTCTTTATGGATTGAGTGCAATTAGCAGTTGAGTCTAGCCATCGCTAAAATCCCATCAAGACGGAATCCCACAATTAGTATACAGCGAAATAGGCCATTAAGTATAGTCGCAGCAGTAAATCTAAGAATAAGATCGAGTGGCCAGAAAGGCATACGCCGCGCTGCTTTGCACGAACGTAGCCAAGAGAGCGCCGGTAGGGTTCATAATTTGGAAAATCTTCGGAAATGAGACATAACAAGTATTGAGGCACGTGTTTCTTCTGTACCTCGAGATTTCCTCCACCATTCAAAATATACAGTAGCTTGAAAAGCTTAACATTTTTTGAGGGACATAAAAAGTTAAGTACGTTTTATTTGCGCCCCACTGTCATTTTATCGGCTTAGAAAAATAGACGGCAATCCTAGTAGTTGTTCACATGAATTGCTTTTCTCGCGAAAATTTATACATCGCTGTTTAGTTACACTCAGTCCGTTGGCGGGGGATCTGAATAGACAAGCATAAAACGCGGAAAAGTGGAAAATTGCGTGTGAAAAATGGAAAACACATGTATTTTTTGACAGTTTACAAACCCGCAAGGGTTGTTACGTAAAAAACCGACATAATGTCAAAAAAACACCGACATAATGTCACTTTTCAAGATACGTAATACCCCTGCGGGTTAACAAGTCCCTACCGAGGCCGACGGTTTCAGACTTCAGTAGACTATTGCTGAAAACTCTTACTGACACCATATACCAAAGCAGTATCCATAATAATATATTGCAATAGTCGCAAAGACTTAAGTTGTTGCCTTTTTGATTATTGAATACCTGGGTGGCGTTGCGCATGAAGGGCCTACAAGTGAGGATGAGGATTGACATAAATAATAGTTCTACCGATAAAACAATGATACTAAAACGACTCGTTATAGGTATACATCAAAAGTTGCAGCAACCTTCACATCATAGACCACCTATCCCCCTCAAATAAACGAGAGCTGTCTCCTGTTGTGTTACGTTCACTAACATAACTTCAAGACAACCCCGGCACGGTATTACGTATCTTGAAAAGTGACATTATGTCGATTTTTTTGACATTGTATTGGTTTTTTGTGACATTATCTGGTTTTTCTACAAAAGTTAACTTAGCCCTAGCTGATGGACACTTGTTGTGAACTCGTTTTGTTGTACGTGTTGCCTAAACGTCAAGATGCTTTAGTAATCAATGTTTGGCTCTGATGTCATGTAGCTGTAAGTTGTATATTATAGCTAGAAGAAAACGGCAATGCATATGTGCATAGTGAGGATTTGTGTGCTATAATAGTATGTGTCGATGATAGTTCCATTGGATTCTTGTCTCAAATACTCTTACTTAGATTCAAAGCTATAAATTAGTTGCGCATCCACTTTTTCTCATTCATTCTGGAAATTACATATGCAAGTTTGCTGAATTTCAAAAATGAAAGAGATAAGAAAAGAAAATCCCTGGTTGGTGAAGGAACAGGTGAGAATATACCGGACATGAATATTTATGAAAGTGTAAAGGCTTTCATAAGACTTCTCTACCATACGGGTTTTACGTATATTGAAAGGTGACTTTTCGTCGGTTTTTTTGACATCTCGTAGGTTTTTTGTGACATAATGTAGGTTTCTCTACAAGAAAGCTGTTTTACGCTTGTTATGAACTCGTTCTGTAGCTGTACGTGTTGCTTAAACGTCAGCAAACAGCGATCATAGCGAGCAAACGTGGAATGAACTATTTGCACACTAAAAACTACTTAGTCTGCAAGATTACATTTCGTAGTTTTTTTCTACATAATACCCCTGCCGGTTTGACAGATAAAATTGACTAAACTCAAATGCCAATGTCTCTGTGGGTGATATAAGAAACATAACCATACATTATGTGTAACATAACTTAACATTCCACTTCATCATCATTGGCCACTGCTTAACAGGCATTTACGTCATTTCCCGGTCAACAATGTTAAACAGCGACTTGCTTTTATCAACATTGTTGAACTTGGCTGGTAATCCACGTAATTATCCAACAGCATACATACAATAGGAAGCAAGGAAACATCCAACCAAGATGGTCTCAGTTTCTACTGTTCTAATTTTCGGCAATTTTCTGAAATATGCCATATCGTGGTCTTTTTTCTTTAATCAACTCTTGGGCTGGTAGTGAAAGTGAGGCAGATACAAACTGGAAACACCACTAATCATATTTAGAACGGTCGGAAATCTTTATAGCTTTTTACCAAAATTTCAGCTACTTGGGTGTAACTCAACACTCCGTGCCCTGTTTAGATGCCAACTAAAAGTGTGATAGCAAATATGATATTCGATTTTGGCCCCTCGCGCTGCTGATGTTGGACCCGTCGCTGTCTTTGGCTGGTCCGCTTCAGTAATGCCAACCTTACAAGGAACGAGTATCTGGGGTCTCCACGGTTGGCTGGATAGCGACGTGCTTACAAATTGTGTCCGCTCGTTTTATGCATACATGAACTATTGTTTATTATTTTTAAGTTTTTCGAATATGAATTATCGCCGTGCGCTCGTGGCTCATATCCCGTGGAAACCTGGATACGTTACACAGTGGCGCACCACGCATTTTTACGGATGCCTCGAGAGGAATATGAATCGTGATGTTATACATTTCATAAATAACGATTTGGTCATCTACGATTAATCATATCATAAAATAGGGTGTTCATAGAATATTTAGTGGAATTTATGTTACGGACTTGTCTTTGTTCTTCAATCATTTTGATTAAATCCATTAGCCTTAAGAAATTAGAATAAAGTAATTATATTAAAATATTGTATAATATATATATATATATATATATATATATATATAAATTGTACAATATATATATATATATATATATAAATTGTATAATATATATATATATATATATATATATAAATTGTATAATATATATATATATATATATATATATATATATATATATATATATATATATATATAACTTGAGACGTGGTCATTGTCGTCTAACCAGTTAGTGAAAAATTAATTATTATTATTATTATCTCCTCACGATTTATTAATAATTGTTAATTTAAATTCCCATTAATAATAATATAGTTTATTCAACTGCCTCTGGTCGGTTTAACAAATTCTAACATAAAATTCTGAAAATCTCATCATCTGAAGTGATTTGGCAACGTTTGGCACACGCCCACAATTCGTTCCATCTTTCAACACTGACATTGACATCCTTCGGCCTTCTGTCAAGGGGTTTCATGTCACTCATTATTCCATGACCACTAATTTGTGCAATCATCAAGTGGCTTCACGATGTAATGCTCTAATGTTTTAATCTGTTTTTAACTTGTTCTTGTCATATTTTATATAATTTTGACCATTGTACAATCTATCCAGCTCTCACCATGTTACTGGACGTTTTCCTCATCCTATACGTAAACAACAATTAGCAACATCCTCACATACTACAGTAAGTTGAGTCAATTTTAATTCATTTTACACCTTTGTTGCTACTGTTATCATTGTAATTGCAGCTCCTGATGATGATGGCAAAGTCCATTGAAAGCTAGAGAGAATTAAAAAAAAGTATAAAGAGTCCTCTTTGCTTAAATCTTGTCGAAGTACCCAACAAAAGGCGGAAAATATATATATATATATATATATATATATAATAAAATTTTTGAACATCAGAATCATAAATTAAGCTTTTACGTTGGGTGGTCACACTACCCTGATTTATCTGACGTATAACCTAAAAATGACATGAACATTACATACGTAGGATAATATAGTAGTTCAATAGACAAACACAAGATTTTAGGTTGCACGTGATTTTGACTACAAATACTACTGGATAGTAATGCAATTTGAGAGTTAAGTATTAAAATATAAATCGCGTTCCGCAGCTTCATTACGTAAAAAACCTATATCATCTAAAATATCGACATGTTGACTAAGTAAGCTAGTGTGCAAACAGTTAATTCCGCGCTTGCCACGAGTGAGCATGAAGTGAACGATAGCTAGTCCAAGTTGTCGTCCTGTTGGAAAAGCTGCGTAATGCCATAAAAAGCCTACATAATGTCAAAAAACTGACATAATGTCACTTTTCAAGTTACGTAATACCCTGCTGATATCCACGGTTTTTTACGCTTTGTTCGGTTGTTGCCTGACCTACATAAATAAACTATTTGTTAGCATTGATCTAGTCAGAACACAAGATCTGATCAACAGATAATGATACATGCGACCATTTCATGGAATGTTGGATCATTTCATGAAATGGTCAATTTAACGATATGGCCAAGTCATAAATATAGCTTCGCGTACTGAATCTGCAAGGTTTATACACCAGGGTATCAGACAAACTGTGAAAACATGCTAACAAATGGTAAGAGGGAAGTACGAATATTGGATTTTTGAGTTGCTCTGTGGTCTCTTTAGAACGAAGTTTCATGTCACTCGTTTCCATTGTATTTCTACATTGACAATACCTTTGAGACCTTGTCACAGAGGCAATTTCTTGTCGGCAGGCAAAGTGATTTCGAAAAACTCTAATCTTAGTATGTGTTTTTGGTGTTCCAGACAAAACAGCTTAAGTGTGTGTATGTGTGTGTGTGTGTGTGTGTGTGTGTGTGTGTGTGTGTGTGTGTGTATGTTTTTTTGTTTCTGTACCATTGTATAATTTTTCCTGCTTTGTTTCCAGTCTGCATTAACGAAAGACATATGGTAGTTGGAAAGATTTTTGGAGTTCAATAAAATCATATTTCGATTTTTCATAACGAACATCTGTCGTCTTCCTGTTGGTTTGCATCTTCCTAACCATCAAATGTTAAAAATAGGTGCAATTTCGATGAAATTAAGAGTTATACCAACTATATAATGTAATTTTTGGAAAATCGCTTTCGTATTGCCGGAGTTATGAGCAAAAAGTAAAAATGTTGGAGGCTCCCAAACCTCGTTCCCTTATTATTTACAATTTTCTGATCATTTGTGGGCGCAATAAAAAATCTGAATTCGAAGAAGAAAATAAAATTAAAGTTCGACAAGGCTTATTTTTGTACTCGAATAATTATGTAAATAGTTGTCCTTTTAGTTGCCCTCAATAACGCCTTGTTGGTCAAGAAATTGCAAAAATTGAAATGAACTATATCCAAACACTCGATTTTATAACTTTCGACACTACCAACTTCGAAAGAAGAAACAGATTAGCTTTCGTGTGCAGCTTCGAAAATTACAGAATTGCAGTCCATACCTACAAAAGCGAACACGACAGATGATTCTGTGTGCTTCCCATAAGACACCGAGCATTCTGCATAAATATTATTCAGCGCTCCATCAACCAAGTACATAATGGAAGGTTGCGTTGTGTTTCTCCTGCTGTAGACAATTTAGCCGAGATCCATATTTGTTTGCCGATAAACGGACTTAAACGTCAGATATTACCTACATATGCATCGTGATCTACTCGCTCGCATGAGGTTATAGTCAAAGACCCCACGTGTAAAAAATGGAAGACAAAATTTCAGTGCAACATCATATCGCTTGCAAGAAACAAAGCAGCTGCAAAGCGAGAGCGATTTGGCCACAATTAGGGATTCCGAGTACCGGGTAGACGGTTTTGTTGTGTGGTTTTTATATTTATTCATATTGTTTAAAATTTGCTGTAGTATTACCTTTGATGGTGCATTAATTTCTTGGAGATCATACCATAAAGGTAAGTAATTTAATACTCGGTAAAATCGGGTACTCGGTGAATGCGCCGAGTATGCCGAGTACTCGGTGTATACTGGAGAAGGTGGAGTTTCTAATTTCAACCCCCTCCCCCACCCCAATACTTATTTTTGAAAGGGTCAGGTTTACAGGCTAAAATTCGGGGTGATAGAGTTGATGTATGAATTCCATACCGGGTGTTTCAAATTTGACTCTTACTGCTGCGATCTCAGAATAGGTGAGAGATAGGTTGTCAGTTAAATGGAGGCAACATTACGCTTTCGGATAACTAAGAACTAACTAAGAAAAATTCGCAATTCCATATATTTCCTGAGTTGACGAAGGAAAACGAATTTCCCCATTATATTTGAAACGGAATTTCAAATTAAGAGTTACATTAACATGCTATTTCAATTTCTCCACAATATGGCATAATTAGAATTGCAATATGACGTTTCGTCTCTTGTAGGACCATATTGGACTTTTGCACAGGTTCGCATTGAGTCCAAGCTCCTTGACGTCCTGAGGGTCCAAAGTAATGGAACCCAGTATAGTCTGCCCATAATAGCTCAGAGCTTCACAGCGACACAAAACGTGCGCCGAGGTCTCTTCCTGTACCCCGCAGAGCTCAAACAAGGGATCCTCAGCCACCCCCATCACGTGCAAGTGGTGCCGTAACATGTTATGGCCAGACAACAGTCCCACTAGCAACCTTAGGTTGGCTCTATCCAAAGTTAAGCAGAAACGTCCATCCTTAGCACTGGGCCCTTCAATGAGGTCCCGTGCCTGGCGGCGATGTCTGGAGATGCTTCTCCATTTCTGAGAGTGTTGTCTTGCAATCCACGTCTCCATTTTCCTCCTAACTCGATGCGCGGGCACTCCTACAGCTGGCTCAGGACAGACGAGCTTGCTGGCTGATCCAGTCTTTTTGCACAGGTTAATAGACTTTTCAATTCTGATTTCGAAAATCTATAATACATGGACTTTGCAAGCCCACAGTTGAAAATAACATACCTGTAAGTTCCCAATATAAATCAGAAAGCATTAGCAGAGAAAATAACTATACAATAATACAAACCTCAGAAGCGTTGCTTCTTTTATAATTGATTTAATTTATATTTTAACAAAGTTACCTGGCGATTGTATATACTTTGTTTAAGGATAGAGTGTTGGGTTAAATATTGCATACCTAACTACTTTATACGTAAAATGCACATTAGGAGGAATTACTTGATGGACTTTTCGTGATACGCATATGAGACCTCGTACTATTACCTCCATGGTCGCCAAGCGCAATCAAATCCGTAACAATAACCGATAGTTTGTTATGGTCATTTCATGTCCGATTGTTGGTTCATTAATGACAGCTGAATTGTACCTTGTGTGATTTGATTGATTCCGAGCGCAAAAAGAACAGCAGCGATGCTTTCTCCTCAATTCGATCATCTCAGGCTGTTGTTCTTTTTGAGACACGCAATCTAGTCGAGTGTTTAACGCGATTGTACAGTGGCGGATTTAGCGCAAACGAAAAAAATTTGGAGATATTTGGAACAGATCAAGACTTAGTCTCTTACGTTACCTGTTCATGGCTCTGATGGCTAGTATTTTATGGCGACTGGTTTCTTACCTGTAACAAAACGATATCGTTGAGATAATACCACTAAAACGTATTTGATACTTGAACATTTATAAATACAGGGCTCAAATACTGATGCACTACCCAATCTGAGATATTGTACTGAACACTATGGTGGTATATACCAAAGTCCTGAAGGTGGACCTTATCAACTTATCAGGCTCCCGCAATCCTTCCTTTGGTCTCTCAAGCTGCCTTAGTCTGGATCCTAAAAGTTGTTTGGCAGCTGGTGCTGTGGACATCTGTATGGAGGAGATGCGGGCTCAAATCCGACCAGCATCCATTTTTCCTGTATCTCAAGTTGTATTCAAGAAATATTCGTATTACTCTAGCCCAGGGATCTCTAAAGAGGAAGTTCAGGCATATTTTTTTTTCCTACGCGCTCTATTGATCTGGCCAGCATTCACTAAGCTAGTCGGCCACTGATCTGCAAAGTTTGTCTCAGATAGTAACGAATGCGGTAATGACGTGCCTTTATGGAAGATAGCTGTGACAACAGGCAAGTCATCTCCACAAAATCTACAATTATTACCTTTGATGTGAAGGTAGGTAGTTCATTTAGATTTTGCGTGGTTCACACTATGTATCAGCTTATGAAGACTTTGCTATAGCTTGAAGTTATTATCTCGTTTATTTTTTCAACAATCTCCATCATTCTTCACATATAACCAGTATCCAGGATGTGACAGAAGAGGTTTGGTCTTAAAAAACAAGTTTTGTTTAAGACAATGGGCTCATGACATAATCATAATTTACCTTAATATGTACACGAAATTTGAACTCGGTCGCATCTATATTTTTCAAGAAAGTATGGAAGCGAGATTAAAAAAAATCACGAAAATCTTCATATAAGGTGTAAAAATCTAACAATAGCATTATTGAAACATTCTGTACTGGTATATATATATACAGGCCATCAGAAAAGTCAAATCAGCGACCATAGAAAAACAACATTCAAAATCGTGACCAAACGCCTTAATAGCTGACATTCCTGCTTTGATGAACAAGTCAAAACCGTTCAAGCATGCAAATATAAGTATATGACGCCATTGTAAAGCTTGACAGATCTCCTTGAACTTGTCTGGTATCTGGCTAGACAGACCGGAGAGACTAACAAACTGACGAGTCTTGCAACTAAGAACAAGGGTTGACCAGACCGCCCTGTGAAATAACGACGAAGAGTAGTACTGAGTTATATTTTTTTATTAATGTCTGTGCTTGCATTTCTCATTCTAAATTGATGAGTACTGAAATCATCCAGTTACTTTACCTGTATGTGTGCACTACGATTATTGAGGTATTTGGAGCTCGGCGTTGACTTAACCATGCGTTAAGGAAGTAGCTTGCAGTGCAAAAATCATGTGCAAATAAAGAGCAACGAAGAAAATTACACAGATATAAAGTCATCAAGCTGTCTTCTACAGTAACCACATATTTCTTGATTATTGATGAAGATTCCGGCCCTGGCAGCAGCAGCTTTATTCCCATAGGTCAGGTCCGATTACACAGCGAATTAGCATGTTGCTTAGAAAACGGTGACGTCGGGCAATTTTCATAATTTATTTGGACCGGCAAATCGGTTAATGGTAGTGATGAAACAAGTGACGTTTAGTTCAGCCAAGTTAGCATTGCACCTTATACAGGGGTCCCAATATTCCGTGGACATACAAGTACTACGTATTTTTAGACACAAGGTAAGTCGATTCTACATGGTTTACCTATAGGTATGCGAAATCTGAACACATGTTTTGCTAGACGCTCTAATATTTGACTTTTACGAAAAACTCGCAAGGGTTCAAGAAGGGTGAAAACTGCCCGCAACCCTACATAAATCATAGCAGAATTTTTTGGTCACTTTCCCGACGACTCTAAATTTTTTTTACCAAATCTTTTTATTTGCTTCATTTTTTGATTCCTATAAAATCAGGCCACCTCGGATAATTTTTGAGAAAAAAAAATGAATGGCATAAAGAGGTTCCCAACCGCCTTTCTAATTCATTAAATGTTGTTAGCGAAAATATATGAAGTATGATATAACGGTATTTAATACAGGAAACTGTGCGAATCTTTCAGAAAAGGTGTTCAACATGACTACCACTTTCATTCCTGCACATAAAAATATTACGCAAAAAATTATAGTTAACTTTCCCTGAGATGTCGTTATTATTAAATGAATTTGCAGTGTTTTGAATCCTGTCCCACAGTTGGTTGGCCTTGTCTATCTGAACCTCGTATACCTTTGTTTTTAATGCTCCTCATATGAAAAAATCGCAAGGATTAAGATCCGAGGAACGAGGTGACCATTGAATAGGAGCTTCTTGAGCTCTACCAGTCCGTGTACCATCAAATTTATCGTTCCAGTAATTTCTTACAGTTCGCGCAAGGTGAGGTTGGAGCACCATCATGCATAGAATACGTGTTCTCTTCTTATACTCAGAGGCAATTCTTCTAATAATTGAAGATATCTATCGCCGTTTAAGTGCTGATATCTGGATCTTCTACGACCACTTCAAGCTTCTTCCACTATCGGTGATCCACTATGATTTGCCGTGGTTTCCCCAGCGTTGACTCTTAGAGATTGTAATCGACCAAGTCGGCGTTCTATGCTTACAAATGTCTAACGATTTCGAATTGGTCCATTCAGATATTTCGCTTGATACACATTTTTCTATAATTACCCGAGTGCTAACAACGTACTCGTATCAGTCTCTTCCTCGAATGAATAATCCATATTCACTAGAAAAACAAGCAACAACAACAACTTAACCAGAAATAATCCTAGGCGTTAATTATTTTAAGATATATGAAGAATAAACAACAATCAAAAATTAACTCAAACATTAATTAGAACTCAATGAAGGCTGTTGTCAAAAATAATCTGACACTGACATAACATTTCCGTCAACTAGATGCCCACTAGAATTTGAAACATGATGAGATCTTTTTAGAAACCAGCACCGAAAAACTTTTTTTTTCGAAAACTAAGCGAGATGGCAGCAGCGGTGGCCGCAGTAGTAGACCTTTCGGCCTCCTAATCAGTCGCCGTGCGCTGTGCGGGTTCGAGTTCCGACCTAGGAGAAATTTTTCTCTTGGCTATGGATGTTGTGATTGTACGTAGGTGGTAGATGGTCTCTGACTGTCGAACGCGGAGGTACCACCCGGCGGATCTCGTAGTCGGAGCCAGAATGTGTGCATGTTACATGCACACGTGTACCCTCGCCAGAGTCCGTGTGGCGTTCCCCCTTTCCCCTGTATCCCCCTATAGCCCCACGGTACCCAATGGCCTTCGTGGTAGTTGGAGTATGAAAAAAAGCAACAAATAAAGTAGATAAAAGGGTATTTTGTGAAATGTAAATACAGATGTTAGGACGTTTAGCAAAACACATGTGTTCCAAATTCCATTCAAATCATACTATCGGCTTAAAAATATCTGAAAACATTTTAAACGAAAACTTTGACGCCCTCTAACGAAATTTGCACTTACGTTAATCATGTCCAATCAACTTATTTTGAGTTTAAAAATACGTGGTACTTAGTGCTACTTAGTTACAAAAAAATTTAGCCTTCTGGAAAACTATGCGTTTGTTTAGTCCGACTATGATTTATAACAGAGTCTCAAAGGTTGTGGTCGCCAAAATTTGGCAAAATCCTATAGTAGATATAAACCTCTAAAATTTCTGCCGTTTTATGGCTTAAGCGGCTTTGACCGGTTGTTCTAAGGCTAATCTGTCTTGCTATCAGCTCACATTTAATTTTGTCATTTACAAAAACCTTTGCAAACTTTGTGCGGACTCCCAACCTTCTCTGTACATGTTGAAAAATTAGTGTTTAATTCTGTCAATTCGTAATTATTACTATAATCTTTATACTTCAGTGCCTTTGGCGTTGTATTTTATGCAACGAATGGGTACTTTTTTGCATGTCCTACAGGAGTGTTATCTTATTAAATGTCAGTTTTAAATAATGTATTCCATGGCGACTGTTGTAATTCACCATTCAAATATCTTGCAATTCGGGCTCTAACATAATATACGTTCTGAAAATAAATATGTAGCATAACGAATGCTCAAAAATAATTTAGTCTCTCACATACTTTGCTATATACTAGAATAATATTCCAAACAGACAAATATGTATACTAAGTGACATATAAATCCGAACACCCAGTTTAAATGGTTTTATTTTAATAAAAGTTGGTGAATGTATTTATCTTACTGTAAGTAACAAGTGAAAAAATTTTCAGCGTTATCAGTTGGACATTCCGGTTTTTATACTGCTTTTTTTTAATTCACTAACGCTCTAAAAATGAATATTTCAGCCGCAGTAAAGAATCAACGTTGGCGGATTTTGGTTCTTGACATCCTTTACGATCGGTTACGATGCCTAGAGTACGGAGACCTGTACGATTTCGTCAACTTAGTGAGTTTGATAGGGGCCGTATAGTGGGACTTCTGGAAGCTGGACTTTCTTTTCGGACAATTGCAGTTAGAGTGCAAAGAAGTGTAGACACTGTGGTTAGGTGTTGGCCTTAAGGGACCGTTTCTCCACTACCAGGTCCATTGCAAATGAATGGTTTGCAGAACACGGAAGACCTATTGGCATGCGAAGTGTTTACTGACGAATGAGAAGTTTTGGCTTGTTTTCATACCGGCCACACTGGGTCCTCCCTTTAACTCGAGAACACCGACGTAATCGCCTTGAGTGGTGCAGACCACGGTCACTCTGGGAACAGGAATGGAACAGTATTGTCTTTAGTGACGAGTCTCGATTTTTTTTAGGCATGCACGATGGTCGTGCCAGGGTTAGAAGGCGACGTGGTCAAAGGAGGAATCCACAGTTTTTTGTTGAAAGACATGTTCATCACACTGTTGGAGTTATGGTTTGGGGTGCTATAGCTTATGGTTCCAGGTCACCTTTAATCTTCATCAGAGGTAACATGAACGCGCAGCGTTATATCCACGAAGTTCTAGAACCCCATCTTTTACCCTATCTTGACAAACTGGCAGATCCAACTTTCCAACAAGATAATGCCCGACCACATGTTGCAAGAGTCACAATAGACTTCTTTCAACATAATGATGTCACATTGTTGCCATGGCCACCAAGATCTCCCGACTTATCCCCAATTGAGCACGTGTGGGATATGATGGGTAGGAGATTGCTCAATTTGCAACGTCCTCCTCAGACTCTAGAAGCACTTCGAGAGGAGTTGGTGGTTGCCTGGAATGAGATACCACAGGAGGACATTGACCACCTGATCAGAAGCATGCCTAGGCGCGTTGGAGAATGCGTAGCACATCAGGGTGCATCCACACATTATTAAAGGTCAAAGGGCTTTAAAGCAGTGCAATCATTTTGAAATTTTTATCATTTACTCATTATGCTTCTCTCTACTTATACAAAATTTTATTAAAATAAAACCATTTAAACTGGGTGTTCGGATTTATATGTCACTTAGTATATGTTCTCCAGTCGACATCTTAGAAAGTACTAGGCCTTTTTTTCCTTAGGTTTTAGTTGACGAGTTGGGCTTCGAACCGGTCCAAATTGGTGGCCATATAATTTAATAGGAATTTAAACATATTTTCACAGTAATTTATGATAGTCTTTGGGTTTGATAATTTCTTTACAGCTGGCAAATTAATTTTGACACACGACAGAACTATAGCATCCATTTTTTTAGCCACCTTCATAATATGTCTGCTGACTACAAAGACAGCTATACTTATAGCCCCCTTTAGAGACCTCGAACGGACGTAACCACATATATTCAAAACCACAAACGTGACTAAACGTTTGCTGTGACATGACGAGGAGCCTAGCAGCAATACTCCATTTTTTCAAGTTGGAACGCCTTATACATGTGATACAATCGCAATATTGATGAAATGGCTGGTTGGGGTAGAAGAAACATAAATAAATATCAAACAACTATTATAATAATCTCCCATATTTGTCTGGCCAATGAAACCACATAAATTCAAAATTATTTAATATAGGAAGGAGGAATTTCAAACATCTCATAAATTGAAATTCTTTAATATAGTAAACAGGAATAATAATGAGGTTTCACTGGCCAAACAAACATGGGAGATTTTCGACATGGAAATCACAGGATAAGTTTTAGATGTTCCATTAACTATTATAATTTCACATAAAGAACCAACAATACGATGGAATAGAATTCTTTACATGGAAAAATTTTGGGCGCATGGATATTCACAGGCTACGAATTTTTGAAAAAAATACCCGCAAGGTTCGCAAACGAGGAACTTCCCGACCGACCTCTATGGGAGCCATTTTCTATATCTTCTTGTGCTGAATCTTGTCCTAATGTTTCCAATCAGTAACTTTCCGCAGGACTTTTTACATATACAATACGTGTTAATAGCAATAACCACGTATCACTAAAGACTCAGTATTTTGGATGCTCTATTTAAGAAAATTTAAAGCCGGCGAAGATGTGTTAAAAGCATCAGCACCTGCATCATGATAGATTATCGCTTGTAGGAACTTTGATAAAAAAACCTACTTAGAAGCAAATATCAATCGACTTTGCACTATACATCTCGTTCAGATCGCGAAACTAAATACCATTAGTGTCATTTTTCAAAACTTAATGATGATTTAACATACTGGAGAGATAGAACCGTAATCAATTGTTTTTATTAATGGTTTTCATATCCTCTTGGGCATGTTTTTGCACGCTATGGTATCAAAGACATATTATACCATAAGGTTATAGTAGAACTATCATTAGTCATAGTTACTGCATCGTACCATACATGAGACCGGGTATGGTAAGTTTATATCATTAGCATTCTGAGATATATTTATGTATATCGCACTACCTTTCTACGCCTTGCCTATGATGTGGGTGCTATAAAAAAGTGTTAATGTCTTTGACATTTAAACAGTGCAAAGCTTCCTACTTCAGTCTATACATGCAACATGCCCATCCGTAGTATTCTAAAAGGCTCCTGCATCTACATTTTTGATAACTGACGGCACTCCAAAGGTGCCAGTTTTTTGGAAACCAGTTAATTTGAATCTCAAGTAGTGTAGTCAACTTTATTTTGGCTTCACACGTGTAATTTTATATTAACGAGTGGGGTGGGTCTCTTAATCGAGATCCAGTCGCTACAGGCCCCTATGTAGTTGAAATAATTAATTAAAAAGGAAACGAACATTCTACAGTTATATAACAGAATCAAGTCTTCTTTTTTGTTTTCTTGCAAAACGATTTAATGTTTCTTTGGGCAGCCTGGCAGAAGCCTAAATACCATGAGCAGCATAAAGAAGCTTTGTTAATCTGATTTTTGAACTGCCTAAGGTGAATAAAATTGGCAAAAGTGTCCTCAGGTAGATTGTTCTACGAGTACATACCCTGGGGACAAAGGAGCGGTCGTATCTGCCAGTTCTGAATGTGCGAAGCTCATCACGACTAGGATGCAAAGTCCGCTGGCGTAGCTGTAGAAGGGAGCTAAATCACCGACGGCCCCGTGTTGCGAAATGGTCTCGAAATTGTCCGTTAAAAAACAGTCATCGATCAGTTGGGCAGCATTCCTCTGGACAGCATCGATTATGGATAATGTAGTCGGAGCGGCAGCACCCCAAACATGTGGGCAGTACTCAAGACTTTATTTTTGTACTCCAACTACCACGAAGGCCTAAGGCCTCAACACACATGGGATACCGTGGGGTTATAGGGGGATACAGGGGAAAGGAGGAACACCACACGGACTCTGGCGAGGGAACTCGTGTGCATGCAACATGCACACATTCTGGCCCCGCCTACGAGATCCGCCGGGTGGTACCTCAGCGTACGACAGTCAGAGACCGTCTACCACCTACGGACAATCACAGCATCCATAGCCAAGAGAAAAATGTCTCTTGGGACGGGATTTGAACCCGCACAGCGCACGGCGACTGATCAGGAGACCGAAGAGTCTACTACTGCGCCCACCGCTGATGCCTCAAGGCAGGTCCTATCTGGGCCTTGTAGAGAGTGAAGAGGTTATGTCGAGGAAAGTAATTCTTAGCCTTAAATAAACAGCCTAGCTTGTTCTTAGCATTTGCCTCTGTTGACGATATGTATTCATGCCAAATGAAATCCTCTGCGATCTGCACTCCGACCAGCCAAAATCAACTGCTCTTTGATAGAGCTCAGCTATCCTGACGAGCACTAGAGCGCTTCTTGTTAGTCAAAGTACAGTACTATGTTCTGGAAGTATTGAAATGTATCGGATTGTTACGTCCTCAAGCACCAGGTCTTTCGTGACAGAGGAAGTCCTCTTTTCTCCAGCTCAGCGGCAGATATCGGCTAGCCACTTTGAATTGATCGTATAGGATAGAAGGTCTTTAATATGTATGAGGAACAACGTTGGAGCCAAGACCGACCTCTGGGAAATACTTGCGTTCAAATTATGGAATGAAGGGCAGCACCCGCCAATTACGACGGATATTTTGCAACTGCAAAACTTCTCTGGGAGCCCATAGGATGGAAGTTTGCATAAGAGGGCAGCACGCCACAGCTGGTCGGACGCTTTCGTGATATCAAGGGTAACATGAGCTTCACCATAAGAATGGTTGTAGTAGGTCCTCTGTGGAACGCTGGTGCCGGAAACCACATTACCTGTCGCAGATCAGGATATTCCTATGCAACTCTCCAGCACCTTACTTATAACAAAAAGTAGAGCTATACGCCTGTAGTTGTAAGGGTTGCTCTTAGATCTTTTTTTGGGATGGGCTGGACAAGAGTGAATTTTCAGTTTTTAGCAAAGGTGCAGGAGCTAACTCTGATGAGCATCTCTTCAGAACAATGGCAGGAATCAAGCCGGAATTAGAAGCTTTTTTGACCTCGAACGGCAACGGCACCTGTCTTACAGTCTTGTGCTTGAAAGCTACTTCCCTCATCTGCTGTGAAAAGGCAAACAATATAATAAAACCTATAAAAGCTGGCGAACGCAGATCCCAACAACCATCTGCACATTATCTTGCAAACGATAACCGCCACGCGTGAGACTTGTTAATGTTCTTCCGGCAGCTACTTCTACGATTTAATGTCGTGTGTATGTTAACACACTAGTTTAAATGCTAAGGTAATAGATTACGTACAAATCGCGCTGCGTACCATACTGTCTCTTGGTTTTATTTGTGTCCCTGTTCGCTATGTTGCCGCTTTCAGGTCTTCGGTTTCACCAAACTTGACAGCAACATGGAGATGCGGCCTGATTTAAATACGATCCCAGAATTTGTTTCGTGAAGATACAATTCGATTTCAGTATTACAGTCGATTTCAGATCCCTTTTTTTTGGGACAGGTTGAATATGAACAAACTTCTGGAAAAACACTGAATCTGGAAGGCATCTCCGTGAAAGGAAGCGTTCATACTATATGTATATTGAATTAGTGCGAGAGGAAATAAAATGACCACTCAAATGTTATACAGAATGTTATCACAGTATTACACAGCTGGACATCGATAGTAGCTTGATGATGCCGCGTAATGGAGAAATTTGACCTGTAGCTTGCCTCCGATCCCTTGATTTGCGAAGCCATACAAATCAGACGGTATTCGTATCAGTAACACCACTGATTAGGTATATCATCTCATCATCATCAGCACTAAGGTGGTTCTGTCATTTTTGCCCCCTGGTATGCCTGCGTTGAGTAATATTCGTTGTAACATACTGTACATGTATGTATATATGGTCGTTATCCTGGATTATGTTTTTTTTTCAGGAAACTAGCGAGCACTTGTTATTTTTGCACTATACTTATATTACCAGCTGAGCTATTTTGTTGGCTATCATTTCATTGCTGAGAAAAACCTGAATCTCAGAGAACCATTCTAATGAATATAACTATAGTCAGCGGTAATATCAGAATACCATCATTGACTGAATTGACTAGGCTGCAAAGAGTTAAAGAGTTTCCTTCAATATTCTTGACCATCGTCCAGAGATATTGGTTTGAATCGAGTTGGTTTCTATAAACATCTTAGATTCATAAGAAACACTTCGTTCATATGGACGATTTATGCAGGATGATCTTAGGATTAAGATTCAAAATTCCCGATATAAAAACACTCAGGATCGTTCTCTTAACATGATGAGTCAATTTTTCAAATAAGTAGGATTTGTCTAGATCGATCTTCAATCTGATTTTATAAATTCTATGGGCAACCTCACCCTAAATCAAATGTTACTTATTATATTGTCAATGATTAAAAGTAGATGATTCTAGACCGATATGCGCCTCATATGAATCCTAAATAAATCTCAATCCTATTCGGTATAAACATAGTGAATATGTGTCTATAATCTAGACTCAATATCAGCTTACCCGTTCTGTAGATTGGGATTGCTATGACTTCATCTTCCGTCGGCCAGAGGTGTCAAATGATATGTTAAACTAGACGTTGGATCCTGTGTTATGTGATTTTATTTTACTCCTCCACTCTGTCATGGATCACTTAAGTTGTTAGAGATGGTCTAAGACCGGTGTACTATGCATTAGCATATCCACACTTTTCATTCAACCCGAGGACAGAGTACTCAAAACCCAAAAGCACTTATTGGACAAAGGCAACCCTGAAGGCTTATGCTTACTTTGTGCCCCAGGGATACTTGCAGGCCTACTTTTATTGAGAACGCTCTGTTATCGGTGCCCTACGTTTATATTATCATTTTGTCATGTGCGAAAAACTACACTGGGAAGAGTTTGTCTCATTTTGCCCAACACAATCAAAATACTTGTACCAATTCCACCACATAAGACTTCCAAGCTTATAAAACTACACAAAAATGTATAATATTCTACCAAGCAATATCAGGCCAATTACAAGCAATACAGTGCTCAACCAAACGGTTGTAGGCCATCTAAAATGCTTCTTACTACAACTGAGCATAATTTATGAAAGACGACGTAAATGCCTTCTAATTTTTCTTCTATCCCGACTTTATCTAGTATGTGCTCAACCTTGTGATTTATTATTTATCTATTAAGTGGCTGTTTTTTCTTTTTGTGTCAGAATATGAGTATATCAATTGTTATGCGATGTATTCAGACTTCATTTATGAACCCTTTAATGTGCTTATACGGTGAGGTTCAAATTTGGCTGACGTCGTAATGCGTATGAGAGAGAAGCGCGATAAGCATGTAATATGTATGTTAGAAAGAGTGCGCCGCAGCCGCGACCGTGGTCTCGTTACTCGGGTTGCTAGGCAACGAGGTGCTTCTATCTATTTCTAATACGCGTATAGCACGCTTCTCGCGCTTCTCTCTCGTACGCATTACGACATCAGTGGTATGTGTATTTCACTGAATACATTTCATGTATCTTCGGCAAAATAAATACCAGTACTACTTCCACTACCACTACTGCTACCATAGAAACAAGCTAGTGAATATGGCAACAGCGGATATCGCACGTCGTTGCGTCGTCGCGAAGAAACAATTTATTTTATCTAAATGTCATCGAGACGTCACACGAGGCGGAGGTGTTATCCTACATGACTGGGGACGTACTTTTTAAACGTCGTTTTCCACTATAATTGTACGTTATATCACGAAGCATGTGTATAGAAAGCGGTAATAAGTTAACGCCTGATCTTATCCGTACCACGGCCTGTATGAGGGCAACAATTATTTTCAGGCAACAACGGAAGGCGCTTTGTGTTCCAGGATCTGGTCCTGGTTATTTAAATAGGTCTTCTTGACAAAAATTGGAGTAAGTGGATTAACTCTGTTTTTCTCATGCAATGCTGTCATGGTTCTACGGAAATCCTACATCTGAACACAATGAGGGTGTGTCCTATTTTTCAAAAGTTACTCAAAATGATAGTCTAAGTAAAATCAAGAACAGCGCTGAAATTTTTTTTTATTGTTTGGAGAATCGAGTGGTGGGCCGTGCGAGTGAGTGATGACGTCACATGACGGAAGCTTATCAGCCCAGCGCCACTGCAAGGAGATGCGCCCGCCGCGCCGCGCCACACACGCTTCCACCTATTATTAACAATGAGTAAAAAGTGGGTCAAACCTTCAACCTATCAATATTTTATTGTACCTAGGTGTACAGATACTAGTATATCAGCAGAATTAGAAAGAAGTGGTGCAAGGTAATGAATAGGGACGATAAATTGCCGCTGTCGGAAAAATCAACGTTGATTTGCTGTGAATCCCATTTTGATGTAAGCAGCTATTTAGCTAATACCTATGATATAAATGGTAGCAATAATAATTATTATTAGTCTTAGTCTGTATGCCTGTCATCACAAGGTAAAGAATCTAAATTGTTTAAAGGAGAACAGAAATAGATTTGATTATTGCTTTCATTTCGAGATAATATGAGTATTTTTTTGTATAGTGAGCATCTTGTGGCTGTAGGGGAACACTGTTCAAACCATGTCTGTGCCGACGCGGCGATGCATAGGCGTCGGTCAAGTGAGGGCTTAATGTGTAATCATTTGCGAGGCTTCTATCAATTTTAGATTACTGCTAATAGTAGATAATCTGGCATTTGTCCAGTAGCACTTCACGGAAGGGCATGGTAGTTCTTCACTTCTTCTGTGCAGCCACATTAATAGCGCTACACCATGGTTACAGCCACCCTCTTGTGCAGCACAACCACTGCATTCTAGCTTGATAAGTATTTCCTCCTTTTCGTCGCATTCAAAACTGCAATGATACGGATTGCCTTTAACTCTATGTTCGTGCGTGATCCTGGATTTTACAATACGACATCCCGTTCTCTGTTTAACTCCACATAACAAATCCCCTCGTCTCATAGGTGTCTTTTCCAGACCTATAATGACAACACCCAAATAACAATACCCAAAAATGAATGACGAAAGATTGATTCTACTCCTGGTTAACAAATTGACATCGTGAATTGTTACGAAAGAATTATTAAATTGCTGTGAGTCAACACCGGACGGCCATCAAGTCCTATTGGCGTTGGATTAAATTTCAGTTCAAACAGTTGATTTTCTGGTCACTGCGCGATATTGAATTTATTATTTATCAAGCGTATCCGCTGGAGTTTGGGTCATCCTAAATTATTTGATGCATGCAAGGCATGTTTTCATTTTGGTCTATTTATAAAACTAGTAAAGCCAAATAAGATAATCTATAATACCCCGTCACTGACACCACGAGTCTTACGTAAAGCTGATGACTCAAAACACTTTTATAAGTCCACAGTATATGGTATAGTCGCAGGCAGTGGGTTGAAAAAATGGGTTCACGTTATCAGAATTGTATAGAATAAATTATATTATTTACTTACTTACGTATTTCCGTACTGACATAAAGTGGATTGTTTATGAAGAAATTCGTTACCATTATTATGTTACATGTGACGTCACTACCAAACCCCGACGCGCGAGGCCGATCGGCTACAGCAGCCACACAGAAAATGCCATAACTTCTTTAAATTTAAAGTTATTGGAATAATTCTTTCAAATTTGTCAAAGATACTAGTTATACTATCAGATGCAAGTAATACAGGCAGTATTTTCGACTATAGGATAGACAGATTTCGCGAGCGGCTTCTCGTTTGTATGCACACCGATTTCCACATCACGAAGCATTTAGTTCAATTGTTGCACAGGATAGTGGAGATTTGTGCCACAGACGAGGAGTCGATGGGGGTCGGGTTCGCTCACAACGCGTTTTAAATGCCGAAGACGAAATTTTTGATATTTTGGAAGAAAATCCAGGAATAACCACAAGGCAGTTAGCCCAACAGGTCCCACAAGTGTCACATGCAACAGCGTGGCGCTTACTACATGAGGCCCAACTGTACCCTTATCACGTCCAGAGAGTCCTACCCCCTAAGAGTAAGATTTTGTGAGTGGTTGTTACAAGAAAATGCTCGAAATGCCCGTATTACAGCTGATATTTTTACTCGTAATGCGATAACCAATCTTCATATTACACACGTTTGGTCCTTTGAGAGTCCTTACGCAGTGGACCAGGCACATTTCTAACATCGTTTTTCTTTAAACGTGTGGGCAGGTATTGTCAATGAACGTCTAATTGGGCCGTTCATATTGCCAGATCGGATCGATGGTATTTGGAATTTCTTTGGAAAGATTTGCCGGTCCTTCTTGAAGATGTGCCATTGGCGGACCGAGCACGGATGTGGTTTCTGCACGATGGGGCATCTCCGGATATTCGTTTAGAGGTTCGTGATTTTTATGAATCAGGTGTACCAGATACCCTGGATCGGAAGGGGTGGACCAACTGCATGGCCTCCACGGTCTCCCGATCGAAATTCTCTGGGACTTCTTTTTATGAGGATATTTGAAAAACGAGATATTTCGTACTCCAGGTCAAAATATTGAAGAATTGCGTGACCGAATCACAGTGGCTGCCGATAATTTGAGCCTTCAGGCACAACAGGAAGGAGGCGCATTTGAATTAGTGCGCCGCAATTGTATTAGACGCGCCCAAGCTTGCATTGCAGTCAATGGAAACAATTTTGAACAGCCTTTATAAGTAAGTGAGCTGTTGGACTGTATTGTTTTATTATCTCGATTTCTGTAGGACTCTTATTACATTTTATTTTTGAGAAATCAACTTCTTTCGTAACAGTGCATATGTGGTTAAAATTTCTCGGAGTTGTGAAGCTCTCTGTATATTAAGCAACAAGTGTATGCCGAGCATAGCGGTCTTATACTATAAAAGTTGTGATAATGTTGCTTTAACAGTTAACAAACGACAATAGTATAAATGCTTCCGTTTGGAGCAGCTTGTTGCAGTAATTTGGCTCACCAGAACATTAAGGCCCATGTTTGTTGTAGAATTGTTACCCTGGATGCCACGACACAACTATATTGACTACCAAGCTAACATTCCGTATAAAATGATAGTATAAACGTTTATGAAATACTTCAAAATTTATCAAAACAGTTCTTTTACCGAAAACTTATAACTAGTTGGGGGTATGACTACTCCTGTCCATTTGCATTGCAAAACGTGCACCAACTTGGGCATTGTACGCCTGTTGCTTACAGACAGTAGTAATAGATTGTCAACTCATACCTTCTCGTATCCACGAAGCAAGGCTCGGGTAGAGTCCAGCAACAATAAATGCCATTTTAATACGAAATCCCCTTTATCTGCAGACATAAACCAAGGTTTCTACCGAAAGAATAGAAATGTATACAAGTTCGTACATATGCAACAGTCGATGTTGCGTGAAGAGAGCAGCCGTTCCGCTCATATCTACATATGCATAAATGTATGTTTCAGCGTGCTGCTCTTTTTCATTTTTTCCGTAATATAGCTACAGCAGAGCCCTTGTGTATACATGCAGTACTCGTCTTCTTATTTTACTTGAACGAATAATTTGCGAGCTATTTTATTTAAATCGTATTGATTAAGGCACAGACGTGTACGTATCTACGGCTCTGTGTATTGGTGTGCTTTCTTTTCATGCACAGTTTGTTTGCATAAAGGTAAGCTTCCAGCGTAACAAGTTGCAGACACATGTTGTACCTATACCCTTTCGAATAGAAATGCGCCTGGTCAGGCACCTGCTTGAATTGTCAGAACTTGTGGCACATTCATCTGCAAATGACAATGTGTGATGTGTTCCTGACATACAGGTGTGTGTGTGTGTGTTTTACCAAATTTAATGAATGTACCATATATCCAGCTTTCACCAGGTTACTAAATGTTTCCCTCAACTTAACCTGTAATAACATTCAGCAACAATCCACATACTATTGTAAGTAATTTAAAATCATTTTGCACAATAGTTGCTATTTCTTCCTAATGTTAGTGTAGCTCCTGATGATGATGGCATAGTCCGTCGAAAGCTAGAGACTAATAAAGTATGAAGAGTCCTCATCGCATTAATCTTGTCGAAGTACTCAACTAAAGGCGGAAGCCTTATTTTTTCACCTACATATATATATATATGATGAAGATGGCAAAGTCCATTGAAAGCTAGGGACTAATAAAGTATAAAGAGTCCTCATTGCTTGAATTTTGTGGAAGTACCCAACTAAAGCCGGAGACTTTATTTTCCACCTAACTGGTCTAGACGACAAGTTATAAATATATATATATATATATATATATATATACACTTTGAGTTGAGTCATTAATTTTCAGATAATGATTGTAGAAGGAAGATAAACCAAAATATGTGTGTAAAAATAAAAAAAAAATAAAAAAAAAATGTTACCTTGTTTTATAAAGTATCCTCCCGACAAGTATTTCAGTGCGGACCTGTATTTGATCGTGCGGTAAATAAGAATCATGTCCACCAGTTCAGCATTTTCGTAAACATGTGCCATTTTTGATTTCGTTTGAGCCACGCAACAGACACCACTATTCACTCACGCTTTACTGACTGACACTGACTGTATACAACTGAATAAAATAATTGTAAAAACATCGTTCCAAATTCTTTCGTTTTTTGTTTCCGATGCGATGAACCGATAAGGTGGATTATATCCGTTGTTGCCAAACACGAGCACATAATATTATTATTGAGACAGGGCGGTACTCAAACTTCCAAAGGGCTATAACTTTGTTACTTTAATTTTACCAGAAAAATGGTAAAGGAAAAAACATTTCTTTTGATCAGATCTACTCACTGTTAAAATAAATGACTCAACTTCGAAGTCACCCTGTATATATATACATATTACAAAAAGTAGGAAAATAATGGGCAAAATCCGCGAAAAGGAGGAAAGTGGATTCGAGCAGAAAATAGGATAGGTAACCCGAGCGATACGTATTTCTGCTGGTTGGCTTCATCAGGCCCGAAATGAATGCAGATATGAAACTACAAAAGTAGATACAGTAGATAACCTGAGGAAACGAAGATGGAGAGGGAAAAAAACGACACACGAAGTCCACAACAAGAGCCAACCTACACATTGTAGAATAACATGGATAGATGTGTAGGTTGGCTCTTGTTGTGGAACTCGTGTGTCGCTTTTTTACCTCTCCATCTTCGTTTTCTCAGGTTACACCCGTATCCCGATGTGTGCGCATGTGTATCTACTTTTGTAGTTTCATATCTGCACTCATTTCGGGCCTGATGAAGCCAACCAGCAGAAATACGTATCGCTCGTGTTACCTATCCTATTTTCTGCTCGAAACCACTTTCCTCCTTTTCGTGGATTTTGCCCATTATTTTCCTACTTTTTCTAATATACCTTTCTCCGCATGATCATTTTTTCTCTCTCTCTATATATATATATATAGATCAAAAAATACAATTAATTGTTAATTGGGAAATTGGCAAACTTTTAGGCTTTAGCTAACTCTTTTGACGATAATATCAAGCTTTCGGCGATTCTCTGTGGAGCCTTCATCAGGATTTGTCGTTGAGGTTGCAGCCAAATGGTGTTTCAAAACGAACGTGGAGATGAGAGCACTTGTTACAAATACAAAAACAATCGGACGGAAACATTTAGCTTATTGGTAACGACAGATACCATCGTTATGTGTTCAAACTGTAAATGAATACACCCGAACATATTAAAAATTAATTAACGAGGAGAATTTTTTTTTGACACAGATTCCGATTGTTTGTGTGTATATATATATATATTGTAGTTTTGGATGTTATATAATAATAATAATAATAATAATAATAATAATAATAATAATAATAATAATAATAATAATAATAAACATAATAATATGACATGTATGTCACGAAAAAATATGTCCCTCATTCCCATCGGTCTTTCTGTTTGTCTATACGCTAATCCTTGACTCCTCTGTAACTTGGGAAGTACCTGTCGGAAATTTTCGCACAGGGCTACTACTATGCCAAGGACGAAGAAACTTTTTGGACTTTGAAAATCGGTCCAGTCGCAACGAAAACTCGCTGAGCGATGCGGCACAGATGTAGACAGGGACAAGGTTTCCAGATGCCAAATTAATTGTACATGTTCATAACTGCGCTTTTCTCAGAGGATTTAAATTGTGCAGAACTTATTCCTTTATGCACTGATGACTTAATGAAATGCAGAGTCAACCTACTTGGCACTTTTCACACAATAAAATTGCAAAGAATGTACAGGAGTGACATTGAAAACACAATTTAAAAGATACTTTGCAGTCTGAGAGTGTAAAGGTAAAGATGTCAATATCAGACTGAACCAAATTAATAAGGCGAAGAAGCACTATCGAGTGGAGGGTGCTGACGAAAATGTGTCGGATGGAACTTATTCGCTAACAGATTACGCAACGTTCTACAGGGTACATTAAAATCTAGCAATGCTAACAAAATTGCCCCAATAAAGTCTTGAAAGTGAAACAACCATCAAAGATCAATAGCCTATGATCCAATGTAGGTAAATACAAATTTTCTAACATGTCAGCTCTATGATATCCGGTCCGGTGTGAGTTCATCTTTAATGATGCAATATGTAAATATTTATGCTGGACACGCTCTAAATCATTAGACTCGTACTGAGGAGACTATACTACTGTGGCATATTCCACATTTGATCGTACCAAGGGACAGTATAAAATTCGGCAGGTACTGATTGAAAAGACTTTTCTTCACACAATTTCTCCAAGCAAATCTGCATGTCCTTTATACTAACCTTAAGAACATGGACTGTAAAGTTATAAGAGATGGTATCATTATTTATTTTATAGCCCGTCGAAATTCTACTCCTACTTTTGTAGAAACTTGCCACACAATGCCACACCGCATCAAGGTCCCGCCGAAGATTTTCAGGACATCAGCAAACATAGTTCTTTTGGAACGAGTTGTTGATAGTAATTGGATGTTGGAAGGAACGTCCAAGGTGAGGTTAGCCGCAAGGATATTAGCTAATACTGCAGCTTTATCTTTAAACTGATTTGTATGAACCAGTGTACCACTGAGGAATTCAGCTACGTGTGAAACATTGCACCCAATCATTGGTAGTGCACGAAACTGCGAGTATTATAACCTATATATTTACCTTTAAGAGTTAACGGAGTGTCACAAGGCCTCATAATTTTATTAAGATGCAAATACCCAGGAAACGTAGAGTACCTGTCAACAGTATTGAAAAATTACACAGGTACCGTTTGCAAATAATATTCATTATCCAAGTCAAAATCGACTGCTTTCATACCCAACAAATGAAGCACACGGTCATACTATTTCGCAAAAGCTCTCTAGCGATAACAATAATCTGGCGGTACACAAGAAAATGAATTGATCTACCTAGCCGCAGTCCGCTGGCCTCTCTATAACCATCTATTAGGATGTCAATATAAATCTGTTCGGACGTTATTGGTGTTATTTGCACCAGTTTAGATGTTTGATGCTGGGGAAGACACGGGAAACGTGTATTTTCCTATTTGATACTGGTTTATCACCCAAGGCTAGGGAAGAAACATCTTCGATGTTGGAGGTACCGCATGTTCGTCAAGGTTGGCTGATGAAAATTGCATTAGTTTGATTAAGTCACTTTGATCTGGAGTAAGCCGTCCTTTAGGGTGAAGAGAAGCTGGTGCTTTTAAGCATCCGTCCTATAGGCTCATAGAAAGGCTTTACACTATAAATACACGGGAACACTCATATGAAATAACCTGATGACCGAACTAATTGAACTTTTAACTATTGACTTACTGCTGGAGCTATGACTTCCGCGATGTGCGGACAGCCTCAAGTCGTGTTTTCCACGTGGTAACTAGCTTTTATAAAAGGTACCACTTATTTAACCGGATATTTGAAAGAGTATACAATGCAAGCAAATTTTGTGCCCAAGGTGGTGTAAGATTCTTTAAAAATTTGACATTCTGGATCACCCATCAGTATAATTTATAAACTAAATTTATGAGCTTGTATTCAAAATTCGAAAAAAAAATTGCCACTTTTTCTCATCTACAGGATGGCATAATTAGAACGTTTGTATCTTGTTCTCATCATCAACTTTCTTTTTTCTTACAGACGCCATATTGGATTTTTGCACAGGTTAATAAGACATACAAATCCTCTTGTAGGTTCAATAGAAAGCAATAGCGGAAATGCCTTAAATGTTTTAAAAGTTGACCTCAAAATACCCATTTTTAGCAAAATCATAAAGCGGAATTATGAATGAAACTTCTTCGCAAAATCAGTCGAAGGTCAACCTATATACAGGGTGGCGCATCGAAAACGAAACAGACGCATTTACTGACAGCTCAGCTTTTTTTTGGAAAAACGCTCAGACCCGTCGATTTTGTTTTGTAGGGGGACACAAGTTTGGCGAAAAATCACGTTGACACGTGCAGCCCCCTGGGCGGGGGTGACACCAACCCTAAAATCTTAAATGGAAAGGGGGATCGAGTGATACCTTATTTTAAAGGTCTTTCAATTCCCTTTATAATGACGTAGAATACATGAGCTTCAGTTCGGTAGTTTTGAAGATTTATTGGTTTAAAGCTTAAATAAAACTAATTCATCATGATTAGTGGAGATCAGTAGATTTGGCAGCAAAGTAATTTAAAAATGAAGCATGAACTGACCCATTAGGCAAGTAAATGTTGAAAATGGCCACCATGACTCTCCATGCAATAATAAAGATTTTGCTCAAAACGGTGCCGCACATTTTGCAATACTTGAGGAGTAATTTGAAGGCACTCATTCACAATTCTTTGCCGCAGGTCTTCTAATGAGGTTGGCTGAGTAGCATAGATTTTGCGTTTTAAATGACCCCAGACAAAGAAATCCAAAGGCGATAAATCTGGCGATCTTGGGGGACATTCGTCGGAAAAGGAAGTGTTGAATTAGAAAATGTTCCTCGTTTATAATTCGTTCACTCATATCTTCACAAAATTGTAATCGCCGATCAAAATCGTCTTCATTAAGTTCTTGTACCAGGTGAATTTTACACGGATGAAAACTATGGGCTTTTAGAATCCGTTGTCTCCAGTTTGCGGGTACTTAACGTAGGATCTACATAAACTTGCCCTAAAACCCCTACTTCTATTGCTTCGTTCCTTATGGGATTTTCAATGTAGCGTTTTTTTTTTTTTTGGCGACTGACCCAGTTTCCCGAAATTTTGGCTACAAGTTCTAGAACATATTTTCGATGCACGTTACTGTTCTCATGTCGCTCATTAAATATTTCTGCTGTTCTATTAGCGCACTGATTATTTCCGAAAAATATTTCGATAATTTCAACTCTTTCTGCTGTGGAATATACCATGGTTAATTTATGTAATAAAGCGTTACAAGTTATTTTCGCAACAAAGTTTGGTCAAATCAGTCGCAAACTATGTACTAAATTCCTATTTAAAATAAGTACGAGATATTTCCTTATCTTTCTTCAAAAAATAACTTTTTTGTCACAAAAAACGCTCCAATAGCTATTTTCAACAACAAAATGATAAACAAACCATGGGCGTAGTGAAGAGAAGCATTTAGTTATTAAGTAAATTCTTTTAGTCAAATTTCTTCTGAATCTAGTAACGTGACTTTTTGCCAAACTTGTGTCCCCCTCGAAAACAAAATCGACGGGTCTGAGCGTTTTTTCAAAAAAAACTGAGCTGCCACTAAATGCGTTTGTTTCGTTTTCTATGCACCACCCTGTATAGTAAGTAATGGACCCAACGTTACCAAGCCTCGGGCAAAGTCTTGGATACAGGTACATTGATCTTGCAACTGTTTAGAATATTCGCTGGAACATTGTTTCAGATTCATGGTCATGGAGCATGATAAAGGGCATATAATATATGAATATATATTATATATTCTGGCAAAAGTTGTGTTGATATTCTTAATATCATATATATAAAATTATGATCTACAACAAGCGTTTGTTCGGTTTTTCACGTGTGAATAATGGCAACAACGTAAAATACCATAGCAATAGCATTCCAAATGTCTGAAATAGAGATTTTGTACCTTATCATATTTTTTCTCTTTACCAGTCGATTCAGGGACGCTCTGATATATTGCAATATTTTGAGAAACTAACAGAGGTACGAGTAAAGGTCTCATTGGAATTTACTATTCCGTCTATTACCGCATTCCAAGTGCTAAAGTACTCATTAAGTACGCATAACCATCTAACGGCTCCAAAGTCTTTGTACATAAAAACTATTTTTTCCATAGGACGTCTGCTCAGTTATATTATTTCCTCGTCTGGACTTTCATCAGTGATTTAATAAAGAAGCACGGCGAAATCTTCTTATTTAGACTTTTTAAAAATAAGCAAGGAAACGTAAAATATTCCTCGGGGCTAATTTTTCTTTTCATTAAAAGATGTAATTAAGTATGAGGCAGGGTTTCGTGGATGAACTCCAGAAACAAGTTTTAATTCGTTCACATGAACTTTAAAAGGGGTTGTTGAAACATTCGCCTCGTTTTCTCACAGCGTTTTTAATCAATACGGGATTGCATTTAAATAAAACAGCACCGCGGAAATTCTTCGTTATGCTTTACTGGGTGTCTACCCGAAAAAGAAATTTCAAGCTCATCATGTTGAAAAGTGGCGTCAAGTATGTCGACCCTGCTCTTTCCATGTCGTCAGATCATAAGGAATTACGTTTAGCACAAATTAAATCCTCTGAGAAAAGAGTTAGTTACGAACATGTATAGCAAATAAATTAAACGGATCAATTCAGTCAAATAGGCCATACAATTAGTGCACAGACATTATTTCCCTTTTCCTACCGGTAGTCCATCTGGCAATGTCGCCTATCCCCGATACGTAAGGCCAAAACACTAACCAAGGGCAACACGCTCGTTGATAATCCCAGATAGCATCGAAAACATTTCTTTATCAATCCAAGTTATAAGGACAAAAATCAACGCCTAGCAAACGAATGCAAGCAGATGTGACGTTGGATTTTGTAGGTTGGAACGTATTGGAATGCGCTCGTCTACACCTAAATTTAGTTTCGAGTTGGACTGCGAAAATTTAATGTTTTTAGATGATCATGAAAATTGAAGTAACATTTTCATCAGTTCTGTCTGCTGGCGATTTTGTCACTGTCGAAAAAATGCAAAAGATCTTTTTTGTAGCAAATTTCATTTTCTGTAAAATGTGATTAGAGCATAATATAATTTTGGTGTAGTAGTTGAACAACTGTAAGCGAAAATATAATTATATGTACCTTTTGATGTTAAAATTCTTGTAAACTATTGACTGTACGGTAACAGAATATTACATACCTAGTTTGAAACACACACCACGATTATGACATTTCAAACAAATTTTGCAAACATTTTGAAATATCTAGTTACCTGGTGTCAAACTTTCAACCAAGGGAGTAAATTACATACGTTGCTTTTTTGTAAACATCGAAGGCCATTTTCACACATTATCCGGATCATTGTAGTATTTAAGAAGGAGAACTGCTATACTAAAGTATTCCTCAATCGTCCTAAAATATTTCAAAATATAAAAGTCAGATATCAAATTGACACATGAAGTTGACAGAATACACTTTCATGTAATTTTATTATGTACCTTTGTATTGTTTTCATTAATATTTAGTTAAAAGAGACTTTAGTTCTATAAGAAAATTGTCATACCACCTTTTTATGTAAAATTAATTGCCTTAGCACGTGTATCAAAATGGGTTTTGCAGTTCAATAACGGCAATTTGGAAGGCACTGTTCTAACGATATCAGCCAGAAACTCGCTGTTGCACTTTTTGTAAGAGATAGTTACCTATTCGCTGATGTCATAGGGATAAATCAGAGGCAGCCAGCAGTCGCCACCATTAGTCGCCAAGCTAGTCGGATTCACAAGGCGTGGAAACTATGGAGTGAATCTACTTGATGCCAACTTAGATTCTCATGACTTACAAAATATTACTTAAAACACCGTGTATAGAACCTAGCTATTTCCTGTATACATTGCAGAAGAGGGTTGTTAGAAAAACCACATAAAAGCAGGTTTATGTACTTCCGGTGTATGCACAGCCATAAAACTGATTTACTTATTTTATATAAATTAAAATTGGAGGTTCTCCAAGTTTACTAGAAACACTACTTGAGTAAACCCTAGTTTCAGTTTAATCGAAATACAGTTCTGTTTAAAAATTATTGCCACAAGGTGTTACTTGTAGATGTAGGGAAGCATCTTATAAATCTTTTTAGCAATGGTTCATTGGGGGATACGGTATGACCATTCTGGGGTTCTCATCAAAAATAATAAATAATAAGCAGAGGATTATTCATTCTGGGTTTCTTGCAATACAGAAACAACGAGAAGTTCCACATTCTGTTACACATGGTTTGCGGCTTCGTTCAATTCGGATAAAAATTAGCCTCTGCCAAAAGCTTTTATGATCTTTATTCTGAACTCTAAAGTCATGTAAATCACATTACTGGGTAAGGTGACTTAGCTCTGAGCAGTGATGTACGAGATACCCTATATGTATCTGAAATACAAAATATAAGATACTTTTAAAATAAGTAATATAATAGCTACAGAATACTTTCTTGAATAGTATTTGAAATATTAGATACAAAATACGTATCTTTTGAATAATTTTTAAAGAAAAAACACTTTTTGGGTGTATTTTATTACATCAAATATTTACTCTTCGCAAAAGTGGCAAAATATCATACAATTAAGGTTTTCATTGAGGTAAGAGAACCAGTTCTTCAAACATTTTATCTCTCATTTTCCTTCAGGGAGGTCTTCTTATCGTTGCCCAAAAAGAAAAGAGTTGCTCTACATGTGCAGAACTTGGAAAAAAGGTATTTGAAAAATAAATTATTGTACCTGTATGATACGCATTTAAGCTCTTTACGCTGGTGTATTTAATATTTAGGTATTCCAGTGCTTCTAAGTCAGCGGTGCTGCCAGTTTTCACTGATTTCCTTACTTGCAAAAACATGTAATAAAATTCGACGCTTAACTACCTCTCTGTATCACTTCTAATATTGTCCAAAACCTCCGATTTTTGTTTACTAGATCGGTTAGTTTTCTGTGTTTCTGTCAGGATGAGTTCTTTTACATATCCTTGGCCCTAGACTAAAGTTTCAAGGGCGCATTATGTGAAAAAATGCAACTATTAGCATTACGATTTTAGCAAACATAGTATTTACCAATACTACTAAGATATCAAACGAAAGGTATCTCATATAACTCACATCTCTGGGTATAAGTATGTTATTTGAAATGATATTTTTGCAAGAAAAGTTGATATTAAAAATTGAAGTCCTTATTGCTTTGTCACATTATCTTAGCAAGCAATTTCTATACAAATATGTAACCTTAATGGTAATAGTGGTGTAAAAGAAGAATGTACCATTCATGCTGTTACTGCAGCATTTATAAGCAGTATGTTACATGCATATAACCAATAAACGATGATAATGATACGCCGTTGTTGACGGCAAATGTATCATTTTGTTCATACCAACGTATACTTTGCCCGTTATAAATAAGACGTGGTATTTGAAAATGCTAGTAATTACGTCTATCATGTCCCGCACGCTGAGGAACTCACAATAATTTTATGAAAATAAAGTTATTACGGATCTAACGCTTAAATTAATTGTATAATGTTTACAGTGTGCGGTCAGGCTAATTGCAATTTGTACCTTGTCAGCTGTAACTCGTTCCAAACATGGCGTCAAGTAGGTTTACCCTTCACGTAAGTTTATTTAGTTTTAACCATACTATTTAAGAAATTTTCTTTGTACATTTTCCAATATACTTGTATAACGTTCATAGAAAGAGTTCCATATCCAAGAAGCGTACCCAAGTTCTATTCACACCAGCGAAATAAAATTAGTATTTAGTGCTGATTCATTGGAAAAAGAACGGTAGTTACAAACACGTATAACAGAGAAATTAAATGGATCAAGTCAGTCAAACAGTCCCAACAGTTGTAATCATATTACAGCGAGACTTAGATACTGTATCCATCATATTCTACCACCTAACCCCCAGAACAATACGAGGTGTATAAAAACAAAAAAAAAGTCAAAAAATTATATTTGTATACAAAAACGATAATAATTAATGTAGAGGTATCAAGAAAACATAAGGTCAGTTAACACTAGTTGGTTACAAAAGATTTCGCTGCTGATAAAGTAGAGTTTCATTCAATTTTTTTTAACCACAACATTTTATACCATTTGCCTTTCACCCGCCAGTACTTGTGTTGTTACAGGGCAGCATACGATGAGCAGCGCTTTCAGCTCAACTATGCGCCCACTACAAACTTAAGGACGAATGGCAGCCTCTATGTAGGGTGTACAAACGTGGAGAGAGGAACTTTCACCAATTATCCATTTGATTCCGTTCCTAATTCATATCGGGGAATTATCCACATACATAAGCCCTTGTTCACTTACACGGGCATCCCGTTGGCGGGAATTCGACTACGATAATTGCAGAAATAAGATCCTCGATGTGTTATGAATGTTAGCTCAGAGCGCGTATACTCCCCGCTTTAATTTCAATTTAACTTCCCTAGCTACAATTTAACTTGTTAAATATACAATTCGGTTTAAACAAAATGAGTCGAGATTAATTTTAGGAAAAGTGATGCCGAGGCATTTTATCAGTATGCTGGATTTAGGAAAAGCGTCGTATATGTTCCTAATGGGGTTCTGTATATGAGCGTATGCTTGTGACACTTGCCTATTGTTCATTAATCTTTATAAGTCTATTCACAAATTACATATATACGAACAAGTACAATAAAAAAAACCAACTGTAGTAACTGAAAAGATGAATTTACGGACACCTCAATATATCGAGCAGTTGGGTCTGTAGCCTAAAGGCGAGAATACACATGCCAGTAAAATAGCATGCCAGTGGCCAGTAACTTGTATGCTAACTACTTGTCCTACGACATCCCAAAATACACATGCTAGTTTTGGATATGCCAGTCTGTGAAAACTTCCCTTTATCTTCTTTAACTCTTGGTGGTAGGTTGTTCTTAGGTTTGTTATCTTATTTTTCATAAATTTCAATGTTAAATTGTTGTCAGTCATTTGCTTCAATAAAGACTTGTAAGCATTGTCTCTAGCGATTTTATTTTTATACAATGGAGATCATGTATTCCATAAACACGGATACTCCCTATACTGCATAACAAACAAAGTCTTTTCGTCTCCCCAACGAGCCATTTTGCCCCGAACTAAACAAATAGTTATATAGTTCAAGAATCCGTTTTTCACATGCGAGTTTCTGGTAACGATGTCGTTCACACACCTTTGAACATGACTCGCATGTTTCCTCCCCTCCATTCCCTCGACGAAATCCTGCTACTGGCACACAAAAATCAAACGTCTTGCGATCTACTGGCGTGCTATCTTCTAGCGTGCCTTCTTGCTGGCAGAGAAAGTCACACATGCAAGTAGCACGCACAATCCAGTAACTGGCATGCTTCTGTGCGTGTAACAAGCATGAGTATTCTCGCCTTAAGAAATATAATTTTCAAGGCTAAAGTTATCTCCGCCGTATCAATTTCACAAAATTTTGGTATACCCAGTGTCACTCGTGATGTCAAGACCTATTTAGAGATATATCATATGGCAACAGCCGTCAGGTTGTTTAGGCTGTAACTCATAAAATAGAAATTTCAGTGGATTTTTTCTAAAATCCGCCATTTTGTTTTGTTAAAATTTTAATAGGGAAATAGAATTTCTCGGATACATACACACACACAGATACGTGAGACAGTCGGGTAATACAATATGGATGTATTTTTACACAACTTGTGTAAATCGAGGAATCACAGATGTGATGTACAAAGTCTGAGCTCAAACGCCCTTCCCAAACCGTCCTGGGCTGGTTTCCAAGGAATTAATGCATAATAAAAAAAAAACATCTAAGATTGCGAAATTTGGCGATCTTGTTTGAATGTCTATTAGTGAATGTCAGTAATCTTCTAAGCTTCTTTAGTAAAAAAGACAACAAAAACAAAAAAGCAAACAAAATGCAGCAAAAGTCGAAAGGTAAAGCGAATAACAAAAATCTCGCAGAAGAGGATAAAGTTTCTGTGGGTACCCTCACATACTGGAATCCCAGGCAACGAAGAGGCTGACAAAGAAGCATCAAGAGCGGCAGTCCCTTCAAGCAGAAGTATGATTCGTACACCCTACCAAGATTTGACAGGGCTAATAAAAGTGCACATAACCAGCCTTTGGCAACAGAAATGGAATGGCAGTCATAGCAAACTACTCGCAATTGCTCCAGATGTCAACACGCGATTCACCCTACCTTCAGGAAGAAGGAACCAGATAATTATGTCACGTCTCCGGATAGGCCACACACTAGTGACTCACAAGCACGTCTTCGAAGAAACCGATGCCCCAGTTTGTTCAACGTGCAACCAGCGGCTCACGGTGGTTCACATCCTGATGGAGTGCCCTACTTATCAAAATGCCAGAAGTCTCAACCACCTTTCTAGTGACATCAGTGAAGTGTTACTGCATCAAACCGATAAACTTGTGAAATTTATCAAAGACATTGACATGTACTTCAATACATAGATTATTGTGCCGTCCACGCCGCTAATAACCCTACGAGGTTGATGCGGTACTATCTGTTAAATAAAAAAAAAAATACAAAAATCTCGCGTTCTTGCAAACGTAAGAATAACGCAGCAGTTTTAATTTGTTTCTTCTATAACCTCCTCTCAAAGGTTCAGAAGCCAATAAGATGTTAATTCGGGATTTTTTTTGTTTGAGCAGCTTGCGGCCTCTATATCTTATTGAATGTCTTAAAAATGTGATTTTTTGAAAATGAAAGGATTGAAAAGTAAATAAAAAACATATGTTTTATAAACGGTATGTCCAAATATGATTTCAGTTGAAAATTAAGATTGTAGCTCGGAATTTCACGGTGACGAACATATACTTAACTGTTATAAGATTCTTAAATATTTGTATAAAAGAAATTTCTGAAAATACCCTTAGTACATGAACTTACGACGATTCACACACAAAAAAGTGGTCTAACCTGCACAACAGTTGTTTTGTGGTGAGTTGATTTTTCAAGAAAGTAAATTAATTTTGAAAATAAAGGGGCCATTCAGGAACGCAAAAATAGTATCATTAACACTAAAAGAAGCTGAAATAACCCAGAGCCAACCCCAATATGTATCTGGCTGAGTACTCGGCCCCATACACATACACATCGTAAAAAATGGCCCTTAACTTCAAAAAGTTCAGACTGTCACTGTACTTTGAAAAAGACTCCACGCCAAACCCACGGGTTAAAAGTAATTGAGTTATACATGTGGTTCTATTCATGGTTTTTAGCAATTACGCCATCAATGTCAAAAAAGTAAGCAAATCGACTAACTGAACCATGTGCGGAGCTGAAGCTCCACAGGAAAATTGTACTCAATTGGTTTTCATTTGCTTTTTCGAAATACTCTAGTAATTTGGGCAAAAGATATTGTCCGTTAGTTGTATTTTCAGGTACTGCTATGTCTTATATTACGCAGATCGCTAAAAGGTAAGCTCAAAATAGTTCGCCCATGTCAAGTGGAAAGTCACACTGACAGTGTCAAGCATGGATTAGGAATATCATACGCATCGAATATCTGACGAACTAATTTTTTTTACAAATTGATAGGCTTAGGTTCCGTACCACGGCGGATCTGTTGATATTATTCGCGATGTTGCCAAATCTACAGTTTTTCAGAAACTGATAGCAACTTTTGTTTTTCTCAAGGAATGCACATTTTATTCGATATTTGTAATCTGCGAGAAATTTAATGAACATACTTTGATGTAGATCTCATAGTTTTCGAAATATTCGCGGCCAAACATTAATATTTAAACAATGAAAGGTAAAGCAATGACCGGTATCAAAAGTAATTTCTATCCTCTTGGTTTTAGTTAAATAAATCATATTTATTTAAACTCTACTAACATAACTCAATGGACTTTTCAATGTCAGAAATGACTGGAAATTACAGGGTGCGGCAGAGAGGATGGACGGTTTTAAAAAAATCATAATATAGTGAATTTTTACTCGAAAACAAATTTATTGATGGAATCAGGTTCACAAGGAAATAGCATTTGAGACAGTCAAGTGTGGAAAATCACATCGGGCATGTGGTGGCCGAAATCGTTGATGCAGTGCTGGAGGCGTTCTTGGAAGTTCGCGTAGACTCTCTCCAATATCGCTCTCTCAACTTGGGCGACTTCCACGCGAATTTCGCCCTTCAACTCGTCCAGAGTATGGGACTTGTTCGCGTATACTCTAGCCTTGAGGTGTACCCATAAGAAAAAATCGTATATGGATAAATCTGGAGACCGAGGAGGCCAATGATCATCGCCAAACCTGAAAATAAGGCGACCAGGGAAGAGAGGGCGAATAACGTCCATGGATGCTCGGGCTGTGTGGGCGGTCGCCCCATCCTGCTGGAACCACACACGTCGGATTGGAACACGTCGCCGTCGTAATTCAGGGAGAAAGGAGTTGGTGAACATGTCGACGTAGCGCTCTAAGTTCACGGTAACATCACGACCCTTACCGTCTTCGAAGAAGTAAGGGCCAATGATGCAAGTTTGCGATACAGCGCACCAAACCGTTACTTTTGGGCTGTGCAGCGGTCTTTCGTGTAACTGTTGCTAATTTTCATTAGCCCAATAACGACAATTCTGCTAGTTAAACATGCTGTTTAGGTGAAAGTGGGCTTCGTCACTCTTAAACAAAATGAGGTTCTCAGATCGATCGATCAATGCTTCCATCTCACGTGCGAAGTTCATTCGTTCTGCATAATCTCCGGGCTGTAACTGTTGCACAATGGCCAATTTGTAGGGGTGAAGAAAGACCTGTCGAATGCGTTCAACACTTTCAGGAGTTCGACCTGTTCGCGGCGCTCCTCTGGGTCTTCTGTTTATCAGTTCACCACGCTTGCGAAGTTATTCAACCCAAAGAAGGATGGTGTTTCGAGAGGGAACAGCTCTATTCCGATGAATGTTGAAGTGGCGACGAAACTCACGCTGTACGACGATGACTGACTCATTATTTCGGACGAAACAATCATAGGCGAACACGCGGTGCTCCACCGTCCAAGACTCCATAACGACAACTGGTAAAATAATGCTAGGATCTCACGAGTCAAACGCACCCTCCCCACCTCTCTCGTAGACGGAGGCTGAGAGTACTACCCATCCCAAAAACGTCCGTCCTCTCTGCCGCACCCTGTATTTTCCATACTCATTGCTTAGGTGAAAAAAAAACCTTTTATTGCTATTTCGAAAACTAGGGTCTACGTCAAAATATGTTCCATAAAAGGTATTCAGAATTTCTCGCAGATCACAAATATCGTAAAAAATGTAAACCACTCCATAAAAAAGCAAAAGTTGCTATGAGTTTCTGAAAAACTGCAGATTCGGTAACATCGCGGATATCTTCAACGGATCCGCCGTGGTTTCGAACCTAAACCTACCAATTTAAGAAAAAATAGACAAGTCATTCGTCAGATATTGATGCATTCTAAACTTTTGTTACAGTCTATATTAGGGAGAAAATTTGTGAGGTGGCGACACGAAGCAAAATATTTAAAGTACGCTCAAAGTTTTAAGAAGCATTGGTGGAATATTGATTAAGGATACATGCATTTTTACGCACTGAGAATAACATTAGACGCTTGTTTGGATCAACTGGTTTGGAGATCTTACATTAATATTCTATAATATGATAGTTTTCTCTTTCACGCCTACTAGATGCACACATAGGCCAAATTTGACCCATTTTGAAACCTCACTAGTTTGCTTTAGCCGCTTCACGTGAAATGTCCACATGTTTAATCAAAGTTTACTAGATGATACATTGTTTTTATCCATTCGCTGATGGCAGACAGCAGAGCTGAATGACTGCACCGACTCATATGACTGGACTATTTTATGAACGCGTACTTGGGCATTGTGTAAGGACGACACTTCTTGATTTAAAGGATTTACATTGCCATTTCAGCTGGGATGCTGCTCATTTCATTGTTCCACGGCTGTTATCAGACTAGCCTGATATAAATGCTCGCAAATGTGAGATGTTCTACTCATGCCTTATTTAGTGCGATACTTAAGGTTAGCGTTATTATTTATATGTGCTTTGTAAGCTTTCCATTTTGCTTCGTTTCCGGCGACGCTAAATTGCCGATTTAAGAAAATAGCAGCAGAGATTCCCGAGAAAATGCTGAAAAGAAAATGTATGTATACGTAATTATTCTGAATGCGTACTACTGGGGGATGTAAATATCTACAATTGCGCCATATTAGTCAAAAGGTCGCCTTGGCTTCTTTGTTCCGGATAACATGGAGTCTCATAAAAAGCAGAAGCTTATTATGAGTTTAACAGTTACTTGGCCCAGCAAGTAGAATCATTGCGGAAATCAAAAGCATTACCTATGTGAAGTTCGGAAAGTTGACCGATAGATATAGATAAGCTAATACTCATGCATTTATTTTTCAAAACACCTTGCCTATAAACTATCGGAGCTGGAGCATATCCTAGGGTAACCATGTTATTTATTTCCTTATTTAGGGTATGTCTTGATTTCTGAATTGAACATATTTAAAATTGGGATATTAATTTTGAGATACTGTATCTGGTAAATTACCCCAAAAAAAAAAATTTTAAAAGTGTAAACGTTTATCAAACATAGTATTTGAAAAGGAGCAGTTTCGTTTTTATTGCCAATATTCTTTGGTCTGCAGGTCCTCGGTTATGAATAATATTTGATTTTCGATACTTCGCAATGTCTTTTGAATACGTCTTATCGATCCCTTTAAGAGAGACAATATATTTATGTTTATTGGTTCCAAGCTTTTCACATTTGGTATGTGTTTTGTTTATTTTCAAGGGAAAAGCAGATAAAAGCAGGGTCGTCGACGGGGCGAGGATACTGAGTAGGCAATCGGTTTCGAATGAAAAGGCCAGAGCTTCCAAACTAATAAAATTTTTGATAATTCTATTAATTCACGGTTCATAAGTCAATCTTAATTATAGTTCCAGATTTCTGTTTCATCTCAGATTTTCAGCTAAATGTCTTTTAACCTCTTTTGATATCGAAGTTTCCTAATCTAACGCTTCAATTTCCCCAGTCGTGGAGTACACGTGACGTACTAACGCACCACAAAACAGTTCATTTGAAGGAAACTTATAACGGGTGATTTTTTAAGAGGTATAGGATTTGATTTAAAAAAAAACACAAAAAATTTGAAAAAACTTTAGATGGCCCATACGCAAGGTCCAATTTTGGCACACTCTCTCCAACATATCGGCCGGTATCTCACGAATAAATGCTTCAATATTGGCTACCAGCGAGCCAATCGTTGCTGGTTTATCCCTGTAGACATTAGCCTTAACATGGCCCCACAAGAAATAGTCCAACGGCGTTAAATCACACGATCTAGGCGGCCAATTGACGGACCCCAAACGTGAGATAAACTGTTCACCGAACTCGCCTCTCAATAGGGCCATTGTTTCGTGTGCGGTGTGGCATGTGGCACCGTCTTGTTGAAACCACATGTCAGCCAAGTCCAGCTCTTCCAGTATGGGCAAAAAAAAGTTTGTTATCATCGCACGGTAGCGCTCGCCATTCACAGTTACGTTCCGGCCATTGTCGTCTTTGAAGAAGTACGGCCCGATGATGCCACCGGCCCATAATCCACACCAAACAGTGATTTTTTCGGGATGCATTGGTAGCTCTTGCAGTGCTTCTGGCTGGTCTTCACTCCAGATGCGGCAATTTTGCATGTTAACGTACCCATTCAACCAGAAATGAGCTTCGTCGCTGAACACAATTTTTCGATAAAAATGTTGATCTTCCTCCAACTTTGCCAGCCCCCATTCACCAAATGGGAAACGTTGTGGGAGGTCTTGTGGTTTCAATTCTTGCACCAGCTGTATCTATAAGGTTTTACACCCAAATCCTGTCGCAAAATTTTCCACGTAGTGGAGTAACAGAGGCCCAATTGCTGCGAACGGCGGCGAATCGACATTTCACGGTCATCACTAACACTGTCCGATACAGCAGCAATATTTTCTTTAGTTCTCACTCTACGTCTGCGTGTTGGTGGTTTAATGTCCAATAATGTAAACTGGGTTCGAAATTTAGTCACAAGCTTCCGAATAGCGCCCTCAGTAGGCCGACCAAATTGCCCATAAATTGGAAGCAGTGCTCGATGCACTCTCTTAACCGAGCATGAATTTTGATTCAATAATTTGCAAGCGTTGTTCGTTCGTAAGTCGATTCATGGTTAAATTATAGACGAAACTGAACAAGTTTGACAATGACACAAGACACGATTCACATGTCATCTGTCAAAAACAGTGTTGCCAAAAAGATACTAGCAAAAAAATCACCCATTATAAATGTCGCAAAAAATAGGATAAGTTGCAAATCCGGTTAACAATTTGCACCAGGAGTAAACATGTCGTGTCCACGCCAATGTTACAATTTACCCTTAAAAATGATATTTGTTGATCCAAGCGAAACCCCAAGAGCTGGCGAGAGATAAATCAAGTAGGTCGCGAATGCCGGTGGTGTTTTCTTTTGTTTCTGCACGGTCGGGCGGTTTTTACGATTCCACCATGGCGTCGGCTTCGGTCGTGTGGGATGATGTGTGGCTCCTGGGACTCACCTGCAGCAAACAGAAAAACACTATGAGAAAATGCCGACTAAATTACTCGGAGATGATTAACTGGTTGGTTAATGAGCTCAGAATTGACTGTAGAAAATCTCAAAAATATCGCATTTGGACCACGGTATGCCTGAACGTTGAGCCGAAGTGACTGCATGTACACTGATTTCTTTATCATAATCAGTACTACTAAGGAAACATTTTTCATTATTAAAGACCAAAGATAGATGAAATGCCTAGATTTGTGGAAAAAGTCGGAACCTATACCCATACATAGGTAATTCGTGTTTTCAGTGACAAGAAAAACATTACGTCAAACATGTTGACTCTGCACTTCGCACGCAAGCCGTCATCAATTCATGAAAGATTATGTTCAGCACAAGTTAGACACTCTGAGAAAAAGGTTGGTTACGAACATGTATAACAGCGAATTTAAACGGATCAAGTCAGTCACATAACCCCAAACAATTAGTCCAGACTCCCTGCCCTACTGGTTGTACACCTAGCAACGGCGCTTCTCCCCGATAGCTGATCGCAAGACGCGATCAGACACGGCCGCACCGCAGTACTGCTAGAACACTTACCAAGACCGGTACGCCGCCGGCAGCAGAAACAGGCGCGTATCGATACATTGCTCTTCCAATGTATGCGAAAATCTATGATGTGCGAAATATGTCTGATAGATGCGTAGAATTAACGAGGTTGGGAGCATATAAATATACTAACATCAAAAAACAGAATGAAAGAAATCTTTTCAATAGCCGCGTCAAGTCGACATTGTGTTTTGGTGGTATTCGCCGAGCAAGCTCAGCAAAAACAGAAAACGAACCAACCTGTCACGTCCTGGCTGCAGCTGACGTGTAGTCATCGCAGCTACAAGAATATTCACATAGCAATGATGCCAAATGGTGACTGGGGACTAATTTTTCTGGGAAGTCTTCGTGGAGTGCAACTTAAGATTGCAAAAGCTGAATTTATGTGCTCAACATGATAGAACTTTCCTCGATACCGTGCGCTACACAGCCAAAGACGCCATTGTCCATCAACATAGCCCCGCATTCCCGCCACCACAACCTCCGACGCTCCCCCTTTCGACCCTTAGTACAAATCTACGTCGTTCTCCATAATTGCCGCTCTAAGTGCAGATACCTCATAAATGGCGAGCTTAAGGGCCCCGGCTTTGTTCCTCGTTCCAGTTGCGGCCAGGTAGATACTGCCGAAGAGGACACATTAAAGGAGCAGCTCCGGAAGACGTGTCGACGCAACGGGGATGCTAATCTAGAGGTAAGGGGCTGGGTTGCCTCCTTTGGATCACGTTACCGATATATGGGCGAACTTGGCAAACAGGTGTTATCTTTGAAACGTATTCTTTTATTGTGGAATAAGCATTCAAGCTCTTGAAGCTGGTATGTTTATTATTCGGGCATTACAGTGTTTCTAAGTCAACGTGCTGTGCTTTCATTGTTTTCGCTGCTTGCACGGGAGAGTCCTCCTCTAAGAACTTGTAATAAGACTTGTCTTGACTTCATTTTTATATTACTTCCAATATTGTCTAAAGCCCCCGGTTCTTCTTTATCAGATCGATTAATTTTTCGTGTTCCAGTCGGGACAATTTCTTTTACACCTTCTTGACCCTCGACTAACGTTTCAAGGGTGCGAGTTGTGAAGAAATGCATAAGTTACTATTGCTGAAAGTATTTTGCAAACATAGTACTTATGAAATATTAAGATACCAAAAGAATGGTACGTAGGTTCAAGATACAAATACATTTCCAAAAAATTATGCGAGGGGCACGCCGTACATTTTGAGATGCGCATTAACTATACTAGTTAAAACCGGCAAGAGTACACTATTAGAAAGAGCAGTCCTTTATTAGTAAGTCGCCGCATTCAGTTCATTTGCAAGCGTCTTACAGTGCACGTGATGTAAACAAATTTAAGACGAAACATGGAGTTGTCTCAGAGAGTCATCGCGCTATGATTTAACATGACCTTAAAGCCGTTTTAAAAATTTTCGTCGGAAGAAGAAATCGATCAAGCAAGTAATCAGTTTGTTGAAGGCATTCCAAAAACTGACTGGTTAGAAGCATTTCATTTGTGGAAGGTCAGGTTACAGAAGTGATTTGATGCTGGAGGAGAATACTTTAAACATAAATAAACTAGTTTTAGAAAAATAGTTTTTAGTTTTCGAGTATCTCAAAATATAGATCGTGAAGATACGTATTTTCTATCTTGTATTTGTATGTATTTCAGATACTTGTATTTTCAGTAAGTGCCAACCGTGCGAATACGGAGTACTGCTCCTAAACGAAAAGTTGTTAAAGAAAACTATTTACGGATTATTAAAAATATATTCAAAATTATACAGGGTGTCCCAATTTTGACCCATATATCAAAGTTGCAGATAGGCCCTTTTTAAAGAACAAAATTGATATTATATACGAGGAGGTGCCCAAAAATAATCGGAATAGTATTCCAGTGGGCGGAGCTTGAGTAGTACACATTTCTGCCCCTAGAGGCGTAAAGAGCAATTAATTACCAGTTCAGTGCCACCTGAGTTGTCGAACTGCCTTGTTTCGATCATCTGTAGTCATTATTTTTGCTAGAGCTGGTTCGTGCTTGTTTAATTGTTTACGATGGCAAGCGTCAGTGAGCCAGATGCAGTAGTGAAATTTTGCTTCATAGTTGGTAAAAATGTTGATGAAACTGTTTTTACGATTGAAATAGCTTACAAAGATGATGCTATATCGATTGATGACAAACGTCACTCTGGACGTCCATCAACTGCTCGAATCGACGAAAATGTTGAAAAAAGACCCGATTTGTGGCAGTCAGGAGACTGGTTCTTCCACCACGATAATGCACCTGCGCACGCAGCCAACTCTGTTCGACAGTTTCTGGCTAAAAATGGCACATAGCATTTAAGAAGTTATTCCGTTTTTTTTTTTGGCTACCCCCTCTTACTTAAGAGTTTTAATTATTAGTTGTCGAATTAATGGGTATTTTATATAAAAAAAAAACATCAAAGTTTGGCAGCCTGCATATCTGGTGGAGTCATGAATTTGGTGTGTAACAGTTTTTATTTTACTCAATTTTAACCTAATTCATCATACAGGATGGTCGGAAACGCAAAATGTACTCTTTCGCGAAAAAATTAAATGGAATACCCTTTATATTTCTACCCTGTTGGATCTCCACTTTCAAGTGCGTTTTTTAGTGTGAGCTCGCTACCAGCTTGTTTAAACGGTTTTTGAGTTGAAGCTATTTGTATCAAAGAAATGGATAATTCTTTATTCAAGCAAGTCACATCATCCATGGAAACAAGCAAGCAAAGGGACTGACAATCTGTCTATAAAATCAGGCTGTTGTCAATAAATCAAGTAATTCCATCTTGTAATTGATTTTTACAGATTGATATTATAATATAAAATTAGTTTTAAGAGATGTCTGAAAATGACTGCTAGGAGTATACCTGTACAAGAACGGTTTCTAGATATCAATGAACACACGCTAGAAAGTGTGAAATAAACATCCATTGGAAGACTCCGACTGTGTGTCCATCATCAATGGGATATTTATAAACATTTGATCTGGCAGTACAACTAGTTTAAATATGAGTTATGTTTACTTATAGGCGTCACATTCAGACATCTCAAAATATTATTTTATATTACAATATCAATCTGTAATAATGAATTATAGCACAAACGCATTAAATTATTTCATTTCTTGATTTTTTAGACAGATTGTTGATAATCCTTTAGTTGTTTTTTGCATCCATGGATGATGTGACTTGTTTGTATGGAGAAATATCAATTTTTTTGAGACAAATAGCTTTAACGCAGAAACCGTTTGAACAAACTGTTAGCAACCTTATTTAAAAAAAAGAGCTTATCAAAATGGGGATTCTGGAATACAAAAACATACAAGGAGGCCTTCATTTTTTTTGCCAAAAAATACTTTTTGCGTTTTTGACCACCCTGTATTGATCATTCAAAAAATGGATAAAGTAATATAAATTTGAGAAACAAAAAATTTACACACAAAATTCCCGACTCAACCTGTCACGTAGCGGATAAGCATGTCAATATTTTTGAGACATGCTTCCAGATAAATAGTTTTCCTTGAATAGCTTTTGTTTGCGAGCAATTCACCGTCCTGGCACGGTTGGGACATCCTGTATATCTAATCTCTGGTTATTAATTAGCATTTATAAGCTGCTTCTTCGTAAATGGTGTTTTATAGATTCTGTGGAAATATGGTTTTGTCGATGCGCTATTAAACATAACTGCCTTTAATACAAACATGGAGGGATACACGGCCTAAAAAGGCAATCATTCCCGAAATGCATTGCACCGCCCGAAGAAAGCCGTAGAATGCCGTGCCATTTCGAATTAAATAAAAATTAGCATTGCCCTAATCAATAACGCAGTTACATAAGTCACATATAACTTTTTAAATATACAGACGGCAGAGGTAGACGGTAAGGAACGAGCGCTAGCAGGGCAAACACGAAGGTGCCAGGCCTTTCCTAGCACCGCTCATGATAATTGCATGCTTTAAACAAATTTACCGGCAAGGTTAATTTGTATGAGACGTAGTGGGATCCACTCATCTGACTATTGTTGAACCGCATCGTGGTTCTCTTTCTAACTTAGTCGGCAAATGCGAGGGAGAGGGATGAAAAATTCGGAACCAACTTGCAGGGCTGTTCGGATTTCGGTTTGGGTTGTGATTGCGAAGTCAAAGCTGCTGACGATCTCGGTTTGATTAGGGGAAGTCATCTTTGTAATACAAAAAATGGCGTCAAGTAGGTTGACTGTGCGCTCTCTACGCAACGCTGTCGCCAGTTCGTAAAGGATTATGTTCGGTTGTTGCCACAGCCTGTCCTTGTAGCTTTAAAAAATATCAATAACTGCAAGTCACCTACTAATATCTCTGTTTTTCTTATCAAACAAATGTTGGTCGGTCTGAAATCCGCGAATACAGACATCCATGTATAGTGGATCAGAGGGCATAGTGGTCTCTCGTTTAATAAAAGAATAGATGAATTTATAATTGCTTTGTTAAAAAATATATATTCGAATCTTGGTCCCGGGAATGGGAAAAATGTTTTTCATCCCGCCCTTTCAGATACACTTTCACTCAACCAAACATACCTCGATCATATTGGTATTATAACTTTAAAATTCTGAGGAAGTACATGTCGCATCTCGTTAGGTTGAACTTAATATCCTCGTAACTTCGTGAGCATTGCAGTGTCCGGTGCAGTAAGCATTCTACAATCTTTACCTAAACTTACTCCAGCGTCGGTTTCCTGCTCGATACAATATACAATCACTTCTCTCCCTGCTGCACAGAATTCCCGAAAAATTCTGGCATCAAATTAAGAGCAAAAAGGTTTTGGACATCTTATTCTTATTATGCATGACTTGTTTCTGGCTGATGGGTTATATCCTAGTGCCATTAACAAAACTTTGGCCCTCCGAGGAAAACGTATAACAAAAAAATTAAACCAATCACGTTGATCAACACACGAGGGTCAGAGATATTTCTGCATCATTCAAGTTGTAAGGATGAATGTACAGAGAAACCTATGATGAACGAAATATGTCTAATATATACGTAGCATTACCGCGACTGGAGATGTCTAAGGGGAAATTTCACAAACATTAATATTATGGACCAATGGGAAAATACCTTATCGAAATGCAATTTGACGGAAGCTGTCAAAGGTCTCTGAATATTAGTGATTTCCATTGAAATATTGAATAAAACCGTCGACTATATTATAAACAAGACCACTTTTTTATTTCAACATGATGCTTTTGTACAGAAAAAACAGGACAACTTTCATGTATTTTGACATATGTTATAGGTTTACATTTAACAATCCGTTATCCCCCTCAGCGAATGAGAATGCGGCAAATAATAGGTCGATTTTCTAGCTGTTACATTTGGCAGCAGATTTGAACGTTTGTTAATGCATGGGACTCTTGAATTTACCAGCTTCAATATACTGAAAGTTATCATTACATACCTGTTGAATAGTGTGGATTTGTCTGTATTTTGCAAGAAAATATAATATAAAATACATTCCACCCAATTCCTCATCTTCCTTTACGTCATAATAGTAATCATTTATTAATTTATGGGTTAATGAATTTCTTCAAAGCAATAAAAACATTATGTCCTCTCCACCCTAAAACACAGATAATATGTGTAAGACGTGTCAATCCCTACATCTCACTGATGCATAATGCGATTACTATGGACATAGACAAAAAATTTTGAAAAATGTATCACAGATAAGTCCAAAAATCAAACAAACTAGTAATGTTTATTGTTTGTCTATTTTTCTTATTTGACTGGCGGGGATATCTAAATGACACTCGCAGGGTTCGCAAGTCTAACGACGAACACGTCCCGTGGTGGAGGGTGCGAAATGAATCTTTTACATTTGCTAGTTTTGAATTTTTTTCGCGAAAGTTTACTAGGTATCATGATTATAAGCATCTTTGGTAGATTGTTCGATCCGGAGTGGGAAAGATCTCCTATTTATGAAAATATTTTTGGTATCATCTAACCGTTGCAGTCAGTGCACAAACACTGTGACATATGATTTATAGCATAACCCGCTGCCCTATCAATATAAATTTAACATACAGGTCGCCTAGCGGTGGGGATGCAGTGGTCGGGATGAATATCACGGCAGCAACTGATGATTTGGGCATGTCTGGTAACAACGTATGAAGTGAAACTCGCTAACTTCACAAATTTGATTTTGTACAATTTCTTTGAAAATAATGAAAGATATGTCTGATTTGGAAGGGTAATGTCGCAGCCAAATGGCAGTCACTCTTTCTGACACAGTCCGGATCGAAAGATGACGATACTCGTGAAATGTATTGATACTTCTAAATATAGGATCGTATCGAACATCCATACTGTCAAGATGTATAACCCAAGGTACCGATGGAGCTATATTGCGGCGTCAAGGAAATAATTTTAAATTTTCATTTGCATTTTTTCAAGTGTTTTGCAATGATTTTGGGAAAAATGTCACGTATAGCATAGTAGAGTAGATTTCAACAGTTGGCGGAACTTACTCCACTGAGACCAGGAGGGTAAAACGGGATATTAATGCACAATCTGGCAACCCTGTCGCACCCTCACAAAATGGCCGCTGATAACCACACAGGTCACCGTGTTTTCATTGAATAGCATGGAATTAAACCTTCAGAGTGTAACATGTTTTGTGATTTGTGACTGGTACAAAGAGTTGACAGATCCCACACATGTGTCACTCCTTGAAATGCAATAATCAGCTGTATTCAAATAATGTCTAATATGAATATAACCTAGAATGTGTACTCGTGAAAAAAGAAAAATATGGCAAATTTGTAGTTTTTTTGCAGGTTTTAGGTTTGATGGTAGCTTTAAGGCGTATATTTGGGAATTTATTAATCGCTGTGAATATAGTGAGGATGTTTGTTCAGTTCCTGAAGAACGAAAAATATTCAACTTTATGGGGATGTATGGATATCAAAAAACCTGAATGGTTTTGTGGGAATATCAATCTAAGGTGCCATAATGGTTCTGATGAACGGCAAGTGAATGAATGAATGTTTGGAAACGAGCAATATCTTTTGGTAGAGCCTGTCATCAAGTAGGTGCTTAATGGCCATCTTCAAGAGGTTTATAGGATAAAACACCCAGTATCACATATCAATTGAAGAAAATAATATAAACATGAATAGAAAATCAACAATAGTAATTAAACATTTCTTAAAATTTTGACTGAATTATATGTAATTTCTTAATATTCAATAAGCTGGTGATGTTTCAATGACAAGTTGTCATCTCATACTTTGACAGTATGTTGTTTTCAGCATTTCATAGCTATTGGTTGCTAAAATTTGTTGATTGGAACTTGAAGCTCATTTGCTGTATCTGACGATCTGTTACCCTATACGTGGAGAATAACGGACTGTTGTTGGTGAAATTGGGCCTAAGTCTACCAACCCAAGTAGCATGTATATTGTCTCAATATGGAAACACTATTACCGTTACATTGGCCCAAACAAATTTTCCATTATTGGTGCATAAAATAAAACAATTTGTATATTGTCCCAATGAGTTATGACAATATTATTTCAATATTATTAAAGTATTAAATCATTACTTCTTTCTCTTTTTATGCTGGCTCAACATTAATTTTGAATAATATCTGTTTGTGATGATTTACCTATATTGTCACAATCATTTTCAAAATATTGGTTTAACGTTGGTTCATAGTATCAAACCACTACATCTATTCTTTATTAGCTCAATATTGAAATCTAGTATTGGTTGCAATACATATATTGTCCCAACCAATTATTATAAAAACATTGTAGGACTCCATTTTCGTTCCAAATCAAACCTCATATATACTTAAATTTACCTGTATCTCTCGTACAATAAAGAGACAATTTTTGGCCAATATATGTTCTAACAATATTGCTGGTGTGTGGATGAACTTTTGGAGTTGTTCTAGATCTCGTGACTTATTCTCGTAGCTAGGTACATCTAATTTTTAACACTTCATACTGACCGTCTAACTTATCTTCCGCTATTATAACTGAAGATCGGAATTATTGGCAGTGACTCATCGATGGTACCTTCATCCGTGGTGTGTGGAGGAGTGCAAGGGGTATTTTCCATATGCATATGAGCTAGCTTTTATAAAATATTTTGGTTATATTTACTTATTCAATCTCGCTGAATAATTTTCTCTGTGCTTTGTTTGTATCGAACTTTCACTTTGTCCGTTAATTTATACTAAGTGACATATAAATCCGGACACCCAGTTTAAATGGTTTAATTTTAATAAAAGTTGGTGAATGTATTTATCTTACTGTAAATAACAAGTGAAAAAATTTTCAGCCTTATCAGTTGGACATTCCGGTTTTTATACTGCTTTTTTTTAATTCACTAACGCTCTAAAAATGAATATTTCAGCCGCAGTAAAGAATCAACGTTGGCCGATTTTGGTTCTTGACATCCTTTACGATCAGTTACGATGCCTAGAGTACGGAGACCTGTACGATTTCGTCAACTTAGTGAGTTTGATAGGGCCGTATAGTGGGACTTCGGGAAGCTGGACTTTCTTTTCGGGCAATTGCAGTTAGAGTGCAAAGAAGTGTAGACACTGTGGTTAGGTGTTGTCAGGCATGGCTTCGAGAAGGCCGTACGCAAAGAGCAAGGGGCACTGGACGCCGCCGTAGAACAACAGACCGTGAAGATCGCCGCCTAAGATTATTGGCCTTAAGGGACCGTTTCTCCACTACCAGGTCCATTGCAAATGAATGGTTTGCAGAACACGGAAGACCTATTGGCATGCGAAGTGTTTACCGACGAATGAGAAGTTTTGGCTTGTTTTCATACCGGCCTTTAACTCGAGAACACCGACGTAATATCGCCTTGAGTGGTGCAGACAACGGTCACTCTGGGATCAGGAATGGAACAGTATTGTCTTTAGTGACAAGTCTCGATTTTGTTTAGACATGCACGATGGTCGTGCCAGGGTTAGAAGGCGACGTGGTGAAAGGAGGAATCCACAGTTTTTAGTTGAAAGACATGTTCATCACACTGTTATGGAGTTATGGTTTGGGGTGCTATAGCTTATGGTTCCAGGTCACCTTTAATCTTCATCAGAGGTAACATGAACGCGCAGCGTTATATCCACGAAGTTCTAGAACCCCATCTTTTACCCTGTCTTGACACCCTGGCAGATCCAACTTTCCAACTAGATAATGCCCGACCACATGTTGCAAGAGTCACAATAGACTTCTTTCAACATAATGATGTCACATTGTTACCATGGTCACCAAGATCTCCCGACTTATCCCCAATTGAGCACGTGTGGGATATGATGGGTAGGAGATTGCTCAATTTGCAACGTCGTCCTCAGACTCTAGAAGCACTTCGAGAGGAGTTGGTGGTTGCCTGGAATGAGATACCACAGGAGGACATTGACCACCTGATCAGAAGCATGCCAAGGCGCGTTGGAGAATGCGTAGCACATCAGGGTGCATCCACACATTATTAAAGGTCAAAGTGCTTTAAAGCAGTGCAATCATTTTGAAATTTTTATCATTTACTTATTATGCTTCATTAAGTACTTATACAAAATTTTATTAAAATAAAGCCATTTAAACTGGGTGTTCGGATTTATATGTCACCTAGTATATTTAGCTCGTCTACGCTCAACACTGTATTTATAGTCGCGTTAGAACTAACCTAACTAAACGGAATATAAAGAATATAGTTTCATCTCATAAATCCTCTTGCAGTGTAGTTCACAGAAATGGCAAGGAACACATAGTTCTGGTATCTCGCCATTTTCAGAATGATCATAGTCTTGAATTTGACTTTATCAGCTTATTAGTTAACGAAACACAAAAAAAACGCTTAATACGTTCAATAATAATTTTCATTTTTAAGCACAGTAATGCATTGCACAAAGAACCGTGATCTCAGTCAGATTTATAACTTCTGAATAAAGAAATGTATCAGATTAATACCCAACGTTGCCTTACTAAAGGCTCGCGCAGACAGACAAGCGTCTTACGAGTTCCCACAGGCAGTAGTCACGAACATTGCGTTCCATTTTACGAAGATTACTTGTAGGTGAATTATGTTTTTCGATGGTTCGACTTCAGAAGACGAAGAATTGCGTTCGTGAAGTTTGGGAACAGTCTAATAAAAAAAAAGATACCGGTTGCATCCGATTAATTGCAGAACAGATGGAAAAGGAGAGTTCAGATTTTTTATTTACTTCCGAAAGTCATTAAGTAGGTTCAATTTATTGCATGATTATATAAAAGAGGAAATACAGAAACAACACACCAACTGGAAAAAGGCTATATCCACAAAAGAAAGATTGGCAGTATCTTTCCATTTCCATGGATACTTCAAGCCATGCTGCTTTTTTTTAAGTATTTTGATAGTCTGCGTTACTAAGATCATATAAAAATCGCCTTTTCCTTACTAAATCAAAAATTTTTTCTATGGAAGTCATCTTGCGAACGCGGCGTTCCACGAGTTTTTTGTATTTCTCACAACAGAACGCAAGAACGCGAGCGTTCACACTGACCGGCGCTGTCTGACTGACGCTCTGTCTGCGCAACTCTATAGAGATCTATTAGTTATAAAGAACGTGGCACGCAAAACGCGAAACTCGGAACGCTTGAACGCTTCCTGTCTGCGCGAGGCCTTAGTCTTCGTGACTGCTCCTAGAAGAATAGTTTGTGATTCCTGATGGGGTTCAGACGGTTCAGTTACTTGAATGTAGCAGACGTTGGCATCTCACACTTCATCCATTTCGTTTTATTTTCATTCATGTATATGTGACGTAGGGGAATGCACTACAGCTTGTTGCAGCAATCATTTGGTAAAGTTGTTCGGGCAAAATGAGATATTGTTTTTGGATATTATATGACACTTACATTTCGAAAAAACATGTCACACATTTCCGTCGGTCTGTCTGTCCGCTAATCCTTGGACCGTCTATAACTTGGACACTATTGTTTCGATTTGAACACAATTTTTATACAAATTTACTACTACGCCAAGGATGAACAAGCTTTGTAGTTTTTGATTTTTGGTCCAGTGGCGGCAAAAAAAAGGCAAAAAACAAATAAAAAAATGCGGAAACGTCGCTTTTAATGTATTATAGGATACTGTAAATTTTTTTAAAAAAACTTGAGGGCAAAGAAATTAGAAGGTGAGGAGTTTTGGGAGTTCGGGGAGTGGTATATTCAGTTTTTGATAAGTATATTTATATGCTCCCAACCACGGTAATTCATCCCACATGCATATATTTCACACATCATAGGTTTCATCACATTTATCTCTAAAACTGAGAATGATAAAGAAATGTTTCCTGTCGTAAAGGCCGACTTGATTGTTATGCTCGTACTGCGGCTGCAGCGATGCTTTGGTGGGCACTGTCGTGTCTGACGATATGTGAAGGGGCAACATTACCAGATAGACGGTAAAACTGCCGGTAGGGCAAGGAAGGAATGCCTAAGGCCTAATTGTATTGTTTGAGTGACTTAATCCGTTCAATTTCTCTATTGTACATATTCGTAACAATTTTTTTTTCTCAGAGGGTTTAACTTGAGCTGAACTTAATCCTTTATGAACTGACGCGTTGCATAGGGAGTGCAGAGTCAACATGTCGCTTCTCTTCGTGTCACTTCAGTGTGTGAGCTGTCATTTGACTATATGTAACAAAACGAAGTCGAAGAGTTTTCTTCTCTTCTTCTCGTTTCCCTTCCCCTCAGTGGCCGTTTACCATTGAGTTACTAAAAAAAATTTTAAAGCTTGTTCAGTATAAGTCTAGAAGTTTGCAAAACATCCATATGCATGTCTACTGCAAGCAACGACGTATTTTTGTCGTGCAAAATAAAGAGCAGCGAAGCTGAAAAACATACTCTATAAAGTTTCTGAGGATTCCTGCCTCATAAACACGTACTTTACGCAAGCTTGAGCTACACCCGCAAAGGAAGAAATCACATACATTTCCATATACAACCGTGCACCTTAAAATCTGTTTGATAACTCACTCCAGCAACCCTGTCTCTCCTTCTCGTTCGCTCCTTAAGTCTCTGCTACACATGCGACTTTTCTTTAAATATGGATAACGCAAATACTCCCCAGAATACATTTTTCCTTTTAAGTAAGCTAAATAAATAAAACATGCTCTCTCTGCACATGTAAACTTGGATTATGGAGTTAGTACAGTAGCTTAATGCAAAACAGACATATAGTAGAAGATCGAATTAGGAACGACCCTCACCCATCAGTTTAGCGGATGAAAAGTACTTTATATCAAATATAGGCTCAATTTCACCAACATTAATATTTGACGGTCCCTTGGACCAATGGGAAAATAGCTTATCGAAATGCAATTTGAAAGAAGCTGTCGAAGGTCTCTGAACATCAGTGATTTCTATTGAAATGTTGAATAAATGTCGTGAAAAAAATGGTTGCCTTATAAATAGGGTACATTATAGATGTAATATTATGTCTTTGTGCTTTAGAATTAGGCTAACCTTCATAGAATTTCCAGTTTCCCAAAAGACGGTCAGGTATTTAAGTGGACCAATGGGAATGCGACAAATAATAGGTCAAACATTTCTTTAAATTTTGACTGAATTGTATATGTAATTTCTTAATATTCAATAAGCTGGTGATGTTTCAATGATAAGATGTCATCTCATACTTTGACAGTATTTTTTTTCAACATTTCGTAGCTGTTGGTTGCTAAAATTTGTTGATTGGAACTTGAAGCTCATTCGTCGTATTTGACGGACTGTTAGTTACCCTATAGGTGGAGAATAACGGACTGTTGATTTGACAACTTTGGTGAAATCGACCCTTAGTATATTAAAAAAATACATCACGAGTGGGTTTTGCAATACTACGATTGAAGTTGCACTAATAAGTTTTTTCAAATAGATTGAATACCAACCGTAAGTAAAATGCAAAAATTATGCTTTCGTCTATCCGACCAAAAGTCAGCCAACCATGGACAGCTCTTCGTGCTTCTTGGCGGGAGGTACGGCCTATCGAAAGAAGGCAACGCGAAGGGCCATCTGATCTCGCCAGAATCGATCACTGCGGAGAACGGTTAGCTGCTATTAGAACTGTTAGAGATCTCAGTTCACGTTTAACAATGCAGTCACCACGTAACTTCTTTATGGCTGACAATTCTGGCTGTAAAATAGATATGGTCAGGTAGACGTCATCCCCGTGTCGTGCTTCTAGGCTACTTATCAGCATGGTCTAGGCTTAGCCTCTCGTCTCTGGGACAACGAACGAAAGCATATAAACTATCCAGGGTGCTTCGATACTATTATTTTATTTATTCTTATTGCCCAACTGCTCAATAAATTATTTGTAACAACTTTGCGCGATGAGTTTTTATTTTTTCTATATTAATCACAACTAAAAGGCAATGCTCAGATCCCTTCATGTGTCCTCTTCTGTCGCAAATTTCCATTCGCATCAAAATTTCACTCTTAAAAACTTGCCAACCATCATTCCACCCAGGATTTTTGCAGACAACTATATCATCCTTTTCGCAATTAAGGTCCTTATTTTGATATAAGATTTATTTATTAAACAAATTGATGCAAATAACTAGGGTCAACATAGGTGTTTATACCTTCCAACCCAGTAGTAACGCCATGAATAAATAGACAACCCGACGCGACGTTTGAATATCCTATAGGCTTCATAGTTTCGTTTGGTATTACACTTAATTGTTAAAGTTATTAGTGCAAGTTTTTTCAATTTTTAATCAAGGCCTCGCCAGGAATGTTTCAGCCAACCCACTCGCGATATATTTTTTTACATACTAAATTTGATTTTATCATCCAGTTATGTATAGTTTTTCACACCCCCCGATTTCTAAGCCTGAGGTAAATATCTGCTTTATATTTTCACATAATGTAAAAATTTTTATATTATATTTATTCTGTAATATCTGTTGTACTTTTCCTAATTCAATTATTGTTTATATTTTATATCCATCAATTGCTTTTTTTCATTTAATTTGGTTTTATGGTATGCATATGTATTATTAACCTGCAACTGGGAGACTGTTGGGCATTAAAGGTTATTATTATTATTATATAACCTAGCAGTAAAATGTCTCCTTTCCAAAGTGTTTGAGATTTAAAAGTCTTTCTAAATGTATGTGCAACTAATTACCAGGATGACTTCAAGTAACCTTCCAACAAAACAAAAAAAGTTGATACAGCTTTGAAGCAGACAGATTCAGCATTTTTGTCACCGTCGTTTAAGAAACTTAACCTCATTTTTGTTTATTTATGATCTCCATCCAATTAGATTCCAATACAGTATTAGCAAAAAAATAAATCATATCCTAGCCAACTAGTTGTGTTTCTTTCCTATACTTGTTCCATATGTGACGTCAGCTAGTCAGCTAGTCAGCAAGATAACCCCAAATACTACTATGTAGATGTGACCCGCTGAGGACAGTTTATGTCTTTTTGCTCTCTTTATTTCCGCAAATTGCTGTCTTAATGGTTTGACGATCCAGCTTTAAGTGTAATTATTCCTGTTTTCAAACTACTGCAATAACCATATTTAGAAAGTAAGCGACAGCGTATGCTTGGCTGTTTTTGGTACCAACATAAAAAGCTTTGCAGAAAGCTGTACAATTCACACAAATATTCCGTTTCATGCCGACTTTGACAATGAACATACCGTGTGGATTATTAGTCGTTGGCACCGGCTGTATACGTATACTGAAAAGTATTGGGCCCTAAATGTAGGCAAGTGAAACTGATGTGAATTTCTGCCAGATTCCTAAGATCGCCAATAGATGGCGTAAGTTCAACTATACAAGTATAATGATAGGGTAGTAAAAACCATAGTCAAACAAGGTTGGCAGGTAAATATTTCATCATGTATATATATATCTTCCGCCTTTTGTTGGGTACTTCAACAAAGAGGACTCTTTATACTTTAGTAATCTCTAGCTTTCGATGGACTTTGCCATCTTCATCGGGAGGTGCAATAACATTGAGAAAAATAGCAACTATTGTGCAAAATGAATTTTAAATTAACTTACAGTAGTATGTGAGGATGTTGCTAAATGTTAATTACGTTTAGGTTGAGGGAAACACCCAGCAACCTGGTGAAAGCTGGATACATGGTACATTCGTCAAAATTAATACAAACTACACACAGCTGTATGTCAGGAACAAATTAAAATGGATTAAAAATATTTGAAACGAAAGTTAAAAATTACATCGTGAACCACTTGATGGTGCTCAAGATGGTGGGCATAGGATCATAAGTAAGGTGAAATTTTTGACAGATGGCAGAAGGTTAGTAGTGTCAGTGTCGACGGATGGAACGAAAATTCTTTTGTAAAGTGTGTGCTATGTTGCCAAATCACTTCAGATGGTACGATTTATCAAGATATGTTGGGTAAGAACTTGTCAACCGACCAGAGGCAGTTGAACTAACTATATTGTTGATGCGAGGAAGCTCTGGCCCCATTCTGGCCAGATAGTCATCTCTCTCATTACTCGGCACTCCATTGTGTACGGTAATCTAAAGCAGCCACTTTTTTCAATGGGGCTAAGAGCAGTAGTGCATTTTTGAACTAAAGGTGAACTTTCCCTTCAGGGCTGCATGATGTGTGGTATATAAATAGTCCGCTCTGAGAACCAATATTTGCATCTTGTTGAGTTAGAGGGTAACCGAAGTCCGATATCAGTCAGACAGTCACCCTCTGAACAGCACCGAGCATGAATAATGTAGTCGGGGCAGCAACACCCCAAACATGTGAGCGATACTTGAGGCTAGGTCTGATCTGGGCCTTGTACAGAATGACAAATAGCCTAGCTTTTCCCTGCAGCCGCCGCTATCGACGAGATGTGTCCGTGCCAGATCAGGGCGAAATGAACGGCTCTTTGGTAGAACTCGGCCATCCAATAAAACCAGATGAGCGCTAGGACGCTTCTGGTACAGGTACAGGTGTGTTTTGGAAGCATTAAACTGACTGATGCGTCTCCAAACGGTGACAACCTCGTCAGAGAGGAAGTCGCTGCAAGCCGTCTTTTTTCCAGCTCATCGTCACAGATTGGCTTAACATCTGCAAAGCTTGATTGTGTAAGAGAGCAGAATGCCATAGCTAATTGAACGCTTTTGTGATGTCGACAGCAAGGACATGAGCCTCACCATAAGACTGGAGGGGTTTACTCCACACTTGCGTGAGGTAAGTTAATCCTCCTGGTCTCCTGTGGATCGCTGGTGCCGGACACCATACTGCTTGTTGTGCTAATAAAGCCGTGACGTTCGAGATACTCCAGAAGCTCCCGATTTATGCACCTCTCCATCAACTTGCTTACAACATATTGTATCTTAAACTTCATCATCGTCATGTAGAGACAATCCACGACCTCCAGTCTTATTCGTCAAGTCCTGCCTTCTACCGACTTGTGAAACTTCAGTAATTTTGAACCCTTTCCATCGTTCTTCATCCCTCCGTCCCTGTCCCCATCTCCGGCGACGCTGTACTCTGAGCGTCGGCGGTACAGGCGGCGTCGCGTCGGCCGAGGCACGCGGGGCGAAGAAGACCGATGTGCGCTAAGAATAAGAATACGTGCATTAAAAACGAACATCAATACTTCCCTTATTAAAACTCCCTTATAATGACAATCAAGACGGTAGCGCGTGGAAGCGGCGACGAGACGTGCGTCAGACAGAGATAGAAGATGGAGAGACGAAGTAGTGGGGGAAGTAACGGTACGTGGAGGGATGCGCGGTGGGAGGGGAGGCGGGAGAATGAGCCGCGGGTGTGGAAGAGTTGGAAAAATTGGGGTGCTGCTGGTGCTGATGCTGATGCTGATGAGGCTGTGATCATGAACTGATGCTCAGGTTTTCTTCTTGCAGGACATGCCCTGTATTTTTGTGTAGGCTACATGACTACATATATATCGAAAATGAGATATTATGTTATTCGGATGTTATATGACATAACATTACGAAAAACCATGTCACTCATTTCCGGCGGTCTGTCGGACCGCTAATCTTTGGTTGCCTATAACTGTGTATATAAGTCTTATCACAGGAACATATTTGTATTCTACTTTTTTTGCACACATTAGCGAGTCTTGTCGAATATGCCAGTTGCTCACTGACCACTGGAACTGCTTGTGCTCATGTACGCATAAATATTTAAAACGGGATGATAAACCTACTATAAAGTAAATTTTCTGTAAGCTAAGAATTTTAAGCTTGTTCCATATACTGTGCGTGTATTATGTGTAATTGTAGTGTAATACTTTATTAGAAATACCTTTTGTAACGCTTTTAATATTTTCCAGAATATGCACCTCAGGATGGCCTAGTTGGCCGAAACGTTGCATGAATGAAATAAAATGAGTTCACGTTGACCGAAACCCAAGAATGTTTATTCTAAAAATGGATCCAGTGCCGGTGGCAAAAACACGGAAACTTCGTTTTTTGACGTTTCAGAGGCTCCTCATTATTTTCAGAAACATTTTTGCATGAGTTAATTTTTTGGTGCTAGCGGTCTATACGCTTCCAGGTAATTCTACGCACCTATTAGACATTTTTCATAAACCAAAGATTTCCCCGTACATTTGCATTTAAAAGCTGCATTACAAACATACATCTTCAATGTACGCGTGCCGGTCAATTCAACGAGCGCGCGCCTCTCGACTTTGGATGGCTAGAGATGACCGATACTTGTTGTCGTGTATAATATATAACTCTATGCTGGATTGCGACGTTGGTAGATGCCTGTGGTTGGACGGTAGGCGAGATCGCATTGTTGAATATGTACTGATGGTATGATCCATTTAATTCCTCTGTCATATATGTTTGTAGCCCATATTTTTCTAAGAGGAACTAGCTTGTGCCGAATATAATCCCTTATAAATTGAAGTCAAGTTGGAATTTTTATGTGTTAAGCAGTCAAAGTTGAAGATGTGATTCATGATAGGTACACAAAAAAATCATGCTACCCAATCAAATTTTGTTTTAGATACACACTGCAAAAAAATGCGTGTAAAGTGTCATTTAAAGATTTTCCTAATGCGCCATGTGTTTATTATTTCACAGTACTAATAACGTTAATTTACATAATAATATGGTAACATAGAGCTTATGGATATTTTTATATGTAAACCATTATCATGAAATCACGAGTAACAGAAAAAGTTACCATGTAGTTTTCACCGTAAACGATTACATACATATTTGAAGTTAGATTTAAAAATCTTTTTGTGTAAGATTTCAGAACATAACATGGTCAGTGGTCAACCTATAAAAAACTTGGATAAGCACTTTTACAAATTTAGAATGTGCGTGTCCCATTGGTTAATATGGAATGGCTTATCGCGGACAAAGCAGTTGTTTGTGTTGGCGTTGAATTTTTTTAATGTTTTGGCCAATGAACTCCTAAATAAAGTTCTTATTATGTACTATGAGTTTCACCCTATTTGACTCCAAAAATTACTTCGGTGATATGATACGAACCCGTCGCTTTCTTTCCCTTTGGATGTCGAACACACTGGTCAATAAATTTTATAACAACTTATGTAAAAAGATTGTCAAGATTAGGTATAGTTTGGTAGCATACTAAGTAAAAACTCAATAATGTATTAGGGGATATCATGAATCGTGGGTTTCATCCTTTTATGCACTTCAATTCTGGATATTTAGTTACATGTTATGTAAAAAAGTACAGTACACGTTGTGTAAAATATGTGTATAACTCAATGTTAGCTACAAAGTTACCTAAAATAAGTGATGTAATTATTTTTTTTAGGTGTAGAGCACTTTTAGCAACGATACTATCCAGCACCGACGATGCTACAGCTTCGTATTTCTACAACATTTTGCTGCATGCAGTATGGTATTGCGATTAGGATTTAAAATTTTCTATATAAACACTAAAGACTATCGTCTTAATAGGTTGAGCGAGTCCTCTAAATTAGTGGGATTGAATTAAGACTTGGGTTCCTCTTTATTGATACATACACATAGAGAGTACCCGAGCAGTGGATAACAGTGCTTATTTTACCACTTTTCAAGAAAAGAGACAAGAAAGACTGTAATAATTAGAGAGGAATAACGCTGCTGTCTACAGTACTCAAGGCCTATGAACACATACTAGAGAAAAAACTAAGAAAGCTAATAGAGCCGATTTTGTCTGAAACACAAACTGACTTCAGAAAGGGACGAAGCACTCAGGATCACATATTTACCATTAAAAACTTGATAAGTAAATTTTTACCGAAAGGAAAACCAATGTACCGTGCCTTAATGGATATGGAGGAAGCTTTTGATATAATTCAAAAGTCAAAAGAGAATTTGTCGAGAAGAAATGTTCCTGTAAAATTAGTAGAAGTGATCATGAGTAAATACCACAAGACTAACAACCGAGTAATATCTAGAAATATGATGTCCGAAGAATTCGTTACTACAGAGGGAGTTCGTCAAGGTGGAGGGCTTAGTCCCCTATTGTTTATAGTAAGAGCTCCTTCCCACTTCAGTTGGCCCACTTCAAGATTTGTACCAAAATATGCTTTTATAAACTAAACATTTTTTTTATACTCCAACTACCACGAAGGCCTAAGGCCTAAGCACCCATTGGGTACCATGGGGCTATAGGGGAATTCATGGGAAAGGGGGGGACGCCACAGAGACTCTGACGAGGGATCACGTGTGCATCCAACATGCACACATTCTGGCTCCGCCTACGAGAACCACCGGGTGGTACCTCCGCGTTCGACAGTCAGAGACCAGCTACCACCTACAGACAATCACAACATCCATAGCCAAGAGAAAATTTTCTCCTGAGACGGGACTCGAACCCGCACAGCGCACGGCAACTGATCAGGAGACCGAAGAGTCTACTACTGCGGCCACCGCTGCTGCCTAACATGACGAAACTTACTTAAAAAACAATTTATTTTCTCAAAAACATTTTAGATACTCTAGTCGTAAAAAATACATAGTTTAAATCACTTAGACCTATAACTAATAGAACATCTGAACAAATAAACAATGTGCGAATAAATGCGCGAAGTTAATAAAGCAATAATTGAAAGATCACCATTGGGTAACATCACCTTTATTTTTTATTACGGCTGAAATTCTTTGGGGCATAGTGTTAACCAAGTTTTGGCAAAAATTTCTTGTAAAACAATCCCATATTTCTTGAAGCTTTTGTCTCAGTTCGGTGATTGTACGAGCAGGATGTCGTAGAACCTTTTTCATCTCGTGCCACAAAGTTTCAATAGGTGACAGATCTGGACTGCTAGAAACCCATTTCAAAAGTGGTACATTATTTTCTTCCATCCACTTTATAGCCTTTTTTGAGGTATGGCACGTTGCACCATCTTGCTGAAACACAAAATCTTGGCCGGATATCAAACATTCTTCCATCACTGGTAAAAGCGATTCTTCTAAAATTGCCAAATATTTGTTAGTATCCACATTTCCATCAATAAAATGAAGTTTTCCTACTCGTTTTGATGACATACTGCCCCAGACCATAATGGATGCTGGAAATTTCACTTTTCTCTTCAGACAGTCAACATTTTTTTTGCAAATAGCTCTACTACGACTGTCACCAATACAAACTTCGAATCGGGCCTCATCACTCCATTGTACTGCACACCATTATTGAGGTGTCCATTGTCTATGTTCTTTAGCCCATCTAATACGATTTTTCTTTTGCAGTGGAGTTAATAGTGACTTTTCTTTGGCCTATAAACAAGTTGAGCAACTTTAGGGTTTTTACTTCACTTTTTTATAAGAAAACTTACCTTGCAAGTGCTAAATTCCAGTTTGTGGGCCTCTCTATGAGTTGTGGACCTCGAAATTCTCCTTCCAACAGCGTCGCTCCACAGAGCACTTAATTGTAAATAATTGGCACGCCTGTTTTTCACGATAATTCTTCTTAATGCTCTTCGGTCGGCATTTGTGATATTACTTTTTTTCACATATCGTGGCTTAATATTAACTGAACCAGTTACGTTATACCTTCTAACAATATTTCTCACACTGTACCGCGGTAAGTCTAACAAACTTGCAATTTCTGAGTTTGATTTCCCAGAATTAAAAAAATTAATTATCAGTAACCGAATTTTCTCACTAATAACCTTTCCTCTACCCATTTTGAAAACCTTAACTACCCAAAACTATTTTAAACGTATTCTGACAGCTGTGATTAATAAAAACAATAATTGTCATGGCTTTTATTTTTCACAGCCACCTATGCGTTATAGACTTATTTTGCATTGAAATAAAAATAGGTTGATATGCTGTAATTGCAACATGTGTTATTTTTATGCTGCAAATTTGATTAGGGAGTGATAAAGTTGGTGTTTTCTACTACATATTATTAAAATATTCATTGTTAATATTTAAAACCTATAACACCCTGCTACATTTTTGATAAGAAAAAACTAAGATTTCAATAGTTGGGCCAACTGAAGTGGGAAGGGGCTCGTATGTATGGATGATCTGATAAAACAAAGCAGGCAAAGAACAAAACCAGTTTTTGTTGGATACAGGAAGTTGCAAAATGTGGAATTAGCAGAATGCGCATTTGCAGATGATTTGGTGTTGGTAACTGGTAGTGTTGGGAGTCTACAGGAAAAATTAAACATTTGGAATAAAGTACTTGAAGATAATGGTATGAAACTAAATTAATTTAAAACTAGTTATATCTGTGACAAAAGAAGAACACAATATGGACGTAAGAATAGATAATGTAAAATTACAACAGGTGCACTCCTTTAAATATCTATGGCAAAAATAAAATAGAAATTTCTGAAAGGATAGGAAAGGCAAAAAACTTGTACTATGCGATGAATAAAGGTTTTATCATTAAAAAAGATGTGTCCAAGAAAACAAAAATGACAGTGAATGATACAATATATACTCGTAGACCTATATTGACATATGGATGCGAATCCTGGGTTCCATCGCAACAACAAAAAGGTAAGGCAGTTGAAAGATACTTGAGACGAGTTAAAAGGGTAACCAAAATGGACAAAATGAGAAACGAGACAATAAGAACGTAGCTAGAGACAGAATCTATACTAAAACACATAGAAATGAAGAAGCTGAGATACTGGGGACATTTGTAAAGAATGGGTGACAACATACCGGTGAAACCAGTTTGGGAGAGTAAGGTGCTAGGAAAAAGGAGACGGGGCAGGCTACAAAGAATATGGGTAAATGAGATTTTGATCATATATATTATATATACATACACACTTTAATCCGCTACGATTTAAGCCCTCATATTTCAGATGATCTAACTCCTAAATGAGTCCTTCTACTAACGCAAAATCTGGAACTTGTCCTGTGATTTTCGCGCCAATATAACTCCACGTTTGTCTGGCCAAATGAAACCACAGCGCCTTTCAAAACGGTATTCTCCCCGACTTGATCTTTGAAGAGGGAAAGTTATCAAGCTGAAATTTAGAGTAATGGAGTTTATTAATCGATGGTATATTTTACCGTGATATTAATTAACGGCTAATAACCATAGAAGTTGACGCCGTCAAAAAAAAAACATTTTTTAAACGCAATGGAGGCCGTGTGATACTTCATTTTGGACCTCTTTATAAGTAGTTTATACTCCTAGAAGATAAAATCAGTATCTTTCAAAATGGCGGACTGGCAGGGTACATGCATAATTTTTTTGTATCAGATGAAGCTTCATGCAAAGGTATGCTGAGCTGCTTTGCGCCCTGTAGGCGACTCACCATTCTAAACCATATAATTACCTACCAATAATGATAAAAACAACATTCTGTGACCCTTTGTAACAGAAGATGTACGCCACTGATGTAAGGAGAGATTCTTCGTTTACGTACGCTGGCCCGCGATAACGATTTTTTTGTTAATTATCAAGTCGCGTATGAGACACAGCGAGCCCAAGGGGGGATGAAGGTAGGGAGGGGAGTGCTTCAGAAGCGTAAGGAGGGGAGTGGTGTTTCTTTAGGACGCGGTAGAGGCTGCGGGGAGACATTTTAAGAAAATTTTCTTGCCACCAGCCAACCTTTTCACGAACGTTTTTAAGTGGCTGCGTTTATACGAGGCTTTCCCTTCTACGTTGATTTTGTTATGAGGTATTTTGCTAGGGGTATCAATATATATGGGCACTGCTCATATCCTAAATAGTCGTGCTGTATAATAGGTAAACAGAAATAGGTATTTAAAAAAAAATCGAAGATTGTATTCACAATTTATAAATGACTATATGGTTGGAATAGGAAGGTTAAAGGTCTTTCAGTAAGTAATTATTTTCTGTAACATCATATAAGACTAGTTCTCAACAGAAATCCCAATACACCACTTGAAAGTGAGGCTTCATAATCAAGAATCAAAGAACGAAGTGTCTAGATATTCAAATGATTGAAGGATGGAAAATAGATAAAGTGCCTGTCAACAAGCTAGAGCTAGAACACACAATATGTAGAGGTCACAGTGACTTCAGAATTCTGTACCTCTCTGTTACTGTATTCCAGTTCCTATAGTGGCTACAAGCTTTGCTGAGTAAGCAACTTCTATTAAAGTTCGGAATATTAACTAATTTATAAAAAAAATCTGTAGGCATATCTTTACCTTTTATAAAATCAAAAACAAAACTGGATTCGTATGTTTTTAAAATAAGCTGCACTTACATAATCTTGGCTCGCTCGGTGGCATACGATATTATTTAGATAAACGAGATAAATCAAAAGCGAAAAACGACTGGACAGGTGAGATCAACTTTCTTGCCATTGCCCCGCACTAGCAATAGCGATGCATGATGTCTTCCGTTTTGGTACGAGTATACCAATTTCTGCATATTTTAATCACAACAAACACTCATTTGCAAGACAGGGGTGAGTTAAAAGATACACATTCTGTTTGTTTATATATATATATATAACTTGAGACGTGGTCTTTGTCGTCTAGACCAGTTAGGTGAAAAATTAAAGCTTCCGCCTTTTGTTGGGTACTTCGACAAAATTTAAGCAAAGAAGACTCTTTATACTTTTTTAATTCTCTCTAGCTTTCAATGGACTTTGCCATCATCATCAGGAGCTGCAATTACAATGATAACAGTAGCAACAAAAGTGTAAAATGAATTTAAATTGACTCAACTTACAGTAGTATGTGGGGATGTTGCTAATTGTTGTTTTCGTATAGGATGAGGGAAACGTCCAGTAACATGGTGAGAGCTGGATACATGGTACAATGGTTAAAATTATATAAAATATGACAAGACAAGTTAAAGACAGATTAAAAATTATTTAGAAAACATTAGAGCATTACATCGTGAAGCCACTTGATGATTGCACAAAATGGTGGTCATGGAATAATGAGTGAGATGAACCCTTTGACAGAAGGCCGAAGGTTGTCAATGTCTGTGTTGAAAGATGGAACGAATTGTGGTCGTGTGCCAAACGTTGCCAAATCACTTCAGATGATGTGATTTTCAGAATGTTATGTAAGAAATTGTTAAACCGACCAGAGGCAGTTGAATAAACTATATTTTAATTAATGGGAACTTAAATTAACAATTATTAATAAATCGTGAGAAGAGAATTATTATATTTTGAGTGGAATGAAATTTACTGGTGGAATTGGCCAAAACACAGATTCTATTTATGGTTGTGAAGAGTCGAAATTTGGGGAGATATGTAAGTTCTCCAATTTTTATATATAAACTTTAACATGGACAATGGTTTGGCATTGTGGGAAAAGGCCCGTAGGCGCATGCTTTTCTGTACGTTACGCAGAAATTACCAGGTGATATGAAAGGTAACTGGACTCCACATGTAAAAATAACAGTTGATCTCTGAGAATACGTTTAATCTTGAATAGAATCTCTATTAAGTTCGACACATTTTTTAACGATTTTCCATTTGATCTATACCTTCCCTGAGGTGCTTTTCTAGAAGCTCTTCAAAATACCTGTCTACGAACGTAATGACTTGTTGACTTGGCCTTCTTGAAGAACGGAAACAAATGAAAGTTATAAGGTGCTAAATCTGGTAAATTTAAATTTGCTTGTCAAGCAAAACGTAATTGATTGATTTTTGCCATTATTAGAACGCGTCTCTGAGCAAGTGCAATATGGTGTTTGTCTTTTGTAAACCTGATTTCACTTGCCACGGCTACTGGCAGGAAAGTTATGTGAGCGTGAAAAATTTCGAAGATGATATGTTATGTTTTTTGGATGTTATTTCCGTCGATCTGTCCGCTAATCTTATAACCGCCTATACCTTGGGAAGTGCCGCTCGCATTTTTACACAGTGCTGCTACTAAGGACGCAAAAGATTTGTAATTTTTTAAAATTGGTCCAGTTTTGACGATTCAGAGGTTCCTGATCATTTTTTAAAAAAAGTTAAAAGCTGGGGTGGAGGTGGTTAGGGGGTTGAGAGGGTTTATCTCAATCTTTTGATGCTGGTACATTTATGGGCTCCCAGCATTGGTAATTCTAGGCACCTATTAGACATATTTCAAACATCATAGATTTTTTTGTACATTACTATTCTCGTGTCACAGATCGCGTACATATCGGCCGCGACTACTGCTGACGTCGTGCGCCGATCGTGATAACTGAGCAACAGCATACAATATACACAATATGACCACACTACCATGCCCACGGTGCCACGTATGCCTGAGTTAGCTATCGGGAAGAAGCGACGATTCCAGATGCACTGCCGGCAAGGCAAGGAACGAATGTCTATGGACTAATTGTATGAACCTGTTTAACTGACTTTTTCTCCGAGGGTCTAGTTTGTGCGGAACATCATCCTTTATGTACTGATAAGGGTGTTGCGTGTAGAGTCAACCTACCTGACGCCATTGGTCCTCCCGAATTTCTATAGACAGCTTATGGAGAAGGTTACTATAGTTCTAATAGTCTGAAGGTAACTTATGAACAATATCCCTTTTGCATCCCACAATTTTGATTGGACTTGGTCCGGATTTAGTTCACACTGCGGTTTGATCGTAATCTTGGGTCACTGAGGTAAATACAAGTTTCATCCGTAATTATAAATCGACGCATAATATAATATATTTCAAATTGATCCAGATGTTGAGGAAGTCATACTCGAATTGGCTTTTGATCCACAGTTAAGCGAATCTATTTTTCAAAATTTGAAATACAAGGTCATTTTAAATGCCCATAGCCTCAGCAATTTCATACGTGGTCATGCATGTGTTCTTTGTATACTGTATGCAAGTCCAGCAACTTTACAAATCACCCATCACTGGCGGATTAGGAGGGGGGGCGCGCCTCACCACTAGACGTCTGACATTTGCTTTTGAATTATAACACCATTGAGTTACTTTCTGTCACTTCATGGTGACAGTGGCATACTAACTATAAGTTATAGCTATAGGAACTGTGCATTATGATTTTTTGGTATCCTTTGGTATTACAAATACTGTCCCTCTTTGACATCAGTTGTTGTTTGCAGCACAACGCTTACGATGTATACGTATATACGAGTATTGTGACTTGTGACAAATCTAAGTCTGGGTAATATATTAGCTATACAGATTGCACTTAAAAAGTGATTAATATTCTGTTTGTTGCTCAATAGTAATTTGAAAAGTGTGTAAAGCTTGAATGATTTTGTGCGGGGTTGGTGTTGCAGCGAAGCACTATGTTAGATGAACGCCTAAATTGGAAATAGACATTTATGAGATTTGTTTAGCGATGGGCCCGTGGCCTGTCTAGAAACTGCGTCGATCGATGCTCAAAATCAATACCACATGTTCCGCATCTCTTCTCGCGTATGTGTCTATGTTGTTTTATATTGACTTCGTTTAAATCACAGAGTTGCTGCACTATACGTAAATATGTACAGCTCTGTATTCCTGTACTTGTTTAATACAAACATACATTATCAAAATATTACGATCTAACAGATATACTTTTTCCCAAGGATTTCCAACATTCCTACATGCGATCAACACTGGTTCGAAAACTTAGTAAACATCTATGCCGTAAATCTAGGTTTGACAACGAAAGCCTGTAAAATAACTGTAACATCTATATTGAATTTCAAAAACCCCTACCCCTATTGAGCGGGGTCGTGGCAAATGCTTGTTCCGGAAGTTGTTGTTTCCAGCACACAACTTCTTACCGTACAAGTGATTGTACACGCGTTGAGGAATACCTCAGTACCGATTGCCGGGTGGCGGTACAAGTCCGCCAACGGGCCACTTTAGGTGTATTCAACATGCAAAAAGAAGGTGGTAGACAATGACCAGTCGACCGAGGCGGTACCACCTTATAGCTTTTTCCAGGGTGTCTTAAAAATGTCTGCATATTTCCTCACCTAAGCTATGCAGTCGGTTATCCTCCAAAACAAAGAAACTAATGATGATGGATCCGTCGAGTACTAAGGATTCTGGATGTAAGCTCACTCCACTTTCAGCATGCCCGGGTGGAGGGTGGACTCGAGGGAACAACATCGAAGATAAAATTTGTTTTCCATGTTTTTTTTTCTAGCTGGCCTTGACCAGATAGACACAATGGATTTAAGGAGAAATAATAGGATAAATTCTAGAAGTTTCACTGAGGCTAAAAAATGACCCGCCCCAAATATCGTTTGCGCCCCCCCCCCCTAGATGAAATCCTGAATCCGCCCTTGTCACCCATATGAGACCATTAAGATTATAAGTAATTCATTCCCACGCATTCTTCTGTGGGTATTTGCAGTTTATTTAGTATATGTACACATTGTCCATTTATCAAATCCCATTTGGTTGTTTATGCATACGTTCTATGAACCATATACTCGAGAGAATACTAAATTGCTCTGACGATTTGGTTGATACAAACTGCTCTTTGGAGGGTTGGAACGTCTGACTTGCTCGACTGCGTATGTGTGCTGACACCCTGATGCCATCAATTTCGACGCCTTTGTGTTGACTTTCCTCATATAGGATGCGAAGTTAGAACGGGGTTCGCATTTTAGATGAATTAAAACTTTCTCGACTAAACTAAAGAATAGGGGGAAAATTTGTACACTTGGGAGTTCTAAAATCCCGGTCGTAGGTCTTGAGGCATGGTTTGGCGGACGGAGAGACGCAAATGAATGTTTAGGAAACACTGGAGGTTTCGTTCTCTTTTTTGAAGGCATAGGGACGGGTTTATACAAAAACGGATACCTTACGTTTCCCACTCATTTTCAGATACCCCAATTCATCAAATTGTACGGATCTTTCAGGCTGTCAAAGTAATGAATTACAATCAACAACAATAATCTCATTTGTAAGATATAGACTCTTTATTTTATTTGTAGTAAACAATAATTATTAGTTCTATGCCAAAATAAATAAATGGGTTAATAGCAGCGAACATTCTGTCCAACAAGTCAAAGCAGCTCTTCATGAATGCACAAATTCATTATTTACCTACTGTTTTGTTATTATCATTATTTTCCTAGACAGATAAATGTATTTTCTCCATATAGTAGTACGGTAAATAAAGCCGTTCAATTCTGCCAGTATCTCCGTCTAAACTTTGCTGGCATCATTCTAGCATTGTATCTTTAAAACAGCTAAAATGGACTTATTTATACAGTTCCATCTAATTTTTTTGCGAAATAGTCTATTTAGGAGGATCGACTTATTACTATGTTGGACTTATTATACCTTGGTGCGGATAAGTAATACTAGGTACCAAAAAAGTAAGATACACAAACAGTTTAGTTACCTACTATTTATTAAACAAAAATAAGTACCGAAACAAGCGACAGGGCTGCACTAAGAAAAATACGTGATACTAAGAAACATCTTAACTTATCCATATTGAGTTGTTGCATGATTTCTGTACGTTTGTCTTCAACAACCGTAATGTAATGGTTTGGAAAAATTACCAGAATTACGGCATTTCAGGAAAGTTTTCACAAAATCACCAAAGGGATAAAAAAATCCACAGATCTGGAGAAAAATCACCACACCTGACAAACTCTGGCTACATGCCGCAGTTCTATCTGGCTATAAGATTCCGTGTTACCACTGCAGAGCGAGTGACAACATAACCAGCGGAAATTAGAATAAAAATCTACCTTGCCACATTGGATATACAGAGAAATCCATAAACCGTTGACGTGGCAATTGGTACTACAGAGAAACAGAGAAACAAGAGATAAAGAGACAGAAGTTTCACGTTGCCTAGCAATGCGTGTGACGAAGACATGGAAGCAGCTGCGGCTTGCCACTTTGGCATCGGCTCAGTCTTTCTAACATACGTATTGCACGCTTCTCTCTCGTACACATTACCCCGTCAGTGATATCTGGATTTCTCTATATAGTAACAAAAATCAGTACAATTTGATCCAATTACAATTTTACATTATTTTTCATCTGTGAACTAAAAGTCATACTACTTCCATCGTAGTCTAACCTATATATTAGTATAACTTGAAGTTCTTTTAATTAAGCATTTCCACGTTTACGAATTCCTGCAAGAGCGTTGTATTCAACGAAAATTCAAGGAAAATTATTATTCTCCGTAAATACTTCTTATTTCGATATCAGAAGAACGAAGATACGCTAGTGCGTAAACTAAAAATAACGGAAATCGCAACGAAGCAGTAGCATAAGCTAAAGAGAACCATTTTATTTGCCTGATCGATTATTCTTAAGAAACATTCAGAAGTGGAAAGCTCTTTTGCCGGAAAATGGATATATAGTAATAGTCTCCCACGACCAAATTTGAGACTTCTGCAGCTGCATAACCAGAAGTTCATGTCTAAAACATTGCAATCCAGTATCCAGTCGTCACGCACATCCTATTTATAGTGTTTTCTTCCAGGAACCGGTGCCTGTTTTCAACACACCGCACCGTGCCTAATACATATCCCCGTTCAGGTGACTAATACGCTTCACGTGACAGGGTGCATGAGGGGCGGCGAGGGTGAAGTTTACGATAAGCAATAGACCAGCATATTTTTATGGCAGGAAGGTACCCTCCCAAATACCCGGCAATTTGAAAACAATAACAGCCTCCAAGGTTAACATTGTCATACATTCAGATACAATCGTCACTAGCTGCAGATTTGACGCCAGTAGGTTAAAGGACCGTAATGATATTTTTCTGGGTATGTTGAAATGTGGTCGCGGATCTCGTATAAGTAGTATAAGAGATTTCAGAGAAAAGGCATTACTAATACATAAGCAAATCAGTCTTGAGAAAAATTGTAATAAGGTATTTTACAATGGAAGGGGGCTCCCTCGCCAAGAGATACAATGTTTAAAAAACCACTTTGTCGTATTGAATTAGGTAAGAACTATTGGTATAAGTGGTAAAAAAAAGTTGTTGGGGATTGAAATACCTTCAAACTAAGACCTTGCTCGGTCAGTTTATTGTAACGATTTATTTATTATTTCAAAAAGACGTCAGAGGTCATCGAGTTTGACATTTATTTTCGACCTTAAAATGCATAAAGGTAAATCTACAATATTAGCCCAAGACTGAAGCCTTTGTGGTGATCAAAAGTTCGCTGGCCTACTGTTTTGTTAAATGACAAAGTTTTAAAACCCTCTTTTTCGAGAATATTCAAATAGTTATGAAGTATTGGTGTGAGTGATTCCAAAAAAGTTGTTCAGGATGGACACACCTTCAAAAGAAGAAAGGCTTAATTTGTTATTACACAAACCAAAAATGAAAAAATCATTCAAAAATGCTCACCTATTTTTGCAATTTTCTGTTTCTTTTTTTCACGAGCTGTATAGCAACTTCTTAAGCCTGTAAAAAAGAGTCCCCACGGATACATCTATTTTTGTGCTATAAACAATTAGAATGAGTTCGTTGATACGTAGATACGTTAACGTTAGTGATCAACATTAGGGATCCCAATTAGGCCCACGTATGAAAAAATGAAGTTTTTATAAGTGCTTGTACAAACAGTGACTGCTTTACAAAGGTGAGGCATTCCAGAGCGGATTCAGATATCTTATCTTTGTTGTTCGGAAAGTTCGATTTTCGTACCCAATAAAACTTTGGCCGAAACAGTTTCGATGGGGGTATGAATCTATAGAGGACAATCCCAGAAGTGGGAAACTTAAAACAGCAACAAATGACGAAATAACTGAAAAAGTTTAAGTCTTGGTTCTCGAAGATCGTCGTGTCAAGTCTACTATTATTATGACATTGAATATATCTGAACCCCGCATAATAACTATTTTGCACTACAATCTGGGTAAGATGTCATCCAGATGTGTTCCACGACTGTTGATATCTGAACAAAAATTGGAAACTTTGACCAACGATTCTGACCTTTTTGGCTCAATTTGTGAAGGGCGACGTGACTTTGCGCATCATTGGGATCCTGATATGAAAACAGAATCCAAGTAGTCGGTTCATAAAGGGTCTCCACAATTAAAAAAGGCACGGATCGCTGGATTGATAACCGCTTTTTGGGACATCAGGCATCCTTCTCATTGAATATAATAATAAACGAGAACGTAGATGCAAACACGCTGAAAAATTTACGTGTTTCTGCTGCTGAGATGATGTCCTAATAGTAGCCGTCGACAACTTCTTTGAGAGTCAAGGTATATATGGGTATATAGTATAAAGGTATAAGTGCCCTGGAGGAAACATGGCACAAATGCATTGATGTAGAAGAGGATTGAAAGATAGAATTATCAAAAACACCGTACGTCTTTTGTTTCATAACTAGGTAGATTCCTTTTCTATTATCCCTCGTGTGGAGGCAACGGGAAATCTTATTGTCACCGCGACCTGTAACTTTCAATGCTTCTAGGGGCTGACACCATACCTGTCCTGCTATAACCGACACCCCATGCATACAGAAATGGCAAAAAAGTACCTACATAACGTGTATGCTATTCCTTTGTCTAGGTAAACCTTATCTTTTCGGATGGTTATCTAAGAAGAATGTATAGTCACGTACTAAACAGGTAGAGAGTCTGAGCCTAGCAGACTTTCGCCGGGACACACATAATTAATATTGATTGCTGGGCGAAATGGTTTATGCTTGTGCTGTCAGGTAGTAGTTGTATGGATGTATGGGGTGTTATTCAGGCTCCTTCAAGATGAAGTTGAGTGGATACGTACGCATAGGTCTTTTCACAGTTTTTTTTGTGGGTCACGGTTAAACAACACGCATTACCTTCATACATCCATCTCTCCACACATACATATATGCAATCGGCCTCTATGAATGAGCATTTGTTCCTGTAAACTCAGACGTACCTCTTACTTCACACGCCTACTGGCGAGGAAGTGTTGTAATCGCTAAAAATTTTGAGAATGAGATGTTATGTTTTGTTGTTATACAAGTTTTGAATGTTACAGTATTCATAAGACTATTTTGTCATCTGACATTTTTTCACAACATCGCTTTGCTTTGAAGATATGCGAAAAAAACATTCGTCGAAATATTACGAAAAAGCCTTTAAATCTATAAAAACCGTTCAGACTGACCGGGTACTTTGAGTTAAAATTCACCAACTCCAATATGGTAGCTTGTTAGTTTCCTTTGAGGTTATCTCGTATGGGGTCATTTCGACCCCTGCAAGGAAGACTATCGTAACTCAGTTTTGGTTGAACTGAGATATAGGCATTAGATGTTTTTCTGATGGATTTCGTTGCCAGAAAAATGACGATCTCATCAACAATATGTTGCACATTGCAGTAATTCTTGTATATAGAAGGTTATAAATGGTATTACTATACAAACCTAGCGACTTACTATAGTGTTCGTTAGATCAATTAAAGAAAAAAGTACACTTGCTCTAGACTTAGTAGGATATTTATTGAAATATTAAAGTACTTTTCAAACAAATGGTCGAAAAAAAACCTCTTTAATGCCAATCTCACTCAAATTATATACACCTTCCTGTTCTCCACTATCACCGTTCTCAACTTATGTATTTTCAGCACTGTTAATATTAAGTCCTTGCATCTGCCAGTCTTATTTTGGTTCTTGAATTAATTTTAGTTCGATTTGATAACTAGTCTTTTCATACAGCTAATATTTGAAACGTTTTCGCTATTAATTAACGTAACTTCAAAATATGCCGCAAAAATCATAGTTAGTCAGACAGAAGGTCAGGACAGTAAGTTAGGCTTTCCGTGATTTTTTGCATCGAAGACTAAAGTAACTCAATTTGATGTAGCTTTCGCGGGACCAACCGCCACTATTATACTTACTATATGACGTAGAAGATTTGTTGGTTGCCTAAAGTTGCATGGCTGAGATACCATATTATTCCACCAAAGAGAACCCGATAAGGTCTATCGATACCGAGTAGTAGGTCAAAAGCAAGGGTTTTTGAGTTACTATAGTCTTCGTTGCAAGGGTCGATTTGACATTGTTAGTGTCGAAGCTTGATACTCACCAAACTTGAATATTATGATATATATATATAGGTATATATATATATATATATATATATATATATATATATATATAAATGAAGATATTTTAAAAAATTCATAGTCATTCAGAGTTGTTGAAAGCTTCCGTTTTTTCACAAGACGACTATTCTTTTAATGCCTGTATGGCCCATTATGGTAATGCCTCAACTTCCAAAATCAGTTTTGATACCTGTTCTTTTTAAACAAAATCGTCATGGAACTTTAAAAGTAATATCGTAATGTCCTCCTTCAATAAAATCCTTGAAAAAACTACTGCTCTTTTACTATTGATGATGTGGTTAGAAAGTAACGACCACGATCATAATTGAAAGTAAGTAGTGGCATAGCATATATGTATTATATATGGATTTTTACGTCAATCAAGCAAAAACAGTTAAGTCTAACACCGCATATCCAATTATAGAAATCATTCAGATATAGCAGAGTTGTCAACAAGTAAAACCTTACCTTATGTTTTTATGTAATAGTAAAGTAGGACGTTCGAATAATATTATGAGAGTTATAAAGGTGATTGATATTATTAGCTTGTAAAAAATAATTAGTAATATTTATATCTTCGACAATTAAATCCATAAAAAGAGGATGCGGTCCATCGGGTAACGTCGTACTCTAATCAATCTATAAATAACGTGATTTCTTGTTGAACATACTTTTGATGTCAGGAGCATTGCAAGCACTTAACACTTCAAACGATTGATATTTGATTTTTTAGACAGAGTAGAGGACTTATTTCATTCTTCGTTCAAACATTTTTCACGTACCCAATTGGAATCACCGAAATGAACTGACTTCGAATGTTTCCTAATTCTTCAAAATTTCATGTTTAGTTCCAAAACCGGGCAAGTCACTTCAGAGGATGAAGCTAACTCAAGTCCAGTTTAATATTTTCTCTAAAGTTCTCTATTTTGAATATCGTCTTATTTCGAATGTTGTTTATATATAGATAAGGTTAAGAGTAGTAGCATATACCTGTACTGTATTGCATATGCATATTTTCTTGTGGAATTGACGGTTTCTGAAAGCACGTCCCTGCGCAATGAATGATAGTAGATACTTTTACCAGAAAAGGTATTGAGTGGTCATCTAGAAAACACTGAGCAACTAAACTTGATTGGGCCTTTCTGATAAAATTTACACCTTTTGCTTGACTGTGGAAGTGTGTTGAAATCATATGACTCAAAGCTAATAAGTTATAATGCGACACAGGCAGAGACTAACTATACAATTTTAAAACTCCGTTCAATATTCCCTTATTAAGATCTCCCCCACCCTTAATGACAATCAACCGTGAGCCAGGAACGTTGCGTATGTGAGGAGCAAGAAGGGAGAAAAATAAGGCTGTGGAGGAGACAGTGGCGTCCTATTCTGTATTGTGGCATCAGATGTGGCAGTACACGTGTAACTTTTGTAATATCCTGTATTAGTGTCATTGATCCATAACACCAAATCTGGACAAAATAGTCAAATCCAAATAGAAAAGAATAATGGATATAAATAATCAATATCTTTATATATATATATATATATATATATATATATATAAGCAATACCATGTAACCTGGATCTTCGAAGCTATAGATAATAATTGGCTTCATAATGAAGAAGCATAATCTTTCAGTAGAAGAGTCTAACTCTTTGGTCACCAAATCCAACGATCAGTCACAAAGACGAAGTGATGGGTTTATCTTTTCGCGATTTTTAGACTAGAGATGGTTAGTATTACAAACTTTGCATATCGAATATAGATATAAGAAACATACAGGGTAAAAAATATTGGCAAAATTTCTAGGAGAGATAGCATGTAATGTACATACAAGCACCGGTATCTCAACTTTCCGAGATACAGTGTGGTGACGTACGGATTAAAAGTTATGTACATCTAGCATGAATAACGTAGCTGATATCATTCTAAGATATATAATACACAATTTTTTAAGCCTCAAACTTCACCAGTAGCATAGAAACCGAGATATTTTGATCACCAATAAAAAGTAAGTAAAACTGAGAATAAGCTGTTTAATTTGCTTTAAAGGTACATTAAGGATGCAGTCTAGTTTTGATAAAAATAATAATAAAAAATTCGACAGACAAGTGTTAACGGTGACTTTACTTGATTTGTGTATAGCGGGATTTGGGAATGCCAGACTCTCTATCGCTATGATGCTGCGGCTTTAATCTTCTTCTTTACTATAGCAAGGCATTTGATGTTGTCAACCACGAGTTACAAATACTGTATGCCGAACTGAAGTATTATGGATTTTCTGATGAGCCAAATGTCAAGCAGTCGGAACATTGACAGAGAGATTCCACAAGGTTGATTATAATATTTACTATGGACGTCCACACTCATCTAAGCAATTGCAAGATGCATCAGTATGCTGACGATACACAAATTTACACTGAATTCACAAAAGATGATAGAACAATTGAACAACGTATAAATAATGAATTGGACACACATACTCCAAAAGCCTAATCCCAATAAATGTGTATAAATTTTCTTGGTTCCAATGAGAGGTGGGCTAGGGAAAATAATAATCTGTACATTGGTAATAAAAACGTCTCTCTTGGAGACCAGTACAAAAAAATTGGGATTTAGAGCACATGTGAATAACATCATGCAGAAATCATACAACGCATCACGTAACCCGTACAAGAGTAAATTTTAAGTGGGTTCTGAGCCACATAAATTATGTCATTTTAGTATACTGGTCATGCTTAGACATGGTGTGAAGTATCAAGGCAAAATTCGTGTATACGATTCATTCGTGCTTAAGGTTTTCGAGATCATGTAACTTGTAAATAAAGAGATTTAAAATATTGGTGATCGATCGAAGCTCCATTACTCTTCATGGTTCACAAAATACAAAAAAATAATAATTTTTCTAACTATCTGAGGCGGAAGCTGACACAGATATTTTGGCCATGAATTGAATTCTAGACATTGCAATTTGATCAATATTCCTATCCATAAAAGTACATTATATGAACATTCGTTTTTGATCAGGTAGCTGATGTTATACAGACACGCACCTAACTGCATGAACTATCAACTTCCCGTTTAAACCTGAAGCTCAAAGATTATCTTTTGGATAATAATCTTTAGATTTACAAATGCAATTTTGCTTGTGTGCAATTTCGCAAATGTATGTTATTGTATCGGATATATTTATAAATCAATGTATTTTCTCACTTTCTGTATACTTTGCCAAATTAATTAAGATCTTTGATTGTACAACTATATATACTGACATTTACGGAGTGAAATATAGAGGCCTCTTGTTGAAGTTATTAATATTTCGAGTCCTCTCTCGTGTTGAGACGATCGTTAGCGTAGAAATGTACAACAACTTTATATCGGCAAAGCGACATTTTGCTTGTTGATAGCTTTCCTGTTCCAGAAATATTTTTGAAGCTTTTTTTAAATGACCCAATATAGCGAGACGCGTTTCTTGCTTTCAGTGCCGCTAGTTGTAGAATAATCTGATATAAGAGGTGAGAATCTGTTCTGGCACCTCATCTCCGTTGATATTAAAAAAACACAGAACAATCAATTCTAATTACCGCGTAGAGCAAAGTATAAATATTAGTGCTTCGATGGAGAGCAGGAGGTAGAAAGTAGATAAATGGGTTGGGCATCAGGCACTCTCATTTTCTTAATCACGGAGCGCGAGATAAGACTTCAGGGTGAAAAGAAGGAGCCGACAACTGGGAACCAGGAACCGGGACGTCGAGCCGTGCGCAGTCAGAAGAATACATGCATAAATTAAAAACGTAAAACATCAATACTTTCTTATTAAGATCTCCCCCACCCCTAATGACAATCAGCCCGGGTCGTGCCGCGACGTGGTGCGTATATGTGAGGAGGAAAAAGGGGAGAAAAATAAGACGGGAGGATACAGTGGCGTGCTAATTTTAATTAAGGCGGGTGTCGACCTCGGCAATAACGTGAAGCATTACGGTTTACGGTATTTCGCTAGGTCAGAGCTAACGATTTGTCGTATTTGCTTAGAGCTTCGGAAGACGCAAGACCAGTCTTGATTGTCTTGCTAGAAAGACCAACACCAAGGAGATTTGCAACAGTAAGACCAAGACTTCAATAATTTTATAAGACTAAGACCAGGCAAGTGTTGGTCTTTGCCTTGCGACGCCCTATATTTGCTGTATTGAAGGTATGATCTTAATGATGAAAGTGCTAATTATAGCTAAACGTTTAACCGACTGAAGGTAAGTGCTCCAACTATGTATTTCTAGCCCAACTTAGAAAACACAAAAAAAGCAAATTTAGATTGTTGATAAATTTGTTATGGGCAATTGCAGCCAAGTTGGAGAATGCTGATGAAATATAATGTGGCTATGTTACGCACAATATATGGTTAGGTTTTTTGTACTACCCAAAGAGGCGCTGATAGTTCCGACTAGATGTGCTGTCGATTTACCTAAAGCATCAATGCTATTTCAGACACTAAACGAACTGACAACAAATCGGGTTTTAATGTTAAGAAATATAACAACCAAAGACTTCGATGTCATTTCCAGGATTTCGGATTTTAACAATATTTGTTTTGTCCTACTTGTTCTTTTTGAGTTCTTTACGACGTAAAAATACATTTCGTTAATATTTTTCACCTGTTTGTTTTTATATAAACATTACCCAGGCCTTCTTGGCCACTAACGCTAGTTGCCGAGTAAAGACGTTAAAATGAGAATATTAGGAACACTGCCTGCCTACAGTGGGCATTTACTTCAATGCACGGCGTCTAGCATCAATGCTCAATTATACTCATTGCCCGTAGCAGGTGGGACTTCAGATATTGTTGGAAGGCCATTTTTACGTCAGTGTGTCATTTTAGCCAGTGACCATATACGAGTACATCAAAAACCCTTGCAGCATGTCAAGGTTTGGATAAGTACAGAAACAGTTCTTAAATTCTAGTCTTATCGACGAGCAAATAACTCTAATGTCAGAAAACCTTTAAAAATCATCGAAATAGAGTGCTATGAAGAGTTGCAAAATCCAATGAGCATTTTGCTTTTGAATATGGTACTACTATGCAGAATGAATTCCACTAATGACATCAGGACAAATTATTATCCAAATTTGATGTTTCTGAACGGAAGAAATGTGCCAGATAATAACCGAGTTGGTTATTTTATGAAAATTACCTGTTCGAGAAAACAACTCTCAAAATTGTTTCCACGAAAGTAGTATTTATTTGTAAAAAATAAAATTACTTACATTTCAAGGTTATTGGGCCTGAAAATGGCCTCGAATTTGAAAAAATGTGAAAACCAAGATATTTCGAAGTTACGAATTCTTTTCAAAATATTAAGATTATGGTCAAAAATAGTAGATACCTTGAACAACATCTAAGGCCGAGATTTCTGGATTCCCTTGTTCTGTGATTTTTCCAATTACTCGGATACTGCACCTTTTTATGTTTGGTAAATGTACACATAATACTGCGATCCTACAGCGTATCGATCCAGCTTCTGAAAAACTTATTACACCGGTTGCTCAGACTAGAACTTACTACGAACATGAGTGACATGGATTTTTGCGATCCATTTATCCAAGAAAGCTATTTCGAAGTTTCGAAGATCTCTCCGATCAGAATAAATCTTTGCGTGGAAAGTAAGATCCCAAACTGTTCCATATGTATACTTTGCTTAACTCTAGGTTCCTAGGCTTAACTCTCATCCTGATGTAGTATTATTTTGTAAGCGCGTACAAACTTACTTTTTCACCTGTTAGAGTTAGGTGTGCTAGTTTTAATAATATTTACCAAGTATGTGATATCTTCAATTTTACTTTTTCCTTATACTTGAACCACCACGAAGGCTTAAACACTCATGGGTACCGTGGGAATACATGGGAAAGTAGAGGGGAACGCCTCACGGACTTTGGCGAGAAAACACATTCTGGCTCCGCCTTAGAAATCCGTCGGGTGGTACCTCCACGTTAGACACTCCGAGACCGTCTATCGGACAATCACCACATCCCTAGCATAAATAATAATTCTCTTGGAACAGGATTCGAACACGCGCAGCTCACGACGACTGATTAGTAGACGAATACCAGTATGACACCACGCCGCCTATAAAATGTACTAAAAATAGATTAAATTCTTCAACCCAAAAAATATCTTCATATTCACAGAAGACGCACGTCTATTACAACATAAGATTACCCACAATAAAACTCAAAATAGATACAAAGTCATTAATAGAATAATAACATTTTTCTATCAGAAATGCTTGTACACGTTTTTTGAAACAATTAGTAGCAAATAAAGTTTTGATATCATTAGGTATTTGATTGTATATGGCGGCACACATATACTCAGGACTTTTACGATAAGTGCTTAAATTGTAATTAGCGGTAGATATGTACCTACTTGGAACAGCTTTGATTATTTTTTTGTTTTGCTTCTTTTGGTTGACCTTGTGATGCTTAGTGAGGTTACGCATCACCCCAAAGAAAATTTAAATGTTCATTACCTTTTTGTGCATGAAGTGGCAACATCGGAGATCCCGCTATGTTCATTTGAGATTAAAGTGTGTTTTTGGCACATTTCTGTTCAGTGCATAGTTTTAGTGATATTTTGATTTTGGGGCGTCTAGTAACCCTAGGTAAGCTTAAACTGATATTCTAATTTTATTTTACACACTAGATTACGTAATTTATTTAGATGGCTGTCCGATCGGATGACACCAAATTTGAGGAAACTCTGTTACGAAGGAATGAAGAACTCGACAATGAACATGATTCAGATAATGGTGGCACTGACTATGAAGACCATGTTTCAATTCCGTCCGACAGGGAGAGCGCACCTACTCAATGGATGATGGTGAAGTAGAGAGTTAGGCAGAACAACAGCTTCCTGGCAAAGTGATAAAAGGAAGAAATGGGCATACTTGGAGCACCGAGCTTCCATGTCGTACTCGAACACCTAAGCCAAACATTGTTTCATGTATTCCAGGACCAACAAGTGTCGCTAAAAATATTTCAACGGATTTAGAAGCATGGAAGTTATTTTTTACCGTGAATGTTATAGATATTATCGTGTTGCATATGGAAATAGAACGACAAAGGGAGAAATATATCGCTAATTGTGGCTATGTTAACCAGACAGACGTTGAAGAGATTTTGGCTTTGATAGGACTGCTTTATATGCCAGGTTGTAGAAAAGGCAATGATCTAACTACAGCGGAAATGTGGTCAAAGCACGGACCAGAAGTGTATCGATGCGTAATGAGTGAAACAAGGTTTAGGTTTTTGATATTATGCCACAGATTTGACGACAAAACCATGAGAGACCGAGGAGATACATTTTCTGCAGTACGTAATACATATATCGGAAATGTTCATATCTAACTGTACAAAATACTATACTCCTCACAGTTAGAGTACAATCGACGAACAATTATTGGGATTTCGAGCCAGTTGCCCTTTTAGAGTATATATTTCATCAAAACCTGACAAATAAAGAACCTCTCCCAGCTTATTACGTAAAAAAACTGACAGAACCCTTTCACGGAACAGGACGCAACTTGACGATGGACAATTGGTTTACCTCCATCCCACTGACTGACAAAATGCTTGTTGACTACAATTTGACCATGGGTACTCTTAAAAAAAACAAGAGGGAAATTCCTCCAGCATTTCTCCCAAACAAGCGAAAAGAAGTCATTCACACCCAAGAAGTCTAACTGCTACTTTTATCGACAATGCATTCTGGTAGTAGAATAGATGAAAACAAAACACCCGAGATAATAAATTTTTATAATTCTACCAAAGGAAGCGTAGATACTTTTGATCAGATGGTGCATACATAGTCCGTATCCCGTAAAACACGCAGGTGGCCATTACGCTTTTTTTATGGTATGATGGTTCAAGCAGGCATCAACTCCAACGTTATTTTCCAAATTGTTAAGCGTGATAGACAAAAAAGTGTTCATCGAAAATATTTATTTGAACTTGGACTACAACTTGTAAGGCTTGTTATGGAAAGACGTTTGGCAATACCAATACCTCGAAGATTGAAAGAATCAATAATGAATATTCTAGATATCTAGAAATCAGAAGAAACAGTTGATCCACCTCCAGGAAAATTGCAAAAACAGACACGCTGCATTTTATGTCCAAGAACAAATGACCGAAAAACAAAAACTGCGTGTGCGAAATGTTTCAAGGCTGTTTGCAGTAGTCATATGTACTGAATGTTTGAAATAAATGTTTTATTATTAAAACAAAGGTGTCTGTGTTTTATATTTTGTTCATTAAACAGGAATATATCACTGGGGTAATTGGTAACCCCGCCTAATCAACTATTGCCGTGTTATTCGCCTACGCGTTCCAGGATTAAGTTATGAACTGTTCTACTTTAGGTGTTAATGACATATGGTACCTTTTGTATTGCTTGCCCTGTAAATGGATTTTCTGAAAGTCAATAACATGCTATTATTATTATTTTATTATTTATCACTCTTGCAACATCGCACTCTTCAACCTCGATGTACAGGTATCAGACCGCTTTCTTATACTGTTGATTTCCACAGTGGCGAAGGCCCGACGTTTTTCAATGTATTGCGGGACATTTTAATATAGAGATGTAGACACGAATACTTTGACAGCGCATTCTTCCTATAATAACTGCGCGCTCCAGGCAACATTCTTAGTGTAAATCCTCCCTTCCGAAAACAATAAAGGATTGCTAGCACTTCACCATTAATGACGTCCATTGAAATGTATTGTGTGTGCTATCATTTCTAGTATCTTTGTATCTTTGGGTATAATTCGGGACATCGCCTCGCATACTTTAAAGAGTGATTTCTCCAAATGACTTACAAACAAAAATATGGAACAAAAAACACAGCTTCTACATCTCTAGAGTTTTATCTGAATTCTGATTGGTCGGTGTATACGGAGTGTCCCGAAATATACGAATGCATGCAGTGAGTATAAAAGGGGCATGTGGAAATAAAGTATGGTGGAACCCATGAATAGATAAAGAGATGAAGACTGTGTCAGCTACACAACGCAACGCAAGCAATAAAGTAGTGTCGCTAATAAGATCTACTAAGCTAAACTAGTATATTGAGACAATTGATGAGGTGAAAAATAATCCTAGAAAATTGTGTGAATCTCTAAAAAAGCTTCTCCACCAAACAGGATGTGTTGAAAATACAAATTGAATGATATAGTCGTAGCAGAAAAGGACCTATGTGAGAGTTTTAATAATTTCTTTATGGATAGAATCGGCGAAATATTCGAAAATACAAGTAGAACTAGAGCAAATGAAGAGGTTTAACAAAATATAAATGATGTCAACATAAAATGTATCAGTTTTCCAAATTAGAATTATCTAAATTAAGAAAAAATAGTAGATATTATGGAAAACAAAGAGAGTAACACAGATGGCATAATAGTGAGAATCTTCAAAATTTCATTTGATGTGGTTGGAGGAAAAATGCTTGAGGTGACCAAGCAAAGCTTGAAGTCTGGCAACTTATCGTGGTTATACCAATTGAAAAGATCGGTGGAGCAAAACAGACTATGATTTTCAACCCATAAATATGGTCCCACCATACGAAAAGTTATTAGAGACGTGTATTAAGGAACAACTAGTGTACTATGTAAAAAAAAAGTAATATACATACTAAGTGTTTAGTAGGCCGGTTTCAGACGCAAGAATTCCTTCAGTTACAATCTGTTCTATTTAAGTCGAAAAATGCATTGAACGACAAAAAACGAATTGTTTTTTGTTTTGATAGACAAATGATGCTACTAGAATTGCAAAAATGTAGTATGGGTGAAATTATCCTGAAATGGTATGGCGATTAATTTGGGATCGTCAACGAGTGACTTAGTATGGTGGAAAGTCTTCAGCAAGAGAAACACTGTATTGTGATCCTCAAAGGACAGTTTTAGGTCCAATATTGTATATTTTCTACATAAATCGTATTGTAAATGTAGTTCAAAATAGAAAGTGCAGCTTTTTGCGGATGACACAATTATTCATTTCATTGGGGACAGTGCTACAAAAATAGTAGAAACTTTGAACAGGGAACTCTATTACAGTGGTTGAATATTAATGGTCTACAATTCAATGTACAAAAAAAAATCCGTAATTATATATAGCAAGTTTCAATATTTAGGCTGTATGATTGATGAGAATCTGATATTCCCTGAACATTACAATTATTGTATAACAAAACAAAATTGCGAAAAAGTTATTCTTTCAAAAAATATGAGTGGCTACCTGTGTATTAAACGACAATTGCACCTCATTTTTACGTCTGATCTACCCTCCTGTTTTCAATGAATAGTTCTGAAACTGATAGATTACAAAAAACAAAACATGGCACTAAAACTTGGTTGTAATCCTTACACAAGAGTGATAGATATGTTAAACTGAGCTAATGGGTCAAGAGTAAGACAAACAATAATTTACAAAACAATGATATTCACCTATAAAATTGAATTTAAACCATTTATTTCCACGTCATCTAGTAGATAATTGTAAATTTGATATTTAACAACATGATACAAGGTGAAGGAACAATTTTTATATAGATAGGATAGGAACCAGCCCAAGTCAGAATAGTCCATATTACAAGGGATTGAAACAGTACAATGAACTGCCCGAGTATATCAAGAACTATAGCAATTTAAATACTTTTAGAAGAGAATGTAAGGAGTGTATTAAAATTTTAATTAGTCTGTAGTTTGTATGTGACGTGTGCAGGATATAAAGGATTATTTATTTATTTATTTATAACACAAACATAAGAAAACATGGCGTCAACTAGGTTGATCCTACACTTCCCATGCAATGCCGTCATCAGTTGATAAAGCATTATGTTTGGCACAAGTTAGTTCCACTGAGAAAAAAAAGTTAGCTATAAACATGCATAATGAAAAAAAGTAAATCAGGTCAGCCAGACAGTCCCGTACAATTAGTCCATAGTCTCCACATATTTCACAAAATTGCAGTCTAGAAATTCCTCCATATCGACACTGCTGACTATCTGGCAATGTTGCTATGACTTACCTAATGGACTACGAAACAAAGACAACCTTCGGGTGGACCGCGACACAGACGTATTTCACACATCATAGATTTCTCGGTGGATTTGCTAATGATTGTAAAGTACTTTCAACCAACGCATCGCAGCAAGGCCCAGAATGTAGATATACCTGTGGTGAGCATTGACCAATGTCTGACCGGTGAGTGACGAGGTTAGTCATAGCAGCGTTGTCTGACTGTCTTTACTTCAGGACGTAAATTTCGAGATTACAGCGTTGACAAATCTAATTGTGTGGGCTTCTTTTTTAAACACATGTTCGCAGCTAACTTTTTTCTCAGAGGGGATAACTTCTGCTGAACAAAATACCTTATAAACTAATGACAGAGTTCGTGGGAACTGCTTAGCCAACCTACTCGACGCCGTTTTTTATAAACTTATTATGTGACCAAAATTCATGTAACTTTAAGAGCTGCCTACTCCTAAACGATCTAGCCGCATTTCGTTCGACGACACTCACTTCTGGCTTTAAGCTGTGGGCCACAGATGTGCGCATTCTCTTTTTCGGTGCAACGTACGGCATAGCACACGCTACCACACATACTGTTGTTCTTCCCACATCATATCAGCGTGTATGAATTATTTCGTTGCGCACCCCTTTCTCCTTACCACTACAACCCTATTCGTACCCTGATGCTGCCCTTCAACCAGGTCCGGTGCTTGCAGACTCACAGAATATCTCTAAAAAATGAAATGTCAATAAAGAAAAGACTTTCTCATCAGTTAGTAGAGAATTATTTTCGGCACAACTTGCCCGTTTAAAAGACAGTTAATTACGAACGTGTATAACCAAAAATGTAAGTGTATCAAATTATTCAAATAGGTCCATATTAGTCCTCTTATGTCAATATAGCGTTCTGATCGCACGTGCGATGACTAAACCTCAGCAGCAGCCAGGACGTGACGGGTTCGTTTTCGTCGTTGTGCTTATTTGGCTGCTACCACCGAAACAAAATATCGGCTCGATGCCACCGCCATTGTATAAAATAATGTCAACGCTTGATATATAACTGGACTAACGCAGAAATTGGATCAATTAACATATCTGTTCTTAAATTGGTTGTCGTCCAGTATTCGTCTGAGGGTCCATTTCAGGGCCAAAAACAATGATCGAATTCTCAACCTGCTCCCAAACTTTGAATACGGATTACATGTTTTCTCTGTGAAAGTGAATGTACTTACATCCTTCCAGGGTGACTTCTTCCTACATGTTTTCCTAAATCGGATCTATTTCAATAGGAATTTTTCAACAAGTGCTTAAGCTGCCGTAAAGTTAATGCATGCATACCGAAACATTAGTTTAATAAATGCTTTTCACAGGATGCGGTGCCTTATTCAGTGAAGGTTGAGTTGAAAAACGCTAATCTTAGCGACACTTCACCTTTTTTGTATTTTTTTACTTAGGTACTTAGGAAATAAAGCTCATTTATTATTATTATTATAAGTCAACGCCATTTCTTTTTTTGATAACTTGGCCAGATTACCACACCCCACCAGATACCAGTAACGGCAACGTTTTGTGATAACTAGTCTGTCAGGTACCCAACTTACCGTCAGAGCGGTTACAAAAATCCCTCGCCCTACGGGATAGGAACTTGAGAGAGCCCTGGAGAAGGAAATCCATTTTTCCAAAACGTCGGAAATTTTATAAGAGAAACCGTATTTCTTTACGTCATAAAATCAATTAAATATAGGTAATTTCGAAAAAAAAATTTTTGTAGTTATCCACTAGATATGTTAGTGCTACTTCAAGCAACTTCTTTGAGCTCAAAAATATCATGCAAGCACAATTTGGGAATTTCTATCATCTACATCGCCAAGTAAGTAGCAGATCAGGCTAAGTAGCCAAGAACTAAGCCTGGCAGATATTTTTGAAATTCTTCTGACCGTTAGCCCTTTCAAAATCTTCAACTTTTGACAATCATTTCAAATTTACTGTTGCCTTTACATTCACATACACATAAGCAGATAAATTAAAAAATGTATACTCGCAGATGAAAGTATGACAGTCAAATTTTTTTCAATAACAACCTTTGAATAAAAACCTCTCCGACAAAAAAACTTGCATCACTGGATGAGGTTTTATATTTACCCTAAAGTGATATTTAAAATATTTTTCCGAAATTCTAGATATCCTGCTCTATAAGGCTCCAAACATCTTTGATGATTTAGCTTCTTGCAAATTGGTGGCAAAAAAGAAGCATGAGGATAAACTGATTTTTAGTATAAAGTAACGAAGTCGAATAGTTTTAAAGAGCCAAACCTATATAGTCAACGCCAAACAAAGTGGCGTGCACGTCATCACGATAAAAATTCCCCGACCTAATGCCTAGGTTTCTATCACAAACAATTGCTCTATTGCAGTTTCATATTAATGTGATATATAAATTGCAAAATGGTCATTACTCTCTTATTATGGTTAATAGTCATATAAACATTGTTATTAAAATATCACATAAGTTGCTTTCTGATAAATTTAGACGCATTATGCGAAATAAAATGTTTTGCAAACGCTCCAATCACTTATCGACATGTAAACGCACTAAACCGATTTCGCAGCGTTGACACATTGTCACCTTGAAACTTATTTAAACTGGGAACTGACATTTGTATTAATTTGACACTGAATCAATTTGTGGCATTTCAAATCTTTATAAATCCTTTGGCCCCGCATACTGTAAATCAACAACTGTTTGTTTCAAAACAAAATTATTCATTTTACGAGTAGATAAAGGCAATTTTGGTATATAAAGATGCCCAAACAGTTAAATAGTCGGTGTAAGGAACTCGTGGCCTCGTTAATGCACTACTTTGAGCAAGAAAGGGACAACAACGGGCCTTTGTTGCCTTTAAATGCTGTTCAAGAGGTAGGTTACTAATAATTATATGTAATGTATATTAATAATAGTGAAATTTTATTTCATTTTTTGTAGCGTGTTGCTGCTGCTTTAAAAATTAGTTTAAGGACAGTTAGTCGTATTTCCGAGGGTGTGAAAAGTGATGCAAATTTAGAATCGCCCAAGAAAAAGCGGAGTTATATGAAACGTGTAACCAACACAGCGACATTGGATACAAGTGCCATTCGAGAAGTGATCTATAATATGTATCACAAAAGTAAGATCTTATTATAATAACTTATCAGAAATTTGCATTAATTTGTTAACTAAATTATAATGTCATATTACACATGGTTTCAGAAGAACAAGTTACGATACAAACTTTATGGTCTCGATTAAGAGATAGGGCATTATTTGATGGTAGTGCCACGTCTTTAAGGCGGTTGCTTAGAGATCTTGGATTTAAGTGGCTTAAGGACAATCCGCGACGAGGGCTCATCGAACTACCAAGTATAGCTTTGAAAAGGGTGGAATTTCTAAGGCAATACAATCAAGCCAAGGTTGAGGCCTTATACCAGTTTGTCTTCCTCGGTGAAACTTGGATATTTCAAAATGGGACCATAGGTCGCTCTTGGCAAAATGGAAACCAAAAAAGCGTGAAAGCTATTAAAAAGATGGTAAAAGGTATGTACTTTTACACAATTTGCACTATAAAATTTAAAACTAATATATTTTAGATACATTATATTACATGCTGGAAATGAAAATGGGTTTATTGAGGGTAGTGAAGCGATATTTTCTTCGAAAACAAAATTGAGCGATTACCATGGAGAGATGAACCAGGACAATTTTTTTAAATGGTTTCAACATCAGTTATTAGAAAAATTGGAGAGTCCATCTATGATTATACTGGATAACGCCCCTTATCACAGCATGATATTGAACAAAGTGCCCAACAATGCATGGACAAAAAAAAATATCCAAGACTGGTTGACAAATCAAAACATACCATTTTTAAACACAATGTTTAAAACAGAGCTATTGAGTATTGTTGCTCGGTACATAATGCTTCTTAATTATATATATTTTGGTCGACAGCTTATATTTCTTTTGTTTATTCCTATTCTTAAAATAACTGCTTTTTTAGAAACAAACCACCTAAAATATACGTGATTGATGAATTGGCGGAACAACATGGGCACAAAGTTCTTCGTCTGCCTCCTTACCATTGTATATTTAACCCTATTGAGTTAATTTGGGGCATAGCAAAAGGTTACTATAACAGACATATTGGTAGAGATGGTAACAGTGAAAAAGACTGTTTGGATATGTGGAACGAGGCTCTACAAACGGTTACCCCAGACATGTGGAAAAATAGTGTTCGACATACTGAGCAAGAAATTTTTAAATGGTATGAAAGAGAACGAATTTTTGATCGACCAGACATCGAACCTTTAATAATCAACTTTGAGAGTGATGAAGATTCAGATTCAGACAGCGCTGAAGAAAGAAACTCCGACTAACTTTATTGTACAGAAAAAGCTTAGACCAGTAGCTTACCTAATTTTAGAATGCATTTTTCTGTATGAATTCTGTAAAATAAATACCATGCATAAAATTTGGAGGACCCCATTTGGATTTTTATTCAGTACCTTTAAGCTATCAATTAAATATGGTAGTTTCATAGTGTCATCTGATCAATAATTGTCATACTTAATGATTATGCAAGTACAGATCTATAATTTTATTATACTATTATTTTTGTTCTCATTTGAGGTTAATATTGCTTATAAACCTAGATATGTAAATAATAAATTTTATCATTTTACAAAAAGTTAGGCAACAATGTAAATTTTTCAACACACCCACCTTGATGACGTGCACGCCACTTTGTTTGGCGTTGACTATACGTTTACATTGCATTGATTGTCGCCAATATTGCGTAGTTTTGACTCATTTGACTATCTGGTGGAAACATCTACCTTCATTGAGCTTGCGAGGCGCTCTTTGCAAATTATGTAAGAAGTACAATCTCTTGAAATAGTCTAACACAGCAATTATTTGCAAGTACTCGCAATTTCAACAATAACAATAAACGGAATTGTCAAAAAATTAACTTATGACTTCATACTGACATTTCGGAGACAAACAAATCCTAGGCTTGCTCCTTCTACCTGGTCTGAATACGTTGAGTTGCAGTGAAGTTTGAACTTACCTATAATGGATTAAATTCAACTAGTTATTGAACTTTTTGAAAACTGGGCCAAGTAAATGTGAATATGTAGCGACTAGACCAGTGAACAGCGGGTGCCCAGCGATCTGGTCATACGGTGGTCTAGCATATTCCAACTCATACCAAATTTGGGTTCACCTATAGGCATCCAAGGGAATCCAAACATTTTGCTCCGCCATACAACAGTAGTGAATAATATAATAATTCAACGAATTTCATCACGTGAATTATACTGTTAAGGGTAAGTCAAAAGGTTCCCACTTAAAGATACAAAAATTTGATGAGTAACTGTTTTATATGTAAAGCTCGAAGCTGACAAAAGTCCTTTCAAGGTAATGATTGAGTGTATCTAAATATTGTTGGGTAGAAGGATTGCAGAGGAAATGGGAAGTTCAATATCAAACTTTATGAGTTCTCACATTTACAAGTAAATTCACTTTCTACCGAAAAGTGCATAACGATACATATGAAACAATAACCAAAAGTTAAACACCGGTTAACATCCACTAAAGTTCATAAAAAATGCTCAATAATTTCTACAAACTTATAATTCTAACGTTTTTAACTAGCTCTCTGGCGACGTGGCGTAACCGCTGCAGCAAATTGAGAACATAATACAGCATTAATACTAAAAATACGAATTTAATGGCAGAACCATAAAAAAATTGATCTATGTCAAGTGCACTTGTTGTATGGCACTTCTATCCTAACTACATACTATGATACTTAGGAGACAAAGAAATTGTTTATTGAGGTACACCAATTACACCACAATAAACAATTTCTTGAACATATAACTATAAAAAACTGTTTGGATCATTAGTTACGTCAAAAATCACTTGCTGTAATATATATTACCTACCATTTCTAGATACAACATCACTTGTACGTCCTCAAATAATTCAAAATTGCAGATTGATCAACAACTTAGGGACGTATGATCGCATCAGCTCTTCCATAAAAGGCATGGAGTTGTTGAGGATAAAAGAGCTGTATGAATTAGACCTAATTTGTTATACTCATAAACTATTACTCACATCCGTTTCTAAAAAACAAACTAATACCAAAACCATGTGCATTCAATTCCGTTTCACGGAGTCTCTTACAATGCCTCTACACAAGACGTCATTCTTCCGTAATTACTTCACATGCAATGCAGTCAGTGATTCATTATAACGAAATTCCATAATCCTCAAAATTAAACATATTCCTTAAATTGGATTTAAAGGACGTATCAAAAACATATTTTGGATAAATATAATCAATTCATGATTTGACCAAATTTTGTCTCACTTCACAAAAATGTTTCAATGCTAATTATATTTAATCTCTTTGTATAAATACGTGTTATATTCCATATTTTCATTCAAGATATTTTTATACATAGGTATATATTTCTATTTACCTATATTTTAGTTCATTATTCTAATAATGAAATCATTTATCTTTTTTATTCTGTACATTTGTTTTTGAGTCAAGTGGCAGAATAGCACTATGCTAAACTTAGCCCCTAACAAAGACGATTATTATTATCATTATTGTTCTTCAATAAATCTTTGATGGGTCCTTCTAGCTGGTCTGCATTCCTTGGTATAACCGAAGGGTAGAAATATCTTCGGGCCGGTCCTGCCTGAGCTCCCTCATCTGAATTTCCGTGCCTCACCCCTCATTACGGATCTCTGCCGCCCGACTCAGCGCGGTAAGGAACGGCGAAGAAGAGAGAAAGAAACAGGGAAGAAAAAGGGCGCAGTTTAAAACACGCTCGCATCGATTAAAAATTCCTTTCGATTAATAATTGAGAATCTTCTTTGGAGAGTGTACACCGAAGGGGTTGATGGCGTTGGAGGGGGTGCGAAGGGTGAGGAGGTGGAATGAGGGTGGAAAGGGGTGGTTAAAGAGAGGGAGGGTGCAAAGCGGAGAGCGGCGAGGGGAATGAAGAAGACTGATTGTAGTTAGTGTGTGTCGGAGTAAAAACAGTAAGAGAGTGCGGCAAAATGAGAAGAAAAGCCAATGACGGGGGCCGAAAAAATTTCAGGAGAGGGTTTATAATCAAAACCATTGACTAATACTATACTATTATTCGAGGAGATAAACCCACGCGCATGAGATCAGTCTATCTCTTTCGCACGCGTGACGTCACTCGGTGACAAAATCCCGCAGAGACGGGTGACATACGTTCAATTTTATAAGACGCTTTAGAACATAATTTGTGATTAGTCTACTGTGTGTTTGTTAACTGGTGTGTTTCAAATAAATTTCTGTGTAAAATTTAATTGAAAAAACATTGAATTAAATATTTAACTATGCAGTGGAGGGTTCTTCAAGCAACAAGAAAAGCAAAGACGTTTCGAATTGCCGTTTCTTCAGTTTTCCAAAGAACAAACAAGTTCGCGAACAATCAGTTCTAATTTCTAATTAAATGTAACCAAGTGGACCATATTTATGTTCAACAATTTCAACGCAGGGTCATTTTAAAATTGAAAAACTATTCAAAATTGTTAATGGATTCAGTCATTTCCGTTAGTGTAGGCCAAGCATCATTTTTAGATACAAAATGTATTTTAAAATCCGGTTGTTAAATAGGGATATACAAGGGAAGTCCAGAAACAGGAAAATGAAGAAAATTGTAAAATAAACTCAATAAAAATATTTACAATACAGAATAATCTATCCTCAAAAAATATGGAAAAACCATCTACACAACATTTATACAAAATTATAAAGATGTCATATGTACTGTACATCTTGGTCCCATTACGTTTATGCATAAAAAGTGGGTACAACAAATTATTTATTAATGTCACTGATGCACGAAGGTATTATTTGAAACCAATTTGCTTGAATAAATAAGTAAGTCCCTTTGTTTGGAGCTAAAGAAGTTTTAGCTTGGAAAGATACAAGCGCAGTCTCAGTGTGTAAGTCTTAAGCTATTTAGAACCTTTAAACTTGTCTGTTTTTAGTTTATCAAAAGCGATAACTTTATAACGGCAATGTATTCTGTCTATAATGACGTACTTCATTAAATTGTATTGGCAAAACTTAAGAATATGAAGAAAACATTCTATAGAACACTAAAATTATCAAGTAAAAACGATAAGATAAGAAAATGTTAGGGACACATTCAAAAGAAACTCTTATACAATGGATATTATACCGACGAGCGTAACATTTGTCACCGAGTGACGTCATGTGCAAAGGGCCACGAAATTCGATCGCAAAATGAGCATACTTTCTCAAGTTATAGAATCACGATACCATACTATATTCCCACGGCAAAAAATTTTTCCGACATGGAATGAGATACCGTAGCAGCGTATAAGAGGTTTCTTCACAGCTATGCTTCTGCTTTCCGCCCCAATTAGAAATCAACTTTGAAAAAGTTGGTTTCTCAAAATTGGCGCTGTATCCAATTATATGCTATTTGCTAATCTAGTTGGTTACAGCGCCGTCTATGATACACTAACCTTTTCAAAGCAGATTCCCAATTAGGCCGAAGAGGAGAAACATAGCAGAATACAGGTTCTTTTGGACTGTGAAGACGATTTAAATCTAAAACAGTTATCCAAATGATGGTAACAAGTTTCCATTTATTTCTCCTGATGCAAACCTCTTGGTTACATCAAGTAGGTCGACTCTATATTTTCCGCGCAAAGCAGGAAAATGTGAGTTAATCACCTCTATAGGACTATTACTTCCATTTAATAATTCTTTATTAAACTCTCTTTTGAATTTCTCAACACTGAGAAAGGGTTTGAACAAAACCAGACAATTATAACTTGCTTAGATGTACACCTTTTCGAAATAATTGCTAAAGGGCTGTGCAAGAAAGATTCAAAAAATGCTCGCACAACTTTTTTTGAGAAACACGTTTTTCATTCCTCATTTATCCGTTCTTTGATAAACAAATAATTTTTTGGACGCATAGCTTTGTGAATTGCAGTGCAAGTAGCACGTGAATCACATCGTTGACAAACGCGTGATAGATTTTAGTGAAAAGGCTTTTCGGATGTTAAAAAAGCGCCCGCTTTATTTAGTCAACTAAATATAAATTGGCCTAGGCCAACGAATCTTATTTAATTAGGTATGTGTTTACTTTTGGCTACCAGTGCCTATCAATGTGACAGCCTTGTATCAACGCAATAATAATACTTATCAGTGAAAACCTGTTCCCTCCTAAGTCTTGTGCTGCTGTTTGCAAATGTAAGAAGTTGTCTTTAAATCGTCCAACACTACAATTATCACTAGCACTTTTAAAAAATAACACTAAAATATGAATTTAATGACAGAGGTGCCAAAACTATGTTAAGTGCACTTGTAATACACTGCACTTTGATCATCACTATAGACTACGAGAATTAAGAGACAAGCAAATCCTTTACTGACTCCTTTTACCTAGTCTGAATTCGATGGCCCACCGAATGATAGGGTACAGTCAATTTGTTTACTTTTATGTACACTTAAAAGCTCATCCTAAGTCAGTCACTCTATACTCACTCTTCAATAAAGTTATGTATGTATCACGAGGTGGTAAGCGTTTGTATCCCTTAGCGGTCCTCTGTACTTCAGACCCCAATTTGACCTCGTGAGTGATAAGCCCTACTTCAACACTCTAGGAACGAGAATAACTTTTCATTAAATTCTAGTTGCTCATATGTATCTGTGTCATCTCCCGAATCATGATATTTACAGATTTATTTTTATTTTGTTATTTCTTCAAGGTTCGGCATATTTTGTTTCTAGTCACAAGTGGGTTTATCCCCTCCACTCAAAGGTCCCTCAATTAGAAAAAAAATCCATGCACGTGTAATGAAACGGTGTAAAACTTCAGCAAGTGAGTGCATGCAGAATTTCCACTACATAAAATAAAATCCCATCTACATAGTGTTACAGATGTGGCTCGTGATTTTTCCTCTAACATTAATTACATGCAAATTCTTCCGCAGAGTGTACGTCTTGGTCGCCGCCATCTTCCTAACTCGATTCCCGTCTTGGGCGGCAAGGGGCGGCGACGCGGAGGGGCGGCAGTCTCATTCCTTTGTCTCATATATATTCGTATATACTTTCTCCTCTCACGCATTTTAAACATCGGCCCCTTTCTTTCGGATTCTTAATTAGTCATCGTCCGTCCTCTTCTACTCGTTTCTACCCGGACCGTCTTTTCCTCCACGTTCCCGTGTGGCAACGCTGCCGCTGAAGCTGCTGATACAGCGGCTGCGGTTCTGAAACTTTATGGGAGGGTGCCTATCAACGAGCAGATTCGGCGGCTGCAGAGGAGTCAGGCTTCTGCGTCACACTGACTGATCACACTCTATACACCTACACCTTGCTCGATGAGCTCTTCTTCGTCCTTGTCCGATTAGAAGATTTGCTCACAGTGTAGGGCCAGTAGATTCACTCTGGATAATATTTGTCAGACGAGTGGATTTTACGCGCACGCAGAGCAGCACAGAGAGCACCAATATAACTCGGCCTATGAACGCGCTCGCTTCAGCCAGAAGCAGCGACAAACTCAGCGGTACAGGGTCGGACTCTGATGTCAACCTATTCTGTTATAGCTTCTTTGCATCTGATCGGAAAAATATTCTGATTCGGATCTTTTTTATGATATTCTACAAAAAGGTCTTCTTTTCACAAATCTTTTTTCAAGAAATGCAAAATGTTCCATTTTCGAAAAACGTTATGAAAAACGGCATCTGTAACGTTCCCAAAATTCCTCAATGTCCTTCGGACAGCCATTAACAAATTTCTAAGCGTTTGTGGGGGTTGTTATGTAAACCTATGTTATATGTGTGAGTGCGTGAGAGACCAGCCGATTCGAAATAGTCAAGGAATATTAGACACCCTGCGCAAAAAATGCAAGCTGTGTTTGTTTAGCTTAAAGGGCGTAATATCCTTGAAATATCCGGCGCGGGTATAGCGTACTTTGAAAAGTGGCATTATGCCGATTTTTTTTTTGATATTGTATTGGTTTTTTGTGACATTATGTAGGTTTTTTACAAGATGTTGCACATGTTGCCTAAACGTCATGAGGTTTCAGTTATCAATTCTTGTATCAAATACATTCACTTAATATTCAAAGCTAGAAATTAGTTGCGCATCCAATTTTTCTTATCCACTCTGGAAATTACATATGCAAATTGGCTGAATTTCAAAAACGCGAGAGATAGGACATAATTATATTCACTGTACACAGTCGAATTACAAGCCATATATATGCTAACAGTAATTACACACAACGCGGGCGCGGTGGTGATTTCCCGTAATTCACCTCAAAGTTCTTCGTAATTTATAACTTTGAACATAACAATCTCATCGGAAAGCACAACACAAATAGCACGTCGGGCACAGCTAATAGATATACTTCATTGGCAGCATACTCAGTAATGATTTTCTCACACTGCAAATATCACTGATTTTATACACATGCAGGCCAATACACATAATCATCCAGATACGATCTTGCTATTTAACCAACTTTATTCTCAAAGATAGAAACTACAGATTACTTGGCCACACTAAACATATGCAATCAACAATGCGTGTAGTTTACTTGAGTCATTCCTCCATAGACGGACACACAACGATCCTAGTGCGCAAACGTGGAATGACTGTTTGCACCCTAAAAACTACCTAGTCTGCAAGATGACATTAAATAGGTTTTTTTTGACGTTTTACAGGTTTTGCGGGACTCCTCCAATATTTTGGACATTAAAGTGATTGTTACGGGCCAAAATCACGTAACCTTTCTTTTTACTATTTTGACCACTTATAAGTAATTTAAATTTCTCTGTATTGGTTATAGGGTGCCCATTCTTAGACCAAACCCTTTTTAATGATTTTATTTTGTCAAATTCCGTAGTTTATTGGTTGTAGAATTTCACACGTACTATATCTGTCATTCCCGGCGACTCAGTATAGTTTTTAAATCTTTTGGACACTAATGTTGTAGTATTATTAACGATCTTAGAAATTTCCTGATAAAACATTGTTGGATTTGTTTTTGCCTACAGTCTGCCCATCGGCAACCAGCGCGCCATCGTATGATGTTTACACATACTAGCCATATATGAGTGTTTACCTTTCTATCAAGATACCTCCTTTACCGGCTTTTACCTGTTCCTTCTGATGTTCTGTCGAACGAGCCTTCTTCAGGGCCACTTATTTAACCTTCGTTTCGAGGGTTGCGCCATTTTACTTTCAGCTGTAGTTTTGGTTGTGTGCGGGCGTTTTTTCGTTAACCTCCAGATTTTGGGATATTAACGCCCAAACACCAGTTTATGGAGTAGTACCTCTTTATTTAGGATGCTATCCGTCCATTTTGTAATGAGATTTTAACCCCCAGCGGTAAGTTCTCTTTTATATACCATCGGACTATGTCCATTAATGCTTGTCCTGAAGAAGTTTGTTCAATATCTGATTCCTTTTAGTGTAAAGCCATTGTGGAGATCCACCATCACACTCCTCCACCTTTGTCTTGTAGCTGCTTTGTAGCTGTTTTGCAGCCGATTTTGTTAGAAGCCACCCCTTTCCTTTGACAAAAACCCTGATGTGGACAGGTAAAACATCATTTTAATTGGGTATTTTATAGATACTGATATATTGATTGTTACTGATTGAAATTCTTTGTATAATCTTGATTTTGTTTGGCATTTTAGGAATTCAAATATAGGGTAGTGCCTGCATGTCAGCGTCTTTTGGGCTTATTACATTACATTAATCATGATTTTGAATTTTGAGCTACCATAACTTATTTTAGAACAAGGGATAACTTTCTGACGGTATATCACATTTGTAAATTTTTATCTTTTTTTGCCCTTGGAAAAAGAAAAGTAGTTTTCTAGTAATAGAAAATGTACATGGATTTTTCGTCAAGTTTGAGTGTTTTAAATGAGTAGTTCTATCTCAGGCATAAAGTAGAGAGTAGATTTTTAAACAATCCTCTCTCTAGGGTTTTTTTATACCGTAAATTTTGAGAACGAGGCAAGCAGCCCTTACCTTGTGACGTTCTTAACGTCACTGCTCACTGCTGGCCACTGGTTTTTGACCTGACCTTTGTAAACTGTGGACATATCAGCTGTACCTAGAGCTGTAACTGGAAGAAGACCATTATCCAGATAACTTTAGGTTTAGGCGTTAAATTATTTGTAAAACCCCTATTTGTAAAGCCTTCCTACGTGTAGCATGGTAAAAGTTTTGCAGGGTTAGTTATTACGGTCTATTATTTTTATTGTCAGGTAGTTTTAAATAACATCCTTTCTTTTAACTTGCATTCCAGTGGTGGAGCATATGTGCTGCTTGTTTTGATAATATATTGTGATTCTTTTTTAGATATCTTGTTTTATTTGGCTCTCTGTATACAGTTAATTAGGTTTCATCTTTACTGTTAGATTCTTTTATTTGTGTGGTGGTCAAACAGAACAAGTTCCGACTAACATCTAGGGGGTTTGAGACTTAATCCGCCTTGAGTGACTTGCACTCTTAATCCCTACTCACCGATTTATTGAGCTAGGGCCTAAATTTGCACGCCACTTGACAGCTGTTTTGCATTGGCCGACCCTTAGATTTTATTTATAGTAATTCATAAATTCATTAATTAATTTAATTAAAAAAAAGGAAAGAGGAACCACCACACCATTTCCTCTTTATTTCCTATTTTCTAAGATCGAGAGTGAATCTTCTCGCCAATACACGCTCATTCTGGCTGTCGTCCTTAATTGTTCCCAGGATCTCTACCCGCTAGTCTCTATTGCTCTCATTTTTGTCCGATCTGACTGTGGTATTTCTTAAGCCAGACTACTACGTGGTGTATCGTACGCTGCCGGTTTCACCAACAATTTCGGATTTCACGGTGTGAGTGAGACGAATAAATTCGGCAGTAGGAACGAACGGTTTTCTTTTACATCTGCACCTTTGTCATTATGGCTTTATTGTGCCAGAATTACGCCAGAGGGAAGAAACGGTGTGGAGTAATTAAGAAATTCTGCCTAAAAGGTGGCCGAAGCTGTATTGCGCTCTCCTACATCCCCCTTCTATTTCCCTTTTTCATAGGCGTCAAGCTTGCGAGTATGACAAGGAATTAATTGTTTACGCTTTACGTAAACAAATCTATTTGATAATTTATAAATGATAATTGATAATTTAGTAATTGCATTAAAATAAAGAAACAATCTTAATTATACCGATACACTTTTACCTACCAAAACTAGAACAACTTGGATTGATCTTAAACTACACGTCATTTTCTAAACTCTACTCAAACTCTTTAAGCTGATGTCATTATTCTACAGAGTCGACCTATTATGATGATGACTTCAGAACTTACCGATACCAAAAATCCTTCTATTTCCGATTCTATTTATAATAAATGGTTGACACGTGCCAAAATCACGTAACTCTTTTTTAATACATTGATCTCTCTAGGGATTCCTAGGTCTAACCTTGTTTTCCTAATGCTTTCCTTTTGTCAAATTTCATAGTTTATTGTCTGTATGACTTCACACGTATTACATATTTCTTTCTCAGCGACTCAGAATTGTTCTGAAATCTATCTTTTACCTTAAACAGTGGAATTTTGACATTTGAGGCATGCGGCGCAGGAGTGTTCAGTGTCCCATCCGACCGAAATGGATGAGGTCCGAAGAAAAATTTGTACTCTTCCTTCTCTCGCTTCCTTATTATCTAAATTTCAGCTCGGAATTTTTTATTTCCTAGACTACAGTATAGCTTAAACAGCGTGAGCGACAATAGGTACCTGTATACTAAAATTTTATACAATCAGAAGACGAATTCTCAAAATTTCTATTTTACAAGCTACAACTCAAATGCTTTCATGTATTTTGGCATTTCACAGCATAAATAGAGCTCCATTATTTTAACTACGGCGGTCGGACTTCTTGTATTTTTAAAAATGTACTTTTTCAACGAAATGTTTTTTTGGAACATACCTTATTCTACTTGAGATAAGATACCAACCTATTTGCAGGAGGTTGGCTACGAAAAGCTTTTATGATCCTTATTTAAATAATCATATTCGAAAATAATCGGGAGACATAGAGAACTCTCAAAGAAAAGAGTTTTGATAATCAAAACCGATGTTTGAGTATTATTTTTCGATCCGTGTACTCCTGCTATCTAAGCTCACCGCCCGGCGTATCAATCCAACTGACTCATCTGTCCGTATTGCGGCGTACAGAATGAACGATAAATAGCTGCAGCGGTGCCGTGGTGGGCTCCAGATGGACAGTAACTACCGGTTGGCTGTTTGACTGATTTGATCAGTTCAATTCCTCTACATGCTCGAAATTGTATTTAAGTATTTACATTGCGCTGAACTTAATCCTATATGAGAACTTGTCGCCATTCTCAAATGTATAGAAACTTTTTAAATCACCTGGTACCTTCGATGTAGCGTGCAAAAAAGGCCTGCGCCTATGGCCCTTTTCGCACGGTTCCATTGACTTCCTCACAAGGATTTCGGTTTTCCTGCATATTAATATGCGTGATAGAGGCTGAGCGGTGGGCGACAATACGGAAAATAAATTCCACGGGAGACGACTTTGAGGAAGACGGAAAAAATATTAACGAATCTGCTATCAAAATTAGGTCAAACGACAAATTCAAAGAGTGGTATGTGGCTTGGTTAGAGTCGTCGGGTCCACCAATACACTTCATTCATAGGTTCTCGAGGTCGCTGATAACGAGTATGACATCCAGTTGTCAAAAATCAAAATAACATATTTTTGAATTACGCTCCAATTCGAGCTCTCTATGTTTCAGAGGTTACTGTTAACGACTTTGATATCGATCTTTTCGGAATCAAAATGGCGGATCCAAGATGGCGGACATGTTTGCAAAAAATTTTTCGGTGACTCTCGACCTTGAGTTGCCAGGGCCGCTGGTATCAAATTTAATATCAACGCTCAAAAAAAAGTGAAACCAATATGGCAGTCATATGTGCAAAAAATGCGATCAATTATGAGTTTTACATGTTTTCAAGGTAATTAGACTGTTATGATGTCGCAGAATTGTCTCCAACCATATTCATTACATCACATAACCAGCTGTAAGGGTTTCCATAGCCGACCAATGGTAAATCTACCAGAATGTTAGATAGTTGATTCAATTACTATGCATCACGCACCTTCAAAGATCATAATTTTCATATCCGGCAAGCAACAAAAATACCAGACTGTACAAAAGTAGACTGGACTACGATAAGTGATGCATACAAAGTCTATTTGTCCAAAATTGCGGAGGAAGTATGAACAGTTTTCTATTGACAAAAAATCTATTTAAATAGGGTGAACATCCGCCACCAAAAAAAAGTTTTTTTTTACCTGGAGCGTAAACCCTTACAGGGTGAGGATAACTTCCTCATTCCAAAACTTAACAAAGGCTCCATTGTAAAAGCATGCTCCTCACTGCTCCAACAAAATATCTAACCCTTTAGAACCTTTGATGGTACCATTTTTGTATAAATTACCATGTATATCAAAAGTGTTATTCAACATGAAATAAACAGTTTAGCAAAAATTTACGTTATCCCAAATCTAATAGAGAAGCTAATCCCCACTATAAGTTATAACCGTCTCAAATAATCAAGCAACAACTTACGCATTTTACACTGTACGCAACTCGGCTGGCAGAATTCATTCTTACGTCTTTTTACGAGGCAGATTAAGTAAATATTGTTTCCACTTCCCTCCCCTTTTTAACAATCCCCATCCAGCCTAAAATTCCACCATACGAAACGAAATTAGAAACGAGAAATGAAGTAATGTCCGTACCCAAATGCTGGCAAATCTAGATGGAAGGAAGTGAGAGGGGTGTGTGGTAAGGGGAAAAGTGAAGAATCGCAGACTGAGGGTGCGTGAAAGGTTGAAGGTCAACGCCGCTGGTATTTATTTTGTGTGCAAAACGAGATTTAAGTCCCGATTTTAAACGAGTTTCTTTCTATGCAATGGTACCTAGTCAGAATGCAGAGTGTAGGGCGGTGTTAAATCGATTGGAGGCGTTCAAGAAACGACAGTACTATACCACCTTATACCAGTAACTAAATGAGTCAATTGTATACTGACATTCAGTACTACTGTCTTGTCGTTTTGAGGTTATTTTCTGAATGTGCTTCATTTCCTTGTTTACTGTATTAGACGAAACGTAAATCCACTCAAGTTTAAGCCTTTTGCACGTCCCGTCAGGTATTTCTCAACACAAGATCATCCACCAGCAAAATTATTGAAGACGGTACGAACTCAGGAAGAGTTGTCACAAGCGAAGACGGACTTTCGCAATTGCCTATCTGTTTTATAGTCTTGCCCTAGTTTCGTATTATTGAGTATGACTATAGCAGGCAGTATGGATGTGTACAATAGAGAATAGATGACTAATACCTCCGGTATGAGAACCCAGCGCAACGCTACCCACCATGAAGAAATGCTGCAAGCATTACCGTGGTGGGACGTGTGTGAACGGCTGACGGGCTTAGTGAGTATATCATTTCTGAAAAAACTGACATATCGGGCAGGAAGATACGGCAGGGAAATACTATCAAGTTTTTCTGCCTGACAGTGGCTATAAAAGCTTTTCTCTGTCAAAAAAACTGCAGTCTATTGAATAGGCTTTAGCGATGCAAAAATGCTCTAAAACGAGTTTCTTGAAAGTAATGTTATCTCAATACCTCCTTCTCCAACCCCTTATTTAAGGTCTTAGGAGCGGAACCGAGAAGCTGTTGACAAGAGTATTTCAAATGACCTTAACAATATTACCAACTAACAGTTATCGCTTCTGTTAGGGTTGTAAGAATGTTTATACAGTATTCTCCATTCACTTACGATGCTGTTTAAGGGATGCAGGTAATAGTTATACAACAAAATTATAAACACCCTTGCATCTGCTAAAGAGCCTTTGCGTCAGTGCAAGATTCAACTTTTGTCAACTCTACAACTATTCTGTTACATGATTCTACTTTATTGCAACCAATCTATGGGTTATGTATTATGTAGACGAACATTTTCAACAATTACTAAACGACAGTTGTCTAAATGCTTCTGTTAGGAGCAACTCAACAAGGCTCGAGTTTGTTATACCAATATATAACTGAATGATTCTCATTGCGCTTCATTTTTTATACACCCAGGTAGAGCTGTAGTAGTTGTTTAAAGCACATGTGTCCAATGCATCATGAACCTCTACACGATTCCACAACGCGTCCGTATTGTTAAAATGTTTGTCGATTGTTGCAATGATTCGGAAGCAACGACAAGATTTCGGTAGAAATAATTTGCCCAATGTCAGTTGGTGTGTAAATTTGAACAAACATGTGAAGTTAAAGACTTGCCAAGGTCGAGCCGTGTTCTAACTGTTTGTACTCTGGAAAATATCGAGATAGTTCGTGAAAGTGTAGTGGAGCGCCCTGAGACGTCTACCAGACATCGCTCTCAAGAACTGGGTATTCGTCGCACGTCATTATGCACTATTTAAAAAAAACTTCCATTTGCGGCCATACAAAATCCAGTAAACCCAAGAACTACAGCCTAGTGACCATAAAAGTCGCCGACAATACAGTCATGCAATATTGCAGCTTAATACCCAAAATAACGCTTTTTACCTACAACCGATAATGAACGATGAAGCCCACTTCGATATGAACGGATTTGTTAATAAGCAGAATTGTCGTAAGTGGTCATTAGAGAATCCTCTTGTCATCCATCAACGACCACTACATCCTCGGAAAGTCACAGTTTGGTGCGGTGTTTGCTATGGGGTGTCATTGGACCTTACTTCTTTGAACTTTCTGGCTCCTCAAATCCAACAATTTAACCTGCAAGACATGTGGTTCCTGCAGGACGGAGCAACCTGTCACATAGATAGGGAAACAATTAATCATTTGCGAACAATATTTGGATGTTTGATTTCTCGATTTAGTGATGCCATCTGGCCACCAAGGTCACCGGATTAAACGGCTCCTGACTTTTTTTATGAGGAGTTTTTTTTTTCGTTCAGGGTCATCTTCAGTTAGCTGATGTACCATTTGAGTTTTGTATTCGTGATTCTTATTCTTTTTCAAAAGTCTCCATACAGTAGAAGGACAAACCTCACATACATTCGCGATGGAGGAAGTAGACTGTTGCGGATTTACTATGATCTCACCAATTATTTGAACTTGCTTTACTTCCGGGATGGTCGGATGATCTGGGGGCTTTTTGTTGTTTACACTACCAGTAGCTGTAAATTTAGAGATAAGTTCCCTTAAATATTTTCTACAAATAGGACGATTCGGGAAACAATCATTAAAAATCCTTTCGCTCTCGTGAAAGATACGCGCCGCACCATAAATAAAAATCGCTTCGACTTTTTCTTCCAATGGACGAGAATTGACCATTTTAAAAATATTTCAAACAGTATCTAGCACTAAAACCGAAAACTAAATAAGAATATTTTAACTGTACAATGATGTGATATTCTTATCACTGTCAACAAAAAATAACAAAACAAGTTTTTATCGCTGTTGCTGTGCATACGGCAGGGAATTACAATTATTTGTAGAGAGATATGCATGTTAGTGAGTTTGCGTTCAAGTAATTATTAAATGTACCACCATTTTGTAGTAGGTAATAAAAATAAAAGTACCCGTCAGGAGCTTCAAAATGATGTGCCGCAAGACCCCCGTTTTCACATATTTTTTCCAAGATGGCGCCCAGCGGCCATCTTGACATTGTCATCTGTCAATTTTACTCTAAAATATGGTATCCACGCATCAATTTCATTACCTCAAGTTTTAATTTTTTGAATTGATCCGGTGTAAGAATCAAAGGGGAGGGGACATTAAAGAAAATCATTGTATAAATGTTACCATGAACAACACAACCATTTTGACTACCGCGCTAATATGCTGTATAAAATAGTTGTATAAACGTCTGTGCAACAATTTCAAATGTATCCTATAAGTATACTACAAGAATGTTTTAGACGCCTCACTTTAGAGCAAAGGAAGCAAATTTGCATTTCACACAATACTAAGCCAGCATTTTGGTGTTTGGGCAACAACGAAAGGGAGCTTTCACGGCTTAACAGTTCTTTTACCAGAAGCTTGTAGTACCACTTTGCTAGTTGGGTTGACTCTATTTCATAAATGGATGTAGCTATAAGAATATTATAGAAACATCTTTTGTAGCTTACTCCCCAAGCTACAAAAATGTTTTAACGACTTTTTTCTATATATAATATTTACAGGACCGTAACAAGGAAACAAAAAATCGAAAGGTTTTTTAAAAAATGTTGCAGCACCTGCCGACCTGGGATTCGGAACGGTATGCTAAAGAATACCATTTAGTTATCCAAATTCACATTTTTATCTATTATAGAATTTTTACAAGGTTTTGAGACAATTTTGGGTTCCCTTACGGAACTAATGTCCCAAGCTCAATGTTCGGTTGTACTCAGCTTCAGTCACTAGTTATAAAATATTCCAGACCACACACAACGTAGTACTGCATAAAAGGATACAGATTACAAATGTAAACCATCTTCTAGTCCAAAAAAGGAAACGTCTAACAAGATGGCGGCATATTGTACACTCTTAGAAAGGATTTGCATGTAATTAATGTATAAAGAAAAATCAGCGAGCACAGATGTAGAGAATATCGCGGGCGGACGGCGAAGGAGCAGTTTTACAGATTACATTAATTTCTCATTCGGAGTGATAGGGAGGCTTGAAACTTTTATGAGGAGCATTTCTCCTCCGGTACTGATTATATATGCTATGATGGATTAGCAGGAAGCAAGAAGGAGATTTTCACATTTGGATGTAGCTCAAGTTGACTCCGCTGGGATATCTTTTTATGAGCGGATATTTTGTGCGACTCTGGAAGGTGTTTAGTCTTACCAAGAAAATGAACAGTGAGAACTTGAGCTTTTATTTCTCGTTTGAGGGCGTAAAGTATTGTTAAACACTTCAGTAGTTCCTGTCTTAGTCGGAACGCCAGCATTTTGCTTAAGTATTTGGTTTGGTAGCAATCTACGTATTGATTTATGTCTTCAGCCTCAGGATGAAAATGAAATGTGAAAGCCTGAGCCTCTCGTTCTAATTGGGGAATGTATAACGTATGGCTTTTATGTAAAGTATTGCAGAACAGCGTAGTAGCGGTATGACTGTTTAAAAAAACCGAAACCTCTCTGTTTTCAAAATAAATATCTAATCAAACTGTCAAGTGATGAAACTTCATTAGTTCTGGGATAAAACAATAATCCTATAAACAAGAATGGAAAAAGGATTTTCCAAGATGGTTGCAAAGGAGTTTGAAAGCGCGGCTAGTATGCTACAAGTTGTCATATAGAACTTCGTATTTTTTTAAGAAAAAAATGCCCTCTAAAAACATGTTGTGTGCTCACCCAATACAAAAATATACATTTTTCAGAGAAGGCTCACAGGCCATTGGTTCACCACTGATCTTGCGACGGCCCTAGGCGTACCAGGTGGTAGGTTTATTCACAGTGGCCTATCTCTAAACGCTACTCTCACTTCTACGAGGCAATATAATTTGGTAACCACTCCAAGGCGGCTAACGAGAGTGAAGCGGGACCGCCCAAAGATAACAAGGCAGTCACCCAGTGCCAATTATCGTGGAGGCTCAAAACGAGCTAGTTACTCACCGACAAAACGAAAAACGCATCAGTCCGCTCAAAAGACCATCACTGAAGGAGCGGAGTGACGTCATGGAAGAGGAAGCGGTCAAGCCAACTCGCGATCCACTCATATCATATAAAAGAGAGAACTAAAGTTCCCGAAAGCGAATCTCGATCATGGAAAGGCATTTTTTGTGGGAGATTCAAACAGGAAGAGGTGAGTTACTCTTGCAACTCATTAGTATAGAAAGGTGGTTGCTAGTATCTGATATAGGAAGTAAATATACTTTTCTGACAGCGGTTCCCAAAGAGGTCCTAGATTTGACACTGATTACGGTCGCTGTCAAAGACAGCATCAAAAACTGGCATGTATCTGATGAACCTTCCGATTCGGATCACATGTATATTAGGTTCAACATCAAAATACCGACTCTGATAGCAACTAGGCATAGAAACTCCAGAGACTGGAAATAGCGGTAGAACAGGTTAGTGAGGCATTAACGGCTGCCTAAACTGTCGCTAAAAAAACGGCCCTAAACAGATCCAAAACTGTCTGGTAGACAAAGCACCTGGAAAGCCGTAGGGCAGAGGTGCAAAGATCTTTTAACAAGGCAAAGTATAGTCATGAACGGGATAAGGACAGGGTCGAACTAACAAAGTACAACCTAGAAGTTCAAAAGGTCAAAAGGAGCTCGTGGAGGAGTTTTTGCGAAGAGCTAGCCAAGGATGGTAGTATGTACTTTGGCGGATGTAGGTCTCATCACCAAAAGTGATGGTACCTACACAAAATCAGTCGAAGAATTTGTTGAATTGCCGACCAAGGTACAAAGCCGGCGAGAAAAACCAGAGATACCTACCGCTGGCGACTGGAGGCTGGCAATGACGATAACCAGGCCAGACAAAGTCAGATGGGCCATTTAAATCCCAAGAGGTAGATGGCATATACTCTGTTCTGTTGCAAAGGGGACATGAGGTGCTTATTCCGCATCTAGTTAAAGTCTTCAAAGCTTGCTTGTCATGGAAATATGTTCCCTATATGTGGAGGAAGGCAAAGGTCATCGACCGAAAATAGGCAGGATATCCGACTTTTCGGCCAAATTATATAAGGCCTAAAAATGTTGAAGAGACTAGTGGATACGTACATAAGGGACTAAACACGGCAGGTGGACCCGCTCAGTAGCCGTCAATATGCATATCAACCAGGGAAGTCAACCGATTTGGCTCTGGATGGCTTATGGCTTATGGCTTATCTAAGGTATTAGATGACAAGGATATAGCAGCAGCAACCTATCTAGACATAGGAGGTGTGCTTAACAACTCAAAAATGCAATCGTTGGTGAATGCTTTATGCCACGGAAGGATTCCAGCCGCGCTATGTCAATGGATAGAGGCGAACCTGAAAAATAGGACCCTGTAACACGGGATATCACTATTGAAGCTAAGTTGGGGCTGGGATGTCCTCAGGAGTGCCATCTCCCCTGCTATGGGCAGTTCTGGTAGATACACTTTTTCAAGAACTTACCGCCGAACGTTTTTGTTGCCTGGGGAATGCCGACGACATCTTAGTTGTAGTTAAATGCCGGTTTGCAAGGACTATTTCCAAATGCTCCCAAAGAAGGTTGTGCAGGATGGAAAGCCTAGCTTCAAGTCCGCACAAGACGACCGTCACCACTTTCACAAGAAGGCAGGTACTAGAAGGCCTCACGCCAATAGCCCTGCATGGTGTAGAGATCCCCTATGTCAGTGAGGCAAAATATCTTGCGGTCCTTTTTGACCATAGATTAACGTGGAACTTTCACATCAACAGAACAACACAGAAAGCTACAATAGCCCTAGGAACTTCTAGACAGATGTGCTGGAGAAATTGGGGGTTAAACTCAAAAATGTTCATGTGGTTATACACGAAAGTGGTGAGATCCATGGTAACCTATGGATCAGTGGCTAGGTGAACAAAGACCATACTAAAGCAGTGAGGCTATTAAGCGGCGTACAGAAGCTAGCTTGCTTGAGCGCCACGGGGGTCATTCATACCGCTCCCACTGCAGCGTTGGAGGTCCTTCTTTACCTACCACATATATTTATTCAGCGTGATGCTCTTTCCGAGCAGTTCCGAGCTAGCAGTCGTCGCGAGTATACACTTGTGCGACTGCGACCCACCCGGACTTACAGTGCGATCCTATTGTGATTTTCATCACGATACGATCGCCATCCACGATGGCGAGAATAGAAAAACTGGCGAGCCAGCTGAAGCAGAAGGAGGATAACTTCGCAATGCTTGCTGAGCCGATGAAAAATCTGCAAGAAGCATTCGAGCAGGCGAGGAATGAGATAGATGAAGTGAAAAGGAAGCTCCTCAAAGCGAAGAGGAAGGCGAAGAAGACGGTGGAAGAAGAAGAAGGTGAGGACCAGGGAGACGAGGACCAGCAGCCTACGGAGAACAGGGACATGGATGCCCAAGATATCGAAGAAGAAGAAGCCGAGAAGAGGACCGATGACGCAGACTTCAGTGTCGTCACCAGGAGGAGAAAACGAGTGAGAGTTTCCTCCTCCTCCGAAGAAGAAGAACCATCCAGGCAGCCAAAGATGCCAGCTGCCACCAAGAAGAGAGGTCCTAGAGCAACCAGGACCACCGAGGCCCCCATGGCAGGAACAGGAGTTCCGCCAATCAATATCGAGGGCACCGCTGATTGGTCATCCTTAAGCAGGATGATGAACAGCAAGGGGATCCAATTCTCCAAGGCGAGGACGGCGGGTAACAGTGTGAAGGTGTTCACAAATACACCAGCTGACTATCGTCAGCTAGTCGCACTGCTGGAATCCATCAAGCGGCCCTTCTTCACCTATCAACTGAAGGAGGACAGGATGGACCAGAGGGTCATTCGTGGGCTACCCAGGGAGATGTCAGTCAATGACATCAAAGAGGATCTAGTGAGCCAAGGCATCGCAGACGCCGAAGTTCAGCAGATGACCTCAAGGACCACCAAGAAGCCACTTCCGCTCTTCCTCGTCAAGACGAAGATGCCGGAAAAGTTTGCAGAGATCCAGAGGCTGGCCATGCTCACGGTCAGCTTCGAGAGGAAGAAAAAGTCTTCCGAGCCCAGCCAATGTTACCGCTGCCAGCGGTACGGGCACACACAGCGGAACTGCCGTCTCGCTGAAGGGTGCGTTAAGTGTGGAGAGGACCACAGCAGCACCAGCTGCAGTATGCCAACGCCGCCAACAGGGCAACGAAACGCCAAGTGTTGCCTTTGTGGAGAAGGCCACCCCGCCAACTACAAGGGATGTAGTAAGGCCCCGAGGAAAGCTGCTTCTGCCCCCAAAGCAGCCCCCACCACAAATAGGACCTCTTACGCTCAAAAAGCGAAGAAACCTATGTCCACTTCTGCTCCAGCAGCCGCCACTGCTACTGGAACTACTGCGCAGAAGCAACACGGCGATGACAGACTGCTAGCAATGATGCAAGCCATCATAACCCGCCTGGATGCACTCGAGGCCAAGATGCAAGACAAGCATTAGACCCGAAATGACCACAGGGCAAAACGTAGAATCTCTACGCATTATCTCCTGGAACATCAACGGATTCAGGGCACGGAAACCAGAAATCCAGGAGATACTAGACCAGTACCAACCAGAGGTGATGGCCATCCAAGAAACGAAATTGGATGCTGCCCATAGTCTGACGTTCCCGCGGTACGAGACGTACCGCTACGACAGAAGAGGCAGAGGTGGAGGAGTCGCATTACTCATCAAACGTACCTTGACGAGTCATGTCCTCGACGATGCAGCAGATATCAATGGGGACGGGAGGGAGAACAGAAGACTCAAGCGAGAACATCTCCAGCTGTTGACAGAGGAGTCGAGAGTTGCGCGAAGCAGAGCATCGCTAGCTCTGAAGAACGCACTCGCGGAACTCCAAAACAGCAGATGGAATGCAGCCTGTGCAGAACTAGAGACCCAGGATGGTACGGCCTGGACTATGCAGCGAAAATTCCGTCGTCAGCGCACCACGATCCCCACTCTTCACGGCCAACGCGGCTTGGCCTACTCCAGTGAAGAAAAAGCCGAAGCATTCTCCGATTCGCTAGAATCCGAATGCAGACTCAATTACCATGAAGACGAGGACGACAACCACGAGGAGGCCGTGGAAGTCGCAGCCGAAATCATGAGGAGTCGACCACCTGGCCAGGAGACGGATCACCCCTCCAGTCCCGAGGAAATCCGTCTGATCATCCGCAGGTTGAAGGTCAGAAAGGCGCCGGGAAGGGACGGCATCAACAATAGGATGCCGAAGAACCTTCCCACCAAAGGCATTGCTGCGCTCACCAACAGCGCCAATGCCACTCTGAGACTTAACCACTTCCCGCGGCGGTGGCGGGAAGCCCAGGTTATAATGCTCACCAAGCCAGGCAAGGACCGGAAGTTGCCCCAGAACTACCGGCCCATCAGCCTGGTTTCCTCGATGGGCAAAGTAGTCGAAAAGGCTATCGCCGTTCGACTAGAGAAGCAGGCAGAAGAACTGCAACTTCTCCCCCAGAGCAATTCGGCTTCAGATCCTCCCACAACACGGAACTCCAAGCGCTACGACTGACGGAAAACATCACCAGCGGCTTCAATCTCCAGGAGGCAACCGGTCTCGTCCTGCTGGACGTGGAACGAGCCTTCGACCGAGTTTGGCACGATGGACTCATCGCCAAAATGGAAGCCGCCGGAATCGATGCGAACATGTTCCAACTGATCCAGAGCTATCTAACACAAAGATGGTTCACGGTGAAGATTGGTACATGCCATTCAACAAGACGACAGCTGGAAGCAGGCGTGCCCCAGGGGTCAGCCTTAGCCCCCCTGCTCTACAACATCTATACTCACGATGTGCCGAAGACAGCTGACACAATGCTGGCCCTATATGCAGACGACACTGCTATAGCCGCCAAGCATAGACGACCCGAGATCATCCGTAGGAGACTACAGGATGAACTGGACCACATCCAGGACTGGTGCGTGAAATGGAAAATCCGCATCAACGTCCAGAAGACGCAGGCAATCTTCATTCAACGAAGAAGGATTGCAAGTCCTCTCGAAGCATCCATCTTCGACGAAGATATCCAGTGGAGCCACAAAGTCAAATATCTGGGGATCGTATTTGACAAGTCCCTCACCTGGAAAGCCCACATAGAAGCTGTCATCGCAAAGACCAGAGCAGCCATGGCTCAACTCTACCCATTACTGGGTAGACACAGCCGGATGCCGCTAGCGACCAAGCTACGGCTGATCAAGGCCATCGCCAGACCTCAGCTCGCCTACGCCTCCGCGGTCTGGGGGTACGCTGCCCCCAGCTACCGCAAGCGACTTGCTGCGCTAGAGATGAAGCTACTCCGGATCGCCACCAGTGCACCATCCTACGTAAGAAACTCAACCTTGCGTAGAGACCTGCATTGGGACACCATCCACGAGTACATGAGGAAAAAAGCGGAGAAGACCTTCGAGAAAGCTCAGGACCACCCGAACGAGCAGCTACGATTCCTCATGGACTCCGATCCGGACGAGAGGCCTCGCAACCGCAGAACCAGGTACCCCAGATCAAGGTCCCAGTTGGCACCCGCTAACTGGAACCTTGACTAGGAGACTAGGAGAACCCGCGGTTGCTCCCCCCCCCCACGGCGTGGATGCAGAGGACCAGGAACCACCGGGACTAGGACCCACCGGAACCAGGACCAACCAGGACCAGGACCCGCCACGACCAGGACCCACCAGGACCAGGACCAGGAACAACATATTGGTAAGAGGACTTGAAACTCTTGATTTTTCGAAAACAAGAGTTTCAAGAGAACCTAGCAGACCCTCTATCGATGATCGCTAAACGACATCGATAGAATGTGCGAGGTAAAGGGAACCAACCCGGCGTTCCCAGAGACTGAAACACATGAGGAGACGTTGTAGCAGACCGCAGGTCACGCACAACACATGGCCTACCGTGACGCTGATGAGTCGGGCCACGCGGAGGTTTAGGGTTTAGTGGGTATTAGGAGATCTCCTCAAGACCCTGGAGTCCCACACACGCCGTAGCTCGGGCTATGGTATGGTGCGTAAATGCATTCCCACCTCACCAAAAAAAAAAAAAAAATCTTTCCGTGGTTCACAGAATTAATCAAAGCCAATCACCGATCAGTCGTCAGCACGGTAAAGATATCAAAGTCTGCAAACTTAGTTGAAGGCAGATCCTATACTGATAATGCACACGGACACAACTTCCAGTGTACAATTTCGATGAAGACCTTCAAACAATAGTACCAGAAAGGAAACCATGGGAAAAGGGACCTGCTGTACATGCAAAAAGCTACTGGTACACAGACGGCTCGAAAACTAAGAGGGAGGTGGAACTCGGATTTATGGGCAAGGCCAAAAACTGAGATCTCTATAAGTCTCGGCAATATTGCAACAATATTTCAGGCTGAAGTAACGATCATAAAGAAACGGCTGGAAAACCGAAGGGCACAAGGGAAATGAAAAAGTCGATCAATTAGCCCGACAGGGTGACGAGAATACGCAGCAAACAGACCATAAGAAATTGGACCAAGAAAAAGTCCCTAGAATGGTGGAATAGCCAGTTGGGGCAAAGGCAGGCAAAACAGTTCATCAAAGAACGAAGGCCTGTTTTTACAGAGGTCCTACACGGACTCAATAGAAAGGCTATACGGGCCATAATAGGTCTCCTGGCAGGATACTGTCGTCTAAATCGACATATGAGACTCTTGAGTTTGGCAGAAGAGACCACATGCTGTTTCTGCAGAGAGCATGAGGAAACTCCTGTGTCACTGTGAATGCCTGGCAATGCTTCAGATAGTAGGAACCACAGGTCCTACAGCTGAAACCCACACGCAAGGCCCTGTGTCAAGGTTATGGAGTCTGATCAAATGATCAAGGCTTTAGAAATTATGTAGGAGGGTCGCAATAGATACACTTGGGTCGCAGTGACGTTAAGGCTGGCAACCCTTACGACGATGAATAACAGGTGAATGCTGATAAATTTACAAATATCGACGTTTTAGGACCCAGGAATGCAGGATGTGCTGTTTATTTACATTGGTGGAAATTAGTAATAAATAGCTTTTGATATAACAGAAGATGACGTACCAGTTGGAATAGATTTATAACTTTTTTTTACAAAATACGGCACATATCTACAGGTACGTATTGTCTGTCTAACCATCTGTATATGATGAAGAAACAAAAGTAGATTGCCATGCATTGTGACTGTCGTCCAAGTCCTAGTAAATCTGCCCATTGTTTCTCGCATTTAGACAGGTCAATTCTTTTGTGAAATGACAGAGATTGGCAATTCTATTGAAGTTGTAATTTTGAAGCTTCATATTTCAATAGAAATCACTCATATTCAGAGAGCTTTGACAGCTTCTCTCAAATTTCGATAAGTTGTTGTGTTGGGTTGGTGAAGTTCACTCTAATTAAACCAAACTGAAGCTTATCTTCAGCTACATTAATTTTGAATATGAAAGTCCTTCGAAAAGATACATTGGCGTTATATGTAGTTATTTTACGATATCACTTTAGTATCACGAGATTCTATGAAGGGAGCTTAGTACACCCAAAAACACAGTGAATATAATTTATAACGCAGAGGAAACGCATGACTTTCACGTACCTAAGTATAACATTTTTCATGTTTAAGATAATTTTGTTTTAACTACAGCTAAATAAACTATTAATAATGCACTTTTGAATTAATTATGGTAAATTATGTCACTCAAGTGTCGCACTTCTTCGCGTTCACACATCTCCAGGCGCTCTTGAAAGTTGTGCATTACACGTAGGATCATTTCTTGACGAATAGCAATTTTCAGTTCCTGTAACGTACGGCGTTTGTGAGGGTACACTTTAGTCTTAAGGTAACCTCACAAAAAGTAGTCGCATGCAGCAAATGTGGGGAGCTTGGAGGAGGTCAAGGAACATCGCCGAAACGGGAAATCACATGTTCGGGAAACATTTGTCGATTGTTCATTGATGCTCTTGCTGTGTGAGCTGTGGCACCGTCTTGTTGGAAGTACAGTTCTGCCATGTTTACTTGTTGAAGATGAAATTTGGGTAACAGAAAATTTTTTAACATGTGAACATAACATGCTGAAGTAACTATTACTGATCTTTCTTCCTCCTCAAAAAAGTAAGGGCCAGTGATATCTAATTTGCTAATTCCGCACCAGACAGTCGGTGTCGGGTGTAGTTCTCGTGGATTTTGGGCCGCCCATATCCTACAGTTCTGCTTGTTTACATATCCCGTTAAATGGAAGTGTGCTTCGTCATTCATCATTATGTCGACGTTAGGATCATCAGCGAAAATGGTCAGCATTCTCACACAAAGCTGTCTACGCTGTGCAAAATCACTTTAGGTTAGCTCTTGCAATCATTATCTTATAGGGATGAAATTGTAAATCGTGCAGAATGCGTCGTAACGATCGACGGGACATACGCAGAGCTGGAGCTTGTCGCCTAGTGGACCGTTCAGGACTATCAAGGACCGCTCCTCCCACTATTTCGATATTGCCTGGCATTCGAACGGAACGGGGAAGGCCAGGTGGCTTCCTCTTCATTACAGATCCAGTAGTTCGAAATGCCTCAACCCATCGGAGTATCGTATTTCGATCTGGAATTGACCCTTGGCGTTCAAGATTGAACTGGTAACAGAATAAACATTGCACGGTGACTGCAGAACCATTGTCCACGGTGCCATGGCTAAAACTGCATTGCCTGTGTTCTCTGCTAGCGGTGAGGCACGGTCAACCCACTTCTCTTTGCGAAATACTATTCACTCAGAAAACATCCGTTTCCTCTGCGCCACCCTGTATTAATTGAAATACATGTACATAAATGTACTTTTTCGGGTAGGTATAGGAAAAACATCGCAAGATGGCAGAAAGTATCATGTCACAACAGAGCATGCCATGTTATAAAACAGTTGAACTCTCAACCACCAATTGTTATGTCTATTATAGTTCTATCATCGTACTGAGTGAAATAATGTTATATAATAAATCGGCCCTACAGCCAACTTCTCTGACCCCCTGCACACCGTTCATGTTTATTTGATAGCACCGTGATCGAATTTCTGGAATCGTCCCGATAAATACAAAAGCACGCCGTGGAGGGCGAAACGGCTCAGCAAAATAAATCCGTATTAAGCACAAGTAATACGAACTGATATCGAATAGATTAGGCCCATAAAAGTGGAACGGCCACAAATTATGCGTAATATTTAGTATCGCGTGTTTCCCGCTGCGAATTAAATTAAAGCGTATCTGGAGAACATCGAAAGTAATGTATATATCTGTTTTTACGGGCAAGGGATGCGTACCCACAGGCACGCCATCGCTTTGGGGCCATGTGTGTGTCAACTCGAGTACACACGAAACAGATATATGCTCAACGACAAAACTTGTATAGTCGAATCATTGCTCATCATAATTTAGAGTATCCATGACACTGTCTTGACACTGAAAGGACAAAGGGAGATACAGAGTCACTAAGAGTTCCACCCAATGTTTGGTAGGTGTTGCCGAAAAAACTTTGAAGACATTTTACAAAAGGTCACGTACATGATACTAGGATTTTGAAGACCGGCTACATTTCCTGAAATCTTATTTTTTGCTTCGCACGCATTGACAAACGAGAATAACGTGCTTCTTATACCGCAATGTACTGCACAAATAATACCATTCCCTTAATTTTCTGTAAATAAATTAAAATTACTTCGGTGGCGCTGTAATTGTGGGTGATATTTTCAGATTTTATGAAATAAGTTCTTATATTACAAATACATTTTTCGTAAGAAAATAAAACATAATCTACGATTTCGAAAAACAAAATCGCCATTTTGATTCGGTGTGAAATGCCTAACCTTTGTAAGGTGTAGGTAGTCGCAATATTAAACTATACTAAGTGACCTATAAATCCGAACACCCAGTTTAAATGGTTTTATTTTAATAAAAGTTGGTGAATGTATTTATTTTACTGTAAATAACAAGTGAAAAAATTTTCAGCCTTATCAGTTGGACATTCCGGTTTTTATACTGCTTTTTTTTAATTCACTAACGCTCTAAAAATGAATATTTCAGCCGCAGTAAAGAATCAACGTTGGCGGATTTTGGTTCTTGACATCCTTTACGATCGGTTACGATGCCTAGAGTACGGAGACCTGTACGATTTCGTCAACTTAGTGAGTTTGATAGGGGCCGTATAGTGGGACTTCGGGAAGCTGGACCTTCTTTTCGGGCAATTGCAGTTAGAGTGCAAAGAAGTGTAGACACTGTGGTTAGGTGTTGTCAGGCATGGCTTCGAGAAGGCCGTACGCAAAGAGCAAGGGGCACTGGACGCCGCCGTAGAACAACAGACCGTGAAGATCGCCGCCTAAGATTATTGGCCTTCACTAGTGTTTACCGACGAATGAGAAGTTTTGGCTTGTTTTCATACCGGCCACACTGGGTCCTTCCTTTAACTAGAGAACACCGACGTAATCGCCTTGAGTGGTGCAGACAACGGTCACTCTGGGATCAGGAATGGAACAGTATTGTCTTTAGTGACGAGTCTCGATTTTGTTTAGGCATGCACGATGGTCGTGCCAGGGTTAGAAGGCGACGTGGTGAAAGGAGGAATCCACAGTTTTTTGTTGAAAGACATGTTCATCACACTGTTGGAGTTATGGTTTGGGGTGCTATAGCTTATGATTCCAGGTCACCTTTAATCTTCATCAGAGGTAACATGAACACGCAGCGTTATATCCACGAAGTTCGAGAACCCCATCTTTTACTCTATCTTGACACCCTGGCAGATCCAACTTTCCAACAAGTTAATGCCCGACCACATGTTGCAAGAGTCACAATAGACTTCTTTTAACATAATGATGTCACATTGTTACCATGGCTACCAAGATCTCCCGACTTATCCCCAATTGAGCACGTGTGGGATATGATGGGTAGGAGATTGCTCAATTTGCAACGTCCTCCTCAGACTCTAGAAGCACTTCGAGAGGAGTTGGTGGTTGCCTGGAATGAGATACCACAGGAGGACATTGACCACCTGATCAGAAGCATGCCTAGGCGCGTTGGAGAATGCGTAGCACATCAGGGTGCATCCACACATTATTAAAGGTCAAAGGGCTTTAAAGCAGTGCAATCATTTTGAACTTTTTATCATTTACTTATTATGCTTCATTAAGTACTTATACAAAATGTTATTAACATAAAACCATTTAAACTGGGTGTTCGGATTTATATGTCATTTAGTATATATAGTTTTGAACAGGCAGTCTCATAAACTTCACATCACCTGGCTTTTGTTGACTGTCGGTTACCTTATATTTTTATTAAGTGGAAGAGAGGCTTACTAATTCCAGCACGTACCTAAAAAAATACAATTAAAAAATATCGTACTCCAGAATTACACCAATCAGGGGTTGGGGCACCGGTGGCATTCAAAAAAGCAAATAATCAGTAACATCGTATTAAACTCAACAATAGTACCTCTCGTAAACGAACCACTAGCGCATCAATGAGTCTACAAACTATTTGAACTAAACGGCCTTTAGAGCAATGAGGAAAAGTTATTCTTTATTCATTGACACCCGGTATACTTTTGCATCACGCTTAACAGCATCATGTTCTCAACAGTTTATCGCTCGTATTAAACCCCATCAAAGCATGTGAGCCAAAATATATCCCGGTGCAGTAATTCCAACATCGCCTAAAGCTAACGTTAGCTACGCCAAATGAGCGCACCGAATCCGTCCACTTACCACATCCATATGTATAGCAAAACTTCTTGCCCATGTTTCGATCCACTTCTCTTTCTACAGATTATATTCAGGTCATGAATTGCAGTTAAGTTATAATATCTCTATTTAAAAATGTATCTCGGAGAACAAAGATTGATTTGGTAGGTACTAGCCAATCACTGAATTTTGGGTGCATGAAAAGTCCAGCGTAACTATCGACGAGGAAATATCTAGCGAAATATGATAGTTGGCCGGATTCAAACTGTTGATATTTTTGAGTTCCCTGGGAAATGCAATGACAACCTACTTGGTGCCATTTTTTGGGTCGTTCCTCCGTGATCTACAGGGTTTGCCCGGAAAGTAATAGGACTCATTTTCTTCCGCCATGACTGTACTTCGGAGTGTGCGCGCACCGACTGGATTCAGTAGAGGGCGTTCCTAGCTAACGAATGAGCGGCTGGTCAGTTGTCTCCGAGCACTTGGAGAGTCAGGACAGGCATTTTCGCGCGACGTGTTTCTGTGAGTGGTGCAAGCCGAAAATGGAGCGTTCGTTAGAGCAGAGGTACGCGATTAAATTCTGTGTAAAGCAGGCTCACCCAGGTGTTGCTTTAGCAAGAAGTGGTGTGTTTCGGTGGCACCAGGCCTTTTTGGAGGACCGGGAAGAGGTCGCCGATGAAGACCGTGCAGGAAGACCTTAGACTTCGACAAACACCGATAATATGACTCGTGTGCACAAAGTTTTGAACTCAGACCGTCGACTAAGTATTCGTTTAATTTACCAAAATCTGTGGTTCATGACATTGTGATACAGCATTTGAACATGCGCAAGGTGTGCGCGAAGATGGTCCCAAAAGTGCTCACTGACGACCAGAAATTGCGGCGAGTGGAAGTGTGACAAGAAAATTTGAACATGTGTGAAAGTGACCCCCAATTTTTGAATAACGTAATCACAGGTGACGAGTCGTTGATTTTTGAGTATGATACCGAGACAAAGAGGCAATCTTCCGAGTGGCACACGACGGCGTCTCCTCGCTCAAAAAAGGGAAAAATGAGAAAATAAAAAGTGAAAACCATGCTCGTTGTCTTTTTTGATATCAAAGGCATCGTCCACCATGAATTTGTTCCTCCTGGACAAACCATCAACGACAAGTTTTACGTGGAAGTGCTCAAGAGACTCTAACGAAGGGTCAGTCGGTTCCGACATCACATCGCAGCCGACTGGAAGTTGCACCACGACAACGCCCCGGCTCACACCGCCTTTCTCGTGAACCGGACCAAGGCCGGCATCGCAACGCTTCCGCAGCCGCCCTACAGCCCAGATGTGCCCCCCCCCCTCGGACTTATTTTTGTTTCCTCGCATGAAAAGGCCGATGAAAGGCAAGCATTTTGAGACGACAGAGGGGATCCAAGCAGCTTGAACCGCGGCTCTCAAGGCTATTCCGGAGAATGCCTTCCGTGACGCCTTCAATGCTTGGAAATCGCGCTGGCAGCGCTGCATGGACGCAGAAGGAGCCTATTTTGAAAGTTTTTAAAGAATTGTAACGATTGGCTCAATACATTTTTTTAAATCGACTCAGTCCTATTACTTTTTACCTTTTTAATGCATTCCTTACAGCTACTGATTCATGTTGTTATGCTAATGTTTTGTAATGTCTGGTTGTAGTATGGTTAAGTGGTAGAGTAGCCATGGCTAAACTTCGCCATACTATGATCATCTTTTGAATAAAGTCATTATTATTATTATTATTATTACTTTACGGACAAACCCTGTACGTATGGCCTGGACTGTTCAAGGTCATCCAGAAATCTCATTTCTCAGTCAGAATAATTTCCGCAACATAGTCAATTTCACTTCAGACCTAACACTGGATCAAGTTGTTACTTGAACAGCCTTATTTAACTTTAAGCGTCACCTTCGCAGGAGTACCAAGAAAAACCGAAAAAGCCACATGGGATCTGTTGAGGCCTTGCAAGCCGAACGAGGAAATGCGAAATAAACTTTCAATTTATTAGGGTATGAAGCACCTCATTACAAAAAGAGAAACTAGCAGGTCGGCAGATAGCGTCGAATGGCCGAAGCGAGATTTTCCAAACGAAAACAAGTCAGTAATCTTGTTATCGAGTCGGAAGGAAATAATGCAGATTCTGCAGTTTAATAAAATCATGTTTAAATTCCTCTGCGATCCTGTATACACTCATTGCTAAATACATAATTACTTGGATTCATTTTACCGACAAAATGTGGAGGGTAGGATGCCAGGGTCTGATTAAGTTTATACAGTGAAGATTTCAGGCCCGCATACTTTTGTTTCAGGTTATACCAAAAAAAAAAGTTCTATGCCAGTGTTAATTTACTTCCCACGTCTACTGGTGGAGGAGTATTTTAATCGCGAAAATGTTCGAATCTGAGTTAGTATTTTTTGGATGTTATATCACGAAAAAACATGTCACTCATTTCCATCGTACTGTGTCTGTCTTGAGAAGTACCCCTCGGATTTCAAAGAAATTTTACCACAATGTTGCTATCATGCCAAGGACATAAGAGTTTTTGAAAATCTGTCCAGGAACGGCAGATAAAAAGTCCAATACAGAAAAAAATAAAAATTGCCCAAACTTTCTTTTTTTGACGTTTCAGAAGATCCTTATTATTTCTGTAAATATTTTTGTAGCTCTCAGGAATTGGGGATTACGGGTAGCAAATGGTGGGGGAGGGTATATCTCAATTTTTGGACGTAGGTATACTTATACGCCTCCTGCGCACATGTTGGGCATATTTTGCTAATTATACTCGTACATATCCCCCAGTGCATTTACTCTTAAAATCTAGAAATGCACACACGATAAGCGTCGTCATCGGTAGTCGTACGACAGAGCTGGCAATCGCTTTCACACTGCTGGATTGGCCATGTGCGTCTGCATTTCTGCTTTTACCATATTTGATCTAAGGGATGTATGTTATCCCTTGTGACGTGTTTTTGTGTTACATTCAATATGTAAGAATGGTCTGGCTTTCATATAGTTTATAATATAAATTATAATAACAGATGTAAGGCTAATTTAAAATCCGATTGTCTTAATACGGTTCTTTATGTTCCACTTTTAAGAAAATTTCAAACTTGGTGAAACGTACATTAACTTTTTAATATGTACACACATTCATTTAGATTGTTTTCGTTTGGTTTATGGTCTCTATATCTTTGTCTTAACCAATTTTTCTTACTTCATTGCCTCGCGTACGATTTGAATTTCATGAACGCATTTTCCATATTTTTTGACCCTAAGGAAGGCCTAAAATAAACGTTGGCAATTTGAAAAAGACATTTTTGGACTTTTGTTTTCTATACCAAGAATCTAAAGAAATCAAACGTACATAGTTTGTACTTCAACATGATTATATAGGTCATACTTGTTAGCTTGTTAGATGAAGATAACTAAGCAAATGAGAAATTGTATAGAAATTGGCTGTCGAAGTAGTGAAGTATTTTCCATAGGTGAGTCGGGTGGGAAGCAGAGCTCACTCTGCTTTGTATTCGGCTAATCAGCCTGTTGGCCTATTTAGTCAGCAAACAAATATTGAAATACTACCTTTTCTAGTAAGGAATAGTTCAATAGTGCTTTTGCCAGTGCTCTAAAAGTAGGGAGGAGCACATAAAGAATTTCAGAGAAATACGGAAGCGTATTGTGGAATGGAATGAAACTTGCTCAATTAGTACTTATTTTAAGTACTTATGTTAGTTTGCTCATGGTTTCAACGTTATTTTGGTGTGACACTAAGACATTTCGTAGAACTTGTGTTGCTTCTGCCACTGATTTATAATATCCCTCATTATGGACTAAGATAGTACAAAATTTAGATAAGCAATATTCTATGGGATGAATAAAGTACCACACATAAATCCTCTGGGAAGAAGAGGTATGCAGTGTTTCGATCTGTGATATCAGTAGCTTGTACCTTTTCTTCATCGAGTATCAAGATCTGATATCAAAATCAAATGGCGAAACCATGGCCGGAGTTTGGAGAAACTATATTGAAAAACTGTCTGACAGCTAACAAGAAAAAAAAATAAATTCATTCGAAGAATTTATGTGACTTACACTAGTCACTGGTAACGCTGTCTAAAATTTAAACCAAAAAAATGCATTCACCAATATTTTTTTACTGTTTTCTGTATATTATATAATAAAAGCTGATCCAAGGTTAACTAGCCAATGCACGACTTCTAATATTTTTTCATAGTGAAGCAGCTTTGAGGCAGAGCCGGAATACCGAGACACCGTGGTTGGTATGGAGAGGTTAAAGGCAGATTCTTTCTCAAATTTTTGACGAGCCTAAAGTTAGCAGATACTGTAGCGGATTTTGATGTTCGTACAACCTTATAGGATCAGAGAAATAAATGTACCAGCAATTTCTTGATATACAGGGTGTCCAGGTATAAATTGATCTCCGCCTGTTTTTTATAGCCATTTAGGAAAAGAAGCTTTTTTATAAAAGTTATAGTAGTTATCTTAAAATGCCTTTTATATGTTTCAAAAGTGCTACCAAATTAAGATGTTTTTTCAAAATTGGACACATTGTATATTTCCAGTGAAAATGATAATCACTTTTTTCTGATATCAAGCATATATAGGTGGCTTACTATATTTATTCGTCTTAATTTGGTCAGAACTTAACTTTGTGTGTCACTTATTTCTGTGTCTCCCAACAAATACAGACTATGTAAAAAGAGCTAGTTAAGGACTTCGTGTCTTAATTCTTATGGACTCTAGTGAGCAATAAAATGCACTTAGCATAAGTCAGTTGTTGACAGTTCTGTCATTAAGTTCGTATATTTAGTGTGAAAAAAGCGCGAGTGTTTGCAAATAATTGTAATGTTAGACCATTTCAAGGCATGGCACTTCTAACATACTTTGCAAAGAGAGGCACAAGCGTGATGAAGACAGATTTTTCCACCGGTAAGCTTGACTTCTTCTAATCTATTTGGATTCGTTGATGTATCTCAATTCAAACCAGTTTATATGTAGCCGTCTATGCAATCTGGAAAGGACCCGATACAAAATTGAGGTTTTCGACTAAAGTGTACAATAAACCATATATATCTGGAATCAGAAAAACCAATTATCATTGCTATTAAAAATGTATAGGGATATTCTATTGAAAAACAACATTCTTCGATAGAACTTTTCTGATACCCTTTATATATAACAAAGACATTACATGGAAAACCTCATATTCGATCCTAAACTATATACAATGTACATAACTTTTGTTTCTAAAAGGTTATACAACAAAGTTGCACTCAACGTCCTGTGCACACATCAGTAGAGCTAGACTCAGAAGTAGAAGAAGCCTGATGGGGCAGTTTGACGGATCTAGTGTGCCGCGGCATTATGAAGGAGAGCTTAGGGACTTATACAACACTTCTCTTAAATAAAGTTGGTTGAGTGAATCTCTGTCGTGAATTATATTCTGTATTTATGTACCTTATTCCCGCGCATGGTACTCTTGTACGCCTATGGGCGATCGCGTAATGGAACGACACCTCGTTACTTCACCGTCGTGCACTGACACCACAAAGACGTGTTTTTCAATTGTCTTCAGAATCTCACACTTAGTGGAAAGCCTAATCTGATCGTAAGTACGCAGACGCTAAATAAATCTACTATAAGATCGAGCTACTTGAAGGTTGAAAGCTATATAGAGGTGCGAAACTTTTTTGTACTGCCAAAGTTGAATAGTCGGTGATTGTCGGCTCTGGTTCAACCCAGAGGTTCGTTTTGCCAGAGATCGCGATCTAGAAAGAATGTGAACGATATACATAGGCAACGTTTTAATTGTATAAGAGTCATGGAATGTAAACGCCATATATCACTATACAAAAGTTTCATTTGTTTTTTCATTAGCTTGTGTTTTTGGTTACAAACCCGTGATCCTGCCCTTATGGTGAGGAACAAATGAAACTGAAAGCTCGCTGTTCTAGAGAAAACGAGAAACGCATTTTCCTAAGCACAACGACTCAAAAATATTCTATAACCCGAACTGAGGACTTTTGTCATCCTTTCCAAACGTGTATAAAAATTCAATGTAATATTTAACTTATAACAATAATTGTAGTCCAAAAGTCCTCGGCTATAAAACGCATTAACCGCGCCATTTTCAACATTTGATTGGAGTAAGCAACTACAGCTCAGCCATCATGACCAGATTTGCGTAAGTGATGTAAAACAAAGGCCAATCTTGGGCATGTCTGCAATAAAGGAACGGGAGAGATAATAGAAGGATTGGTAACTCGAACGACATATATTTCTGCTTACTGGCTTTATCAGGCCCAAATGGATGTGCATCGAAAACACTATAGTGAAAATGTATGTCCACCACATCTTGATACTACTTGACTTTCTCAGTATGTGATGTGGATGGGGGTATGTACCTCTTGGCAATATGTATTGTCCGCCAGATGTATAGGGGAGAGTCCTCCAATACCGTCACCTTAAGGTTTATCAACAAAAAAATCAAAATACTTATGGTTACATGTTTAAAACCTTCTGATATGTGTAAAGGAACTATTATGCTATTAATATAAATAATAAACAACTAGTAGGTTCAGAAGTTATCAACTTTATTATTGCAATTCGAACACTAGAAAAAATCAGACTCAAAAAAATTGGCCTCCAGTACCGGCCAGTGATTAAGTAACCATTTATACAATACAATAATCGCAAATATACTGATCAGATAGCTCTGATACGTTTGCACAAGCCTCGTGGACCCAAATCTTGCAGTTTCCACATTGTATCCAATCCTCTTCGTGAGATTCGGCACACAAAGGACAAACTGTTTCTTCAATCGATCTACCAGGAGGAGGTAGGTTTTCGTTTTTATTTGTTTTTGTTTTCTTACTGACATCTCTTCCTGACAGCAAGCTTTCTCCCTTTTTAATAACATCTTTTTCTGAAACATTAACTTTCTTTTTAAGTTGTTCGACATTCCTTTTATCTGCCCTTTTCTCTTCCAGCATCCTTTTGTATGGAGAACTTGTTATAATTTCACTTCTTTCAGCTTTACGACGTCTTACAGTAGTTCTTCTTTTGGAAGCATCAGGAACCGGTGACAGTTCTGTAAGTGCAGCTTTAAAATTTTCTCTGGATTTATCAGCAATAACTTCTGTTTGAGTTTCTACTTGTTGAATAGATAAAATTTCAGATTCGGCGTGAGTAGGAGTAGTTTGAGTCTCGGATTGTATAGAAGTTGTAATGTCAGCTAATAAATTAGAAGTTGAAGTTTGAGATCCAAGTTGTCGAGAGGAAATGGATGTAAGTTCTCGCTGTGTAGAAATAGAATTTGACAGATTTGAACAAGCAGATGTTGAAGGTGTCGGTTCGGTTAGTTGAGAATGTGAGAGCGATGATTCTGTTGCTGATTGACTTTCTGTAACATTCGTCATGTCGGAACCAATGAAATCTAAATCACTGAAGATATTTCTATCAAAGGGGTGTATGCCAGTGCAGTGGAAGCCATTAACCGCGATATCCATTCGCGAAACTCGATTAAAAGCAATAGCAACAAACCCTGCAATCTCGTATTCACTGATTCTAATAGCAGGGTTTGCCCTCATCCACAAGTCACATGCATCATTGTACGCAGATTTAAATGGCTTCATGAACGTACGATCCAGTGGCTGTAACTTGTGGGTCGTGTGAGGTGGGGTGCTTAACATATGAATATTATTTTTTCTGGCAAACTCAATGACCTCTAAGTCTTTATGACTAGCATGCCCATCTAGAATCAAGAGTACGGGATTCTGGGCTGTTGGATTAGAATATTGCACAAAGTGTTGCATCCATTTCAAAAATAATTCGGCATTCATCCAGCCGTTTGGTTGAGCTTCACCTACACTCTCATTTGGAGCATTAATCATTAGTCTTTCATTCATTCTGTTTCGTGGAAATATGAAATAAGGTGGTACGAACTGACCTCCAGCGCTCATTGCAAAAAGCACTGTAACGTTCTTTCCACGTTCTGCTGACGTAAGCTTTCCGACTTGCCTTTGGTTTTTAGTAGCTAACACTTTAGCATGTTTTTGAACAATGCTAACTCCAGTCTCATCACAGTTCCATATTTTATAAGGTGTGAATTTAAATCTCTCCATCAAAGTCTCAAGACCATCAAAGAATCGCATAACCTGAGGCCTGTTAAATCCTACTGCTCTCATTAAACTCGTTGATTCAGCAGTTCGCAATGATAAGTCACTATGTCTTTTCATAAACGAATAATAGTAATTTTTCCCTGCAGATTGTTTCTCTTTATTGAACTGGTGAGGTAACTTTAATTTCTCGGCCAGTTGGAAAGCGAGACGTAAAAATTCTTGTCTGTTTAAAGGCATTAGCCTGTTGGCCAAGTCTTTAAAATGCGATGCCAATATTTCTTCATGTTCTGGTGCAAAAGTATTGTGAAAACGACCCATAACTGGCTCAATAGACATCTCTTTATTACTTTTAATAGCTCTAACTCTATCATTCAAAGTAGATCGTGGTACCTGATAGCGTTCTGCGGCTTGACGAGCACTTATTTTATGATTCAGTACCTTTTCCACGGCCTTATGCATGTTGGCAGGATCCCAGGTGCCCTTCTTTTGCGTTGTCTGACCATCATTCCCGTGACTTGACATTTTTGTATATCTGAAAGTAAAACAAAACAATTAAAAACGATCTAATAGAATGGCCGGTACTGTAGGACAACATTATGTCCGGTACTGGAGGAAACGAAAAAAAAACTAAATTCGATTTCTAACGAACATGAATGTACAAAGGTTAATTATAAAGACACTTTTCTATAGATATATAAGTACACTCTACTTACCAGTAGTTATTTGTTTTAAACTGGATCTCTGAACTTCGAAAATTGTGAATAGAATTTTAATTACGTAGTTAGCGTCCATCACGCGCAACTAAAATCTTTGAACTGGAAGTAAACTTGTCGTTGCAAGTTAACGCCGCGCGGGGAATATCATCCCGTGAGTGTATTGCACAAATCACGATAAAAATTTCAGCGCCATCTGTTGTCAGGTTGTAGAATTTGCAACTGGCTGGTACTGGATGCCGGCCGGTACTGTAGGACTCTCCCCTACTAAGTGACATATAAATCCGAACACCCAGTTTAAATGGTTATATTTTAATAAAAGTTTGTATAAGTACTTAATGAAGCAAAATAAGTAAATGATAAAAATTTCAAAATAATTGCACTGCTTTAAAGCCCTTTGACCTTTAATAATGTGTGGATGCACCCTGATGTGCTACGCATTCTCCAACGCGCCTAGGCATGCTTCTGTTCAGGTGGTCAATGTCCTCCTGTGGTATCTCACTCCAGGCAACCACCAACTCCTCTCGAAGTGCTTCTAGAGTCTGAGGAGGACGTTGCAAATTGAGCAATCTCCTACCCATCATATCCCACACGTGCTCAATTGGGGATAAGTCGGGAGATCTTGGTGGCCATGGTAACAATGTGACATCATTATGTTGAAAGAAGTCTATTGTGACTCTTGCAACATGTGGTCGGGCATTATCTTGTTGGAAAGTTGGATCTGCCAGGGTGTCAAGATAGGGTAAAAGATGGGGTTCTAGAACTTCGTGGATATAACGCTGCGCGTTCATGTTACCTCTGATGAAGATTAAAGGTCACCTGGAACCATAAGCTATAGCACCCCAAACCATAACTCCAACAAAAAACTAAGGATTCCTCCTTTCACCACGTCGCCTTCTAACCCTGGCACGACCATCGTGCATGCCTAAACAAAATCGAGACTCGTCGCTAAAGACAATACTGTTCCATTCCTGATCCAGAGTGACCGTTGTCTGCACCACTCAAGGCGATTACGTCGGTGTTCTCGAGTTAAAGGGAGAGGACCCAGTGTGGCCGATATGAAAACAAGCCAAAACTTCTCATTCGTCGGTAAACACTTCGCATGCCAATAGGTCTTCCGTGTTCTGCAAACCAGTCATTTGCAATGGACCTGGTAGTGGAGAAACGGTCCCTTAAGGCCAATAATCTTAGGCGGCGATCTTCACGGTCTGTTGTTCTACGGCGGCGTCCAGTGCCCCTTGCTCTTTGCGTACGGCCTTCTCGAAGCCATGCCTGACAACACCTAACCACAGTGTCTACACTTCTTTGCACTCTAACTGCAATTGCCCGAAAAGAAAGTTCAGCTTCCCGAAGTCCCACTATACGGCCCCTATCAAACTCACTAAGTTGACGAAATCGTACAGGTTATGTTGCTGGCTAGTCTATTGCAACTACTAGACAATGCACACTGACCTGTCTACTATTGGCGATTATCAACTATATAGTATAGCCCGAAAAATGGAGATGACAATAATAATTATACTTTATTTGCTTAAAATAGCAATATATAGGTAGCAAATAAATGACAATACCTACAAACAGTACAACCTTGTTCCAAGAATACTTAACTGTAATAAAAATGTACAGGATATAACTAAATGCTAGTTTACATAAATTTGTCGTGAATGTAGTCATTTTACAGAAATGTATATACGAGTACACACATATACAGATATATATTACATGTTTTTATTATATAATTACTAACGTTCTATTCACTAGTCGATTGATTTTTGATCTAGGAATACTTAATGATCATGCTTCAAGCTTTTTGAAGACATCAGTCATAAAAGTTTATTTTATTTTGTTTGGTATTTCTCTGTACAATACAGGATCAATATAGATGTAACATTTTTGTGGTTTGACTTTTTTCACTTATGGTATTTATATGTTACTAACTTTGTGTCCGGTATGGCAGTGATGTGATATTTTTGCGCTCGAGTACCTGTATTTAAATTGTCTCGTGACAATGTCAATAAAGAACAATTGCCTAATATCAAATAATGAAGCTTCCTCGAGCAATGATTTGGTGGGGTGTGTAATTGACCCAATGCAAAATATAACATATTCAACGATTGAAATAGGTATTTATATATTTTACGTTTTCCAACTAATGATCTGTTTGAAGTTAGACCGTCAGTTTTTTTATCCTATCGTAAATCTTGATCTGTGTATATTCCAAGATTTTTGACATTTTTCTTAGATTTCACTGTCAGACCTTTAACCATTTTTGTAATGGGCTTTTTCACAGTTACATTAGGTATCGCTATAACTAGATGCAGGATTGAAATAAAATACTCTTCCAGTGGATCCTTCAACAAAACAAGAACTGTTGGTAATATTGTCGTAGAACAAGGTGCAAAGTTCCTCATGGTGAATGTGCTTCACAACCTATCAAAATGTGACGAACTTCTGTTGTTCTCCGACATACTTTTGGGCCACAACGGCACACCATGATTCTTATGGAGCGATAATCACAACCTTCATTGAGAATGTAATCGTGCACCACACAGCTCTTCTTCTACAACAAACACTTCGTATCACCATATTTTAAAGTGATAATAAACTGTAGATTTGGAAATATTCATTTGCGAAATACATTAACATTGTACAACGTATGCGAAAGTTTTCACAATTGAAGGTAATTATACGTCTAATTGAAGCGAAGGCAACATTAACTCGATTCTTAAAGTTGCCGAGTGACTAATTTAAGCTTTTGCATAGACAGCTTGTGAACATATGACGTATTCACACTCCATCAGGAAAACGTATAACTCAGTTACACTTTGATTATCACAGCATTAGAAAACATGTATTCAATTCTGAATCTCGCTTATTAAGTATTAGAATAGGGTGATAATTACTCTACTCTAGTCCGCAAATATATAGCTGTTACTAGTGTTAATAGTATACAGCTACTTGTACATGGACGTTCAATGAACAGACATAATACGCCGGTCTCCTTACATCATGACAAATAAGATACTCAAGTCATTACTGATCAATTATACTCTTTTCTCGCGGCGATAATCTGGTGACAAAAATAATTACACTTGCATATTTAATATTGCCATTACCAAATTGTTAGTTGATCAATAACCAACATACTTTTCAATAGGGCTGAATATCGCATTATCAGCATATCAATTTTTCTATATGCTTTAGATAGAAGAAAGCTGCCAAAGCTCTCCCTCTTCTGTCATTGATTAAAAAAATATGAAAAAAGTAGCAAAAAGTATGTTTCAAGGGCACACAGCGTACACAGTGTAATGTCAAGTATCATTAACGTATACGTTCATAAATTGCTTATGAAAACTATTGCTAAAGAAAGTAATTTTCAAAAATCTTACATACCCTTGATTCTTTCATTAAACTTGTAATATATATTCGAGCAAGTGTTAATAGTATACTTAGTCAGATAAAACAGATCCATCTTGCAGGATTTACACCAAAAACGTACCTATATACGTATCTATTCAATGGAACAGTTGATTTGAAGCATATGTTGGATATACCTATGGGAAGGACCAAAGGAAGTATCAACATACACACCCATATCACTACTGCCTATCATCTCCAAATTATTTCAAAAATTGCTACTAAAGAGACTTAAGCCAGTCATAGAAGGTAACAAACTTACCCCATATTACCAGTTCGGATTTGAAACTAAGCATACTACCATCGCCACGTGCATCGCAACACGGACATCATCGAATCGGCTCCAAACGGAAAATAATTTTGCAATGCACTATTCCTGTATGTCGCCCAGGAATTCCATGAAGTTTGGCATGAAGGACTTATTAACAAAGTTAGCGTTCACTTCCAAGGCGGTAAATCGAAGTTATTAGGTCATCTCAGATAGGACCCTTAGAGTTAAGCAAGAAGATGAGCATCCTGATCTCCTGGATATCATGCTGGAATTCCTGAGGGGAGTGTTCAATACTCTATCTTCTGTATATATATATATATATCAGATATTTTAAGTCTGACCTATGTAACAGTTGCAGCATTTGCAGATGATATAGCATTGATTGTAAATGACAAAGATCTATTAACTTCTGTTGGTAATCTATAGACTGCGAGCAATAATAGTGAAATGGACACAGAGGTGAAAATCAAATAGACCGGATTGATACGTTTGCTTTACAAACCAAAGATTGACAAGTCCTCCTCAAATAAACGTTAACAGCACCACCATACCATTGGAGCCAAACGCTAAATGTTGCATGACCAGGGTCAAGTGGAAACACGATATCAAAAAATAAGAAAGAGCGAAGAACTGAACCTCCGCTACAACCAATATTATTGGTTATTGGAAATATCCTCAAAGCTGTCGCTCCATCACAACATATGGGTTGCCAACTATGGGGCTATGCCAAGAGTTACAGCATCGAAATTATTAAAGGATTCCAAGATAAGGCTTTTAGGAAACATGCTGTATGCCCCTTGGTATGTTTCTAATAGATTCGTCACGATTTGAATATCCCTCTGCTTAACCACGACATCAAGGAAGTAATGGCCAGGCACGAAGAAGGCTGCAGCAACACCCCAATGCAGAAGCTTTTCAACTGCTGGACAACTACATTAACATCCGATGATTGAAGTGGACCAAGCCGTATGAATATACAATATTAATTTACGTATACGTTATGGATTGCCTCCAGTCATAAGTGTTAGTTGTAAGAGGGCGCAGAAAAATTGATGGTTGATCAAATTGATCAGTTTTGATATTCGGGCATCAAAGCCAGTCTTGAAATCAACAAAAAGGTTTGTACGACTTGAACCAAAGAATTATTTATCCAATAAAATTTCAAACATTTTAGTGAACTAATTTCATGCGAAAGGTCTAGGATCTTGTCATTCATAAACGTATAAAGGCTTACTTGCATATATCTTGGAATTGAATGAAAATTGCAGCACTGCTCGAAAGCTTTTCCGATTAAAAAGACTTAATATAATGGTGGTCGAACAAGCAAGCTGTAACAAGAGCCGCGCATGCGCTCCACTACTAGGGTGTGTGTAAGCTATTATTTACACTTGATACTAAAGAAATTTCAGAAAAATCAGAGCCAATGCCATGCAAAGGCTGGTCAACATTAAACTATTATTAAAATAACCCGTGCAGGTGTTTTGTATAAACCTTGATGCGGTCCTGCCTGTTAAGTTCTGACTTAATTCGAAATAAAATTATATTCTTCAGCTTGGTATGCAAGTTCTACACAAGTGGTGCTCAAAATGTTTATGCTACAACTAAAATAAATCTGTACCGCGCAGTAATATGAAAAAGCTGAGTAAACAAAAACTTCCTAGAAAAAAATCTATACTTACGCTCCTCGCTGAGTTGGAGATGGGATCGATCGTCGGGGAAACTTTAGTGGAAGTTCTCTCGGAGTTTCTATCTGTTCGGAGTTATTGAAACCGTTCGTTGAGGTTGTATTTGTATATAAATCTGAGGAATACATGATTCGATAAAAACCAGCCAAGTTAAATTGGATAGGTAAAGGTGACTTGTGGATGCATTGTAAGATTATCAACTGTGTACTAAGTGATTACTCGTTTTTCGTTAGTTATCTCTGCTGTTCTGGTATTCCCAGTAAACGTGAAAAGGTATATTCACATTCTGGGAATGTACGTTTTAAATTGCTAAAAGAGATATCCTGATAAAGCATAGTCTCACATCCTTTTAAAGTTGTTTGGGCATAGTTTATTATAGTAGTTTTAACTTTAATACTCTTTATTTTAACCATCTATGTGTGTGTGTGACCTGTAGCGTCTGTTTTTATATACGGGGTGTTTATTTGAAAGCTGCCCACCACGGATTTATCGAAAACCACTGATTAAAAGAAAAAAGTCCGAGACACTTCGAACTTTTTAACCAAAAAATACTTCACCCCCTTCCACCCTCAGCCCTTCAGGGTCATTCCCTTAAAAATTTTAAAAGACAAGAGGTATCGAGTAATAGCTTGTTTGACTGATCTTAATACACGAGGAAGGTTATAGGCCTCATTTCATCGGCGAACTTATCGTCGACTTTGCGATCAACTTTCGTGGCAAGTACAGAAATCTCCACCATCAGCGTCATACCGGCAACAGCGCGGCCAGCCATCGCTCCACTCAACCTGTGACCGTCAAATGATATAGACGTTTCATTTTGCACTAGCTGTTACCCGCAAATTCGTACGCTACAATAAATACGAAATACTATCATAAAATTCCAGATTTATACTATTATTTGTTAACGAGTTACGATTGTTGGAGAGGATGCATCGACCTGGAAAAATAATATTGATTTATTCCACTCTATATCTCTGACAGCTATACTTGTGTTCCTTGTCCCACCTAGAGCGTGGTGATGATTGTCAACAAGCATCAAACATCTGTATGCAGTTATAAACTGGATCAGTATGATTATGCAGTGTTTGCTAAAATAGTATGCAAAAACATTATACAATTATTTTTAGTTTCTATATCTCAAATACGTGACATATATGAAGCCAGAGATCTGAATGGAATAACCTACTCTCGTCTGAAAGGAAATAAGTTTCTTCCATTTATGTATGATTATGTATATCTACTTATAACATGTAACAATATGAATGTTGAGAGTGTTTATACTAACAAACAGCCTAAATTTACAGTTTAGCAAGTAACTGTGTAAATTAGAGTATGTAGCAGGTTCTCATAGCATGAAGCATGACATATCTTGCAAACTCCAAAGTGGAATAATAAAATCTGACATTTGATTTTTTGTATATTTACTCCAATTCCAATATATAGAAAGAGTCCCATTTTAATCTTCCCACACAAATATTTCGAAAACTAAGCGTCGAAGAAAAAATTTTAGGATTTTCGCGGGGTATAATGGTGATGACTTTAATAATGAACTTCACAATGACATTCAAGGTCATTTCAAGGTCAAGTGAATAATTTCAAATGAGACCACCGGCTTTTTTGCCCAGGTATTGGAAAGAGGACATTCTTTGTCCGTGTATGATCTTGACCATAAACGTGACCTTCAAGGCCATTTCAAGCTCAAGTAATGAGATTGAAAACAATTTGCTGTAGCAATCATATTCGACAGCACAGTTGTGAGGTTTGTGGGGGTCACCCAACTGTGACCTTGACCATGACATTCAAGGTCATGACAATTTTTTTTAAAGGAAATCCTTCATTTTTATCCTGGAATTAAAGAAAGCAGGAAATGTTACGTCCGAATGTGTGGTTTTCAATTGAAAAGTTTTATCCCTTGACAGATCTTTTGACGTGTCTCGGCGTTTTTTCTATTAATCAGTGGTTTTTGTTTTCTTCTGAACATTTTAAGATAAATGAAGATTTTTTAATTTTCTGGAAAACGAAACAACCTATTTCAAAAAATCAAACGGCAAAATAAAGAACTCCGAAAGAGCTTTCGAACAAGCTCTTACTCGATACCCCTTGTCATTCAAAATTTTCAAGGGGATAACCCTGGGGGGCAGAGTGTGAAAGAGGGTGAAGTAGTTTTTGGTTAAAAAGGTGTCCCCCTTGACATGTCTTTTGACGTGTCTCGGCGTTTTTCCTTTCAATTAGTGTTTTTCGATAACTCCGTGGTGGGAGGTTTTCAAATGAACACTCTGTATATTATTTGTCATTTATTTTCTTTTTCTCGTTTTATGTAATATTACCAATAAACTACTATTATTATTAGTATTATCATTATTATTATTAAATCATATTTTCTTGACGAACGTTCTATGAATATGCGGAGGTTCGTAAATTTCCATAGCAGACATAAGAATAGCCACTTGCTCACATGCTAAGAATATTTATTTTTGGAACATGCCGATACAAAATCTGCTTGGCACGTGACAGAAACATTCCTTGAGATATGAGGCTCTTGTGTCCGGCAGAGGCCTGTAGAGAGCATGAGAAACCCCAGTGCGTTTCCTATGTTACTACGAAGGCCTGTCAAGGCTAGAGTTTTAGACAGCCTGTGTCAAGGCTATGGAGTCTGATTAAAGGATCAAGGCTTATCACAGTGCTTTAAAAAATGCATATGGGGGTCACTTCGGTCATAGTGACGATAAGGCCAGCAAGTCAACCCCTCTCTTTTGTAATGTAGTAACCCTGTACTTTGGTTCATGGGCCAAAGTTAGCAGAAAGCGTATGCCGAAGTCTATTGAGATTTTAATTAACTTCCCACAAAAATTACTTAAACCGCTTTTTGTTATTCCAAAATCATATATAGTTCTGATTTGCAGCAATCAGCTGGGAGCATCTCATTGTTGCCTGTAACTCAACTGTAGGGTGAACTTATCAAGCCACACGTTGAGACTTACATCATTTTTTTCTGTTCAGCAGAAATTTATACGTTTTCTACAGTCTTAATTTAGTCTACCGAACCAAAAGATCTGAATATATCAACTAATATGAATTATGGTTCATATTCGCCACGAAGAGGACACAGTATTTTAATATATATATTTTCCAAAGTAAGTATGCATCCCGCAAAACGATTAATCTTGAAGCATATTCTGGTGTATAAACCAGTCGGTGACTCCCCTATATCCAGATCATCCGCATACGTTGTGCCGTGGCAGCAGCGGGAGTCTCATAAATCCACACCACGGTGGCGGACAATCGGATAGCGTCTTTAACCTCATAGTACAGGAAAACTAGGAAGGGTTATGACAGAGATGTTAAAGGTTCTTCCGGTTCTCCATCCAGAGATATACCTTCGAACAAATTTGATACCGCAATGTCATTTAAATAGTTGTCAATAGAGTTGGAGATCAACATGTTAGGGAAGAGAGCTTATGAGTTCAAGCTAGGGATATTCACCAAATAACTACTATACAAGAAAAACTAGAGAGGAAGAGGGTAGTTTCTGCCAACTAGTTGAGATGAAAAATAGAAATCTTGATATTGCAGCTAACACAATCGAAGGTCAGAAGGTCAGAAAAAGGGTTTCTTTCGATTTCATAACAAGTTTTCGAAAATGTTTATTTTCTTATTCAGGAAATGCTACAAAAATACTGAATGAACTACAATATTCATTACAATAGTAATTAAAAACCATTTACAACTTTGAAATCCTTTTTCAGAACAAGCAATCACAAAACGGAGAAAAACACCAGAAAACATGAAAGCAATAACTTCACAGCTGGAATATGGAAAACTGATCATTGAAGTGTTTAAAAATCAATGATCGATGGAGGTTATTAAAACCAAACTGTTCCTGGGGCTAAAACAACCGCCATGTTAGGTTTTAATAATGTCTCCATCGATTGGTATGGATGTCACCTAAGTAAGTTTAGAAATTTCATTAATGAATTTTAACAATCATGGTTATTGTAACCTGTAAAGTTGTTGCTTTCATGTTTTCTGATATTTTTCTCCGCTTTTGAGTTACCTTGAAACAGGATTTTAACGTAATTAGTTTTTTTTTATTTTTTTTAACGAATCTTGTAATTCATTCAATATTTTTGTAGCACTTCGTGAAGAAAAAAATAAATATTTTCGAAAGTTAGATATGAACACAAACCAACTTTGTACCCTTCTGATTTTAGATTGCGTTACGGCTACAGCCTCTAAATTTCTATTTTGCATTAAAAAAACCAGTAGGCAAGGTACTGATAATGGGTCAATCGCTATATTATGTTAGGACTGTTAGGCTGCTTTAGTGGTTGACGGTAACTGGTTGCCACGCTTATCATTCAACCTTGTGTAGAACTACGTTTCAATAATCACGAACGACAAATATAATAAATAACAGGATATGCTGGGTTATAGTACAATACTTAGAAGTACGACTCGTAGTTTCCTATAGGCCACGAAATTAGTTTCTGGAATACTGCTCATGTGATTAAAGAAGTGCCGCCTCAACCATGTGTGACTACAAAAAAAAGTTCCAAGCCACCAGAGTTCCGCGATTTGCAGATTGGACTCTGTTGATCGCCTTCCTGACTTTTACCTTCCACGTTTGCTGGCGAGGAAGTATTGTAATCGCGTAAAATTTAGAAAATCAGGTATTATGTGTTTTGGATGTTACATGACATGTGCATCACGAAAAACTACTCTACACATTTCCCGATGAATGATCTGTCAGTCGGTCCGATCGCCAATTCTTGATCCCTCTTTAACTCGGACTAAGACTATTCAAAGGACAGAAAAGCTTTGTGGGTATTGAAAATCGATTTAGCGTCGATGGAGCTCCAAGAAATAAATTAAAAAAATAAGTTTGGTAAAACGACATTTTTTACATTTCAGGATTCCTGAAAACTATCTGTAAAGTTGAAAACTGAAAGTTAGGGTTTTTAAATGTTATGTTCTATGATTGAGAAAATTCAGATACTATGCACATACCAGCCAAATCAAACTGGTGTTACTTTCAAATTACGACGATTACACTACGTTCACGCCTACACGTGTCAGATTCCGATCCCCCAGTGTCACCAGTAAATTGATTCGCATTGGCAGCTAAGGTACAGGTTATCTCTCGTTGGTACAGATCTGAGTCCAGTAATATTACGAGTTTTTCTGATATGATATTCATACATACTGTCCACATGTTTTCCACTAGAACAGAAATGCAATTTGCATTTTGTAGTTTGAAATCTAGAACTGTAGAGTTTCGGGATATAATAATAATAAACGACTTTGTTGTACAACAGTTGGTGTTCATACAGTTGCTAGGCGAACATACCTAGTTAGGTTTTGATTTAGGAATAAACTTTGTGTGAAGTGGGTCGATTCTATATAATATTTGCGTTACTCGATTTCTGTTGAACCATAGTTCATATGGCGTAAGGTCTGAAAACAAACAGACTAAATGTTAACATAATTGCACGGAATGTACAAAATCGACCTACTTGACACCATTTATTTGAAAACAGGTCATCGGAGTATTGTGAAAGCGGTATTATGATTGAGCTACAACGCTGAAGAGTGCTTATACACGCTTACTTAAAAAGCAGCAGTATTTATAGAGTAGAGGGTATGACCAAAAATATCAGTAAATGTTTATAATTATAATATAGACTTGAGCCCCCGGATGCCTCCTGACAGGGTGTTGGAGTTTTAATTAATTAATTCCACTTTTGTGGAATGTCTGAGCTTAAATCCGTACAGCTCAATCCGTTCTACTTTGGAAATGCGCTCAAGTTAGTGAAGCTTGCCATTGAAAATTGTATGAGCTATATTAGGGGAGTAATCCCCCCACCATAGTGCTGTTTGAACGATATTTATGTTTCGTGGTTAATCAGTCTCGTTAGTGACGTAAAAATGTTCAACATCCTGATCTTGATGTTAGTCACCTCAGGACCTATTTTTATTCTTGAATATACTTTGTGCTCTAGAAACGTAGACATTGATTTTTAAATCACTATGCAGGATTAGTTGATCAACCGCAGTCAGCACAATGTGCGATCTATTACCAGAATCGACTACTGCGAGTGTGAAAACAGCAAGCTGTATGTTGAAACTGTATCCTAGTTCGCATAGTCACGACTGTGGCCGCTAGATGCCACCAATTCTGGTGTTATATTTGGCAACTCCTCAGCATAATGTATGCTTGGTCTCGGTGAACAACGAATGAAAGATGAGCAACTCTGCCAAGAACCAGGCTAGAGAGTTGCCAAATAGCACGAAACAACTGTGCATGGTTGGCCGTCTGTGGACGAACTAACGTAAGGTATATCACTAGTTGATCAAAGTTTTTAAATATGAATCCTGGGTTCAACTTGTGATAAACGGGAAATGTGCTGAAATTTACTGGATTACTGGCTATAGGGTGCAGGCGTATGCGACGGTAACGCGTACGAAAGACATAAAGTAGTAGGAGAGGAAGAGAAAGGTGTTCGCAGGAGGCACCAGGCATACGCCGAACGCTCTCACATACGCAGCAGGAGTGCGTGTGTTGCCGCCGAAGAGCGCGCAACCAGCAGGAATGTCTCCGCCGCAGAAGTCGCGGTAGCGTTATTTATACGCGACATAGACAGATGTTGCATTTTGCTTTGCCACCGCGATTGAGCATATGGGATGCTTGGCGGTTAGTATACACTATTTGTATTATAGACTATAACTTGCTGTAAAACTAGTAAATCATTTCACAAAAATGGTACTAGGACTTGGGACCAATAAATACTATTTATTACTGATGCATCAAGTAATTGGTTTGTATCCGGTACTCGGTCCATTTTACCCGGTTTCGCCAAATATCTATTATACAGGGTGTAAACGTTATGATAGTCATTGTTTAAATGGGTGATAGAGGGGGTTAAAAGGAGCAAAAGGTTTCATATAACATGGGGGTCAAAACGGCATTTTTTTGGAGAAAAGCGACCTTAAAGTAAAATAAAATCTGACAACGCCGCAATGCCGGACGCAAATTACAACGGAACGCAGTGAAAATAAAGATGGAGTTTGTTATTTTTGGCTCAGGTATTATTTCATTATTTGATAATGTACTCGTAAAATGCAAACAATTAAAAAAAACGGACTTATCACTGTCTCAGTGCTTCACCTGGTGTGTGAAAGTTTATTGAACGTATTAAAAAAATCCACTTATAAATAGGGAACACAATTTTGATACATACATTGTTTTTCTTTTTAAAACCCACACTGCAGTTTTAATGTATTTAAAGAATGTGTTCAAAATGTCGTCCTCCAGTTTCCACACAAGCTTCATTACGACGAACCCAGAACTTGTGCTTTAGTTGTTATTGTACCAGCCCCATAAACCATCACTTCCCCCTCCCCAAAACCAGAAATCCATCGGATTGAGGTCAGGAGATCTTGCTGGCCATTTTCGAGGATCAGGAGCATTTCCACCGATCCAGCGATTTGGATAATGTTCATTCAAATACTGAATGACGCCTCTAAAAATGTGTGGTGGTGCCGCGTCATGAAGAAACCACAAATTCTGTGTCCGTTGTAATGGCATGTTGTCTAAGGTCTGTTCCGAAACTTCTGGTAGGCTATAAAGCTAAGGTATCCTTCTCCTGGCAACTTTGGGGGTAACTCGAAAGGGCCAATTACCTGATCGTCAAGAATACCCGCCCAAATATCTATTTTAAAACATTGTTGGAAATGACCTTCACGAATGGTATGACGATTTTCTTGGGCCCACGTGTGAGTATTATGGAGATTTAATATCCCGTTTCGCTTAAAAGTACATTCGTCCGTCGCTAGAATGTTTTTAAAAAAATCCGGATTTTCAATGTTTTTGTGCAAACATCACTGACAGAATGTTAGTCTGCGAGGATAGTCTTCTGGTAACAAGACCTGCACTTGTTGTACATGGTAGGGATAAAGCAAATTTTCCCGAGGATTCTATGGACTATGGTATGCGATAGTCCTACGCGGCGGCCTAATTCCCGAGTGCTGATATCTGCATTGATTTCCACGATATTTAAAATGTTTTCCTCCTGCTCTACAGTCTGGGTGTACCCGTTGGCGAACTCTGTCGCGATAAATTTGAGCTGCAAGATTTGAATTCTGACGAGCTTGACCGTAAACTAACAACATGTCGGCCGAACTCTTGAGAATATTGTAAATAAACACGATGACGTACGTGAACAAAAACAAAACAACACGCCCGATGCTCTGCTCGACAAAACGATAAAGTAATTATATCTATTCAAAACGATAACTAACCCCTGTTACCGTTTGTGCTCGATTCCGGTTCGACGCGCTGTTGTCATGTGTGTTTTAAATATTTAATTTAATTAAACTTACTTACTGACTACAAATTTTGGCTTTACTTAGAAAAACTTAGTGCCATTTATTTGTTAATTACCCAATTTAAAAGCGTTTTAGATTAGATTATAAAAATTAGTAAGATTGTGGTGATTGTGGTCCATATAAAGCACTTAAAGTTGTAAACTACAAAGTCATTTAGGCAAAAATCTATTATCTTCTGGACCATGGGTCATATGAACTTTTTGACTTGTTTTGACCCCCCTCTTACCCATTTCAAAAATGACGTTTACGGCCAGGTAATTACTCGGTCTGAACGCAAGACACACGACTCGGGTAAATCAAAGTATTGCAGATGTGATGTGAAAAGTCTGAGCGATGTTTCTTTCGCTAACCTTCCCGATAGGTTCTCCAAGAAATCAAGGAACCATCAACAGCTGATGTCAAAGCATATTTTTTCCAAAGTCAGTGGTCCGATTTGGATGATCCTTTTTAGTAAATATCGACCGTCTTCTCCAGTAGGCTAGTGTACTTTCAGTGTTTGCGTAGCTTATTTTTTATACACAAGGTGTCACTACTATATGTACTTTTTTTTCATACAAGAATGGCGTCAAGTAGGTTGACTCTGCAGTTCCTACACAACGCCGTAAATGACTAAGTTCAGCACAAGTTAAACCCTCTGTGAAAAAATGTACATGTACAGTAGATAAATTTAATGGATCAAGTCAGGCTAACAGGCTCATACATTTAGTCCATAGACATTCTTTCTTAGCCTTACCGGTGGTTAGTGTCCATCTCGTAACGAAGTCCCTTCCCATATCGTTTGGCGTGGCAGTGGCCACCGAAGCACCTCATCAGTATGAGCAGATCAATCAAGCAGAGCGTTACGCCGTGCGCTGAGGCCAGATAGCAGAAAGAGACCATTATTGAAAACATTTCTCTCAAGTTTTAAAGACAAAAGTACGGGGAAACCGATGATTTGTGAAATATGGCTAATATGTGTGTAGAATTCATGCTGGATCTCTTGCAGTAAGCCCTCCAAAGAGTATTTATTATCTGCATTACCAAGTCATCTCCATCCGAATCAATGTCTGTTGTAGATGTGGATGGTCTGTGAGCTGGTGATGGAGTGATTTTATTTACAATGGGGTGATTCTGATAAACTATTGCCTGAAGTATTGGGCATAATGGTGATCATATGCCGCCTTTGGGAAGTTTCGTGGAGTTACTCGACGGGAGGAGGTATGAGCAAAGACCAGCTACAGACGTTGGCTTGATTCTGCCTTAGTAATGCAATATCTTTCGCCGACGCAGAATGTTGACCCTCGGTCTACCTATTGCCGAGGATTGCGCGAAACTGCACTAATGGGGCTCACTGGGGGCTTAACTTCTGGTGCAGGCCTTTTGGTGTAGTAATATGCGATGGACTATCCGACATGTTGATAAAGCTGGAGGATTGACTATCCACACCTACAGATGAATTGAAGCCCTGATTAAAAGGTATACGACGTGAAGGGTAATCAATTTGGGGAGAGAAGGGGGCAAGCTATTGTACCTTCACGGGATTTGCAATGTCTAAAGAGGCATAAACTACCCAGCCATGATTTGAGATAGGGAGTTGTACCTCTTCCAACGTGAGAGAATGCCCCAGGAAGTTGCGGGATCACCTCATGCAAAAGGTGGGTGGAAGCTGCTCCTCCGGAAACGACAAGCTGGAAGATTCGACTGATCTGCTAGGAGCAGACGCTTGGGGTGTTCCAGTCTGCGACGACATCGGAAGCTCTCAGATCGGAAAAGTGCAACGCCGGGAAGTGAGGAGTACAAAATTCGATTCCAGAAGAACTGCAGAGGGGAGTTCGTGGAGCTTTAGCGGACCACAATTGATACAAAATTAATGAATTGAACATCAAAAACTGCGGGAGTTCGGCTACAGGAAAATTAAGTTAATTTAGAAGTTCTATGAGCCTTTCTATTCCGGAGAAATGCTGAAGTTCTGGGATTTGAATAAGTAAGCTGTGGGGGGGGGGGATTTGAAAGATGGAAGTAAACATTCAATAAAACGACAGTATTCACCCAGTAGGACCGAAAAACATCTGCACCATACTCTAGAAGCACGTACTACCAGCTTACCCTCGCCATATGTACAATTGCAAGCCCCTCGTATACTGCATAGCCGTGCGATAGCAATGCGTCAATCTCCGTAAAGAACAATCCAGAAACACTTGTTTCGTAAGAAGCTTCACTTTGTTTCGTCTTAAGAGTACATATTTTTCTCTTTTGAGGGCAAATGCACGGGGAAATATTTATGAGGTGTGAAATGTGTTAATATACTAACATCAAAAATTGCCTTGGAGCCTTTCATTATAGCTCAAGGAAGGCAGTATCATTAGTTTTGTTATTGCATGTAGTTTTTCCTGACAAGAAACGAACGACAAAATAAACTTAGAATTCTTAGTTGAAATATTTAAGCGCTGTATTTTTGCTTCTCGTTCTACTTAGTTGCAGATGATACCAAATCTTCTCTCTCACGGCGATCTTCTTCAAAAGAAAAATAAGGTAATGGAAAGTTGTGAGAAAATTGCTCGGATGCCCTAACCTTTATTTTACTACGTGGTATCGTAATGTTTAAATATGTGTAGTAAGACACGTCGGCACCTACCTGCCAATACAATAGCCATAATAAATCGAAAATTACCAACCGAGCCGTTGGGAATTCCAGTCGGTCAACTTTTATTACAAGGACTGAATATTACCTGGAATAACTGCAAACCAAATAAACATTGACAGGTAAAAGGTTACACATCTACTCGTATAGCACGAGCCACTTATTGGTAGAGACTTCACAAACACCTAAAGCTAGTTTTATATTTAGGTATTTGTATTTCTTAGCTCTATCCCGGTAAAATTAGTCTGAAAAGCTGGTTTCGCATCACCCGCCAAATTTTGAGGGTTGTGAGAATCCGTCAGTATCCACCTTGGAATATCATATTGATTGACCGTGTAGCCTGAACGTTAGTAATTATTGACGCATAAGTTTACGTAGAAATCTACTGATATTATACATACATACTGGTGGTATGGCATACATGCTGATCGTGTAGCATTCGCCGCAAACCCTATCACACAAGTTATATTTTGACGTCTACTGAGGTGAACAGTTGATTAGCAAGTGATATGTAATAGCCTGTAACGTTGACAATAATGGGTCGGGTGTAAATCTAGAAAAACAGGACCGTATTCAGAGATAACGATCAGGTATGAAACTCTCCTGTCAGTGTCAACGACGGCCGTTATTTCGGCGGAGAAAATCGGATGTGAATTCCCCTAGTACAACGATGCCGGCTGCCGCAGATATCCTTTGCAATCGTAAAATGATAATATTTCGTATGATTTAGTGTAGTATATCTCAATCAATAAAAAAGCAGTATGTTTGTCCAAGAAGAAGTGACGGATGTCTATTTATTTATGAAAAAGGTTCATAAATTTGTAATGGAGGAATTACTTACAATTAAAGGAAAATTAAAGGAAGTGCTAATAACATCAGACAAGTATAATCTTCACTCAATTGCCAGAACTTCGGTGTCATTGTTTTGGAAAAAACGAGAGCACATGAACATTTAAGTGAGAGATTTAAGAAACATTGCTCATCAGTAAAACTCAACCGTTTTGCACGAATATTTTTTTTATTTTTCGCTCATTCTGAACAAATTCATTTAAAAAATGTATGTGTTGTCATGTAATTATGAATCACCTTGTTGAGAGCGGCATATTTTCCAAGCAAGGAGCGTTTAGTTGCCTACATTTTTTTTAACTTTTCTAGGTATCTAAGATATCGATACTACCAACGTACTGACCGCTTGCACACTAAAATCACGCCGTGAATGTAGAAGCATCTTTCGTCAGAAGTGTCAGGTTTGATTGCGGTGCTTTAACAGTGTTTACATTGAAAATTGAATGGATTTAGAATATCCCAGCAGCAAAGAATGCATGACAAAAGTAAATATTTTTCTGTTCCAAATTTATTTTAAAACTTAATGAATACATAGCCATCAATACTTTGTCGCAACTTTTTACTTAACCGAATAGTATAATTCTTATGATTGCAAATATCTGCGGCTGGGGGCAGAGTACGTGGCAACACCGCATGCTGCTGAGCACTAAAACCTCTATCATCGGGAATTTACATTCGACTGTCTCGGCCGAATTGGCGGCTGTTTTTGACAGTGACAGGAGAGTTTCATAGCTGTGCTTTTAGTGACTGGAAATTTGTCAATGAAATGAATCGAAAATTATTATGGTAAAAATGGGATTATTATTGATTTCGAAGTAAGCTAATAGAACAGAGAGTGTTGCCCTTTCCAGTAGCTGTAACTTTACATGTCAACATAATTATAGACACCCGTTTCCGGTTAATTGTCCGTCATCATCGGTGTAACGTAATACAAATATGGCTGATTCATTGACCTTTCATATGATGTTTTATGTTCTAAAGGGTAGAGATGATTAACAAAGTCAAAAACTGTTTATCTTATTTTATTCCTACCAGACTTGTACTAATGATCATTAGCTGCCATTTTGCTTAAATGCGCAGGAATTTTTTCAAACAAAATAGTTAGGTACAAAATGAATCCGTACCGTGCAGAAAAATCACAACAAAATACAGCTGTGTCTACCTGACCTTGACGGATCCATCAGAATTGTGTGTCACTGGTCGATATGGGGAATTTTAAAATAGTACGAGATAATCAGCTGTTAATCTACCGTGATGGATACTCGTAAGAAAGGCAAAACACCTAATGATTTTTAAAGCCTCAGCAAATTTGGTTTTTCATATATCTGACTTTCAGCTTTTCAGTCTGAACAATAGTTAGATAGCAACATGATGACAAAGTCGAAATTGCTACCTGAGGTGACATCAAGGAATATTTGGGTAACTGATACCTACTCGTAACAGGGTGTCCCTGATATAAGCTACATTCTTTCCGATGCACATAGAAGACAAAGACATAATGCTACAAGTTTCTATAAAGAATATTCTACAAGGCAACTGTTGGGGGACATTTTAATATTCATGAAGCGAATTGAGTAAGCGTCGCCTTACATAATGGTGCCCATAAAAAGATTGCGTTCTAGTAAGTTGACCCTGTACTTCCCACGCAACGCTGTCATCAGTTCGTAAAGACTTATGTTCGGCAAAAGTTGCCCTCCTGAGAAAAAGGTTAGCTGCGAACATGTATAACAAAAAAATAAATGACCTTCCTTCTCCCCATGAGAAAAATTCTTGTAGGCGCACATGATCATTGCTATGACTAAACCCGCGCGACAATATTGAGTTTCACGAGATATATTCCACAGCAGCACAGAAGCGACTGCGATGCGATGCATGAACATCAGTTGGACCACGCTGCTCGTATCGACACGCGACTGCTTTACGTATTTCCAAGTTTTTAGGGTAAACGTACGTGGGCCATCTAAGATGAGTGAAATATGTCTAATTGGTGCGTAGAATTACTGCGGTTGGAAGCGTATTTATACAGGGTGCCGGAAATCGTATGACAAAAAAAATGGGGAGGCGAAAGGTAGATCTACAACATATCAAAAAATGACTCTAGTAAAAGTTTCACTGTTTCTGAGATATTAACTTTATTGTCTTTTTCGAAAAATTTGCTAGTTTGATGTATCTTTTGTAGCTAATTTAGCAGTTAATTTATCGTAGCTCTTTGTAGTAGCAGTTTGGTACATTTTTATTTCATTGCTGAGTACCTACCAGAGTTGAGTAAAATAGTTTTCTAAAATCAAAATTGCGAAGAAGAAATTAGTTTGTCAAGTTTAGCTACTTGTGTTTATCGGAAATGATGTTTCAAATGGTATACCAACTATCTGAGAATATTTTGCAAAAAAAAGCAAACAGATATCCTGTTATTTCTAGGCACAGCGACAAAAAATAGATGAAAAAACATAGAGGCAAAAAACTAATATCTCAAAAACAGTAAAACTTTCACTAAGGCCATTTCTTGGTATGTTGTAGATCTGCCCTTTGCCTATCGTCCCTATCTGTTTGTCGTACTATTTCCCGGACCAACATCAAACACCTCACTTACCCTGCAACCCCTTCTCCCCAATTTTTAACCCCTATAAGGTGTTTCCGGAAATTATCAGGATCCTCCGAAACGTCAAAAAACGAGGTTTGAGCAATTTTTTTCTTTTTCGTTTTTAATCTTTCTCTCCGCCGCCACTGTTACCGATTCTACAACTAAAACTACAAACCTTGTTCATCCAAATTCGAGCGGTGTTTTTACGGGCCAAGCATTAGCGGACAATCAGACAGAGCGACAGACAGACAGATTTACGGAAATGGGTGACATGGTTTATCGTGATGTACGTAACATATTATAATATCCAAAAATATGATATTTCATTTTCAAAAGTTTACTTATACTTCTTTGTCGGTGGCGTAGGAAGTAACAAGACAGTTCAAGATGTCCCCAACACAATTTCAAAAAAAATAACGTGTAGTCAGGACAATTTCTCGGAGGGTCATTAATTATTAAATTGGGATAGGATAATTTTTTGGCCCACACGACACGGCTTCCCTTGATAAAAACATCAAGGGCTTGTAAGCACGACTGATTATAAGCTAGTTCTGGTCCTGGTTAACGTAATTCTAGAAAGCATTAGTTGACTTGACTAAGTTTTCCTGTAACTGATATCAGAAACATAAATATGTGGTGAGTACTGAGTAACTTCTTTTCTTTTTTATTTCACTTCCCACGCACATGGTGAGGAAGTACTGTAATCGCGTAAGATTTAGAAAACCGGGCACATCACGAGAAACTAATTCACTTATTTTCACCGGTCTATCTGTCTGTTCGCTATTCCTTGTTACTAATATGCTAAGGACGGAAAGGCTTTGTAGGTTCTGAAAATTGATACAGTGGCGGTGGAGCTAGGGGCAAATCAAAAAATAAAATTTGCGGATATTTTTCCGTCCTTCTTTGGTTCCTGCTCGTTTTCACGATTATTTTGTAGTGGTTGAAAATTATGGCATGTGGAATCTAAAAAACATAATATCTCATTTTCGAAATATTTCGCGATCTCTCTAATTCCTTGTCAGTAGGCTTGGGATGTAAGATGGTAGTAGCAAGTCTGATTCTATACTAAGTGACATATAAATCCGAACACCCAGTTTAAATGGTTTTATTTTAATAAAAGTTGGTGAATGTATTTATCTTACTGTAAATAACAAGTGAAAAAATGTTCAGCCTTATCAGTTGGACATTCCTGTTTTTATACTGCTTTTTTTAATTCACTAACGCTCTAAAAATGAATATTTCAGCCGCAGTAAAGAATCAACGTTGGCGGATTTTGGTTCTTGACATCCTCTACGATCGGTTACGATGCCTAGAGTACGGAGACCTGTATGATTTCGTCAACTTAGTGAGTTTGATAGGGGCCGTATAGTGGGACTTCGGGAAGCTGGACTTTCTTTTCGGGCAATTGCAGTTAGAGTGCAAAGAAGTGTAGACACTGTGATTAGGTGTTGTCAGGCATGGCTTCGAGAAGACCGTATGCAAAGAGCAAGGGGCACTGGACGCCGCCGTAGAACAACAGACCGTGAAGATCGCCGCCTAAGATTATTGGCCTTAAGGGACCGTTTCTCCACTACCAGGTCCATTGCAAATGAATGGTTTGCAGAACACGGAAGACCTATTGGCATGCGAAGTGTTTACCGACGAATGAGAAGTTTTGGCTTGTTTTCATACCGGCCACACTGAGTCCTCCCTTTAACTCGAGAACCGATGTAATCGCCTTGAGTGGTGCAGACAACGGTCGCTCTGGGATCAGGAATCGAACAGTATTGTCTTTAGTGACGAGTCTCGATTTTGTTTAGGCATGCACGATGGTCATGCCAGGGTTAGAAGGCGACGTGGTGAAAGGAGGAATCCACAGTTTTTTGTTGAAAGACATGTTCATCACACTGTTGGAGTTATGGTTTGGGGTGCTATAGCTGATGGTTCCAAGTCACCTTTAATCTTCATCAGAGGTAACATGAACGCGCAGCGTTATATCCACGAAGTTCTAGAACCCCATCTTTTACCCTATCTTGACACCCTGGCAGATCCAACCTTCCAACAAGATAATGCCCGACCACATGTTGCAAGAGTCACAATAGACTTCTTTCAACATAATGTTGTCACATTGTTACCATGGCCACCAAGATCCCCAATTGAGCACGTGTGGGATATGATGGGTAGGAGATTGCTCAATTTGAAACGTCCTCCTCAGATTCTAGAAGCACTTCGAGAGGAGTTGGTGGTTGCCTGGAATGAGATACCATAGGAGGACATTGACCACCTGATCAGAAGCATGCCTAGGCGCGTTGGAGAATGCATAGCACATCAGGGTGCATCCACACATTATTAAAGGTCAAAGGGCTTTAAAGCAGTGCAATCATTTTGAATTTTTTATCATTTACTTATTATGCTTCATTAAGTACTTGTACAAAATTTTATTAAAATAAAACCATTTAAACTGGGTGTTCGGATTTATATGTCACTTAGTATATTTGGATTTTCAATGAAGGACTAACCTCAATGGAATATTGTTAATTTCCTACATTCCGTACAATAACTGCTCAACAATAACCTTTTTTAAAACTCTAATCTTTAAGCAGAAACTTACTCTCGTTTGAAGTCGGTAAAACGAGCTGAATTTCTTCGGATCGTACCTATCTGACCGCACCCAAAAAGTGAAAACATCTAGAGGAACTTCTGATGCACGGTATCTGTCATCAGGAGTTCCACAGAGTTCAGTACTGAGACCTCTTCTATTCCTAGTATACACATTCGATCTGCATGAGTGTGTAGAACATTGTTGCATTCAAGTGTATGCTGACGATACACAACTAACATTTCGTTTCAATGAATCAAACTTACATGAAGCATCGTATAAAATTAACCTAGATCTTGATAACGTATAAACGTATTGTAATAGACACTGTCTCCGCATCAATCCATCAGAATGTACCGCGATACGATACTATCCTAAACATTCAAATTACAATATCACAAATCGAGTCTCCGTATTTATCAACGACATTAATATTCCATTTGTTGATAATGCTAAGGATCTAGGTGTTATATTTGATTCAAATCTTAGATTTAACTTACATCTGAATAGTATTATGAAGTCGAGTTATATGAAGATGAAGCTTTTATATTCTAGTCGCCATATTCTAAACTTTAAGTGCCGCAAAAAGTTGTGTGAACGCCTCATATTATCAATTTTAGCTTACTCTCTAGTCCTCATTTACCCATGCCTAGACTCATTTTGCAAGTTGAAATTGCAGAAGCTTCAGAACAACTGTTGCAGATTCATATTTGGGCTTAGGAAGTACAGTAGCGTTTCCTCAAAAATCAAGGAGTTACAGTGGCTCAGAGTTAATGGCTTATACAACTATTCCATGCCTTCGTCGTTGGTGTATAGAATTTTTAAAACTGGTAAACCCGTCTATTTACTCGGTAAGTTGATTCCTGGTGGAAACCAAATTACTCTAAATCTGCGGCACAATGATCTACTTTCCATTCCTATACATCGTACGTCGGTCTTTGAAAGGTCCTTTACTTATAATGCGGTCAAGGTACTTATACAATTCTTTACTTTCTATCTCTAAGAGCTTAAGTTTGCAGGGCTTCAAAAAGACAGTCAAGTTGCACTTTCTGGACTCAGCACATTAAGTGATAAATTCATTTTGCTGAACGGTATCTTGTTATATTGTTTCTCTTCTTTGTATATGTTCATATTATATATTTACTCCTTTTTAATGCATTTCTTACAGCTACTGATTCATGTTTTTATGCTATTGTTTTGTGATGTATGGTTGAGTGGTAGAGTAGCCATGGCTAAACTTCGCCATGCTATGATCATTTTCTGAATAAAGACATTATTATTCTTACAATTATACTTCTAACAATTTTGTTACCGGATCCACTGGCTGGGCCCGTCACTTTAAGAATACAGTATTTACGGACCCGAAAAATCCCAATATACGAATTTTTAAAGCTCTTAGTACAATTTTGAAATATCGCTGGTTTTGTCAACATCGGATCATTTTGTCGAAAAGAACAAGAATATGTTATTAATTAGTAATATAGCGTCGAGGATATTCAGTCAGTGACAATTTCAATGAGTTCATCACTTTATATATATCATAATCAAAATTTCTTTGAATTGTGTATTGTTCAAAAGTAATTTAGTAAAAACCAATTTCCAGTGACGCCTGACAATTTTCCTCATTCACAACGTGAAAATGACCTCCATCCAAAAATATGATCTTTTGGTAGAAATTCTGATATCTGGCCAAGCAAGTCCGTCCAGTACAATGAGCGATCGATCACAAAACGCTCCTGTCAGTAATTCCTTAATGACAAACATATTTTTCACCTCAACATAACCTGCTTTAAATTTCAAACACTAGATGGCCGACCGGGTAGATGAAAATTTCAAGTAACGGACCTTCTCACATGAATATCTGAATTTCTGCCTGCAATTAGTAAAACCCTGGGTAAAATCGGAGCTTGCAGTACAAATCCATTTGTAACGATGATGTTGATCAGCATTCATAGGAAAGACAGTTCCACTTCAAACTCAACACAGTCATTATAATGACATAATTAAATCTTGGGAAAACGCTACCACCTCATTGAGATTTATTAAAACCCGAGAAATTTTTTGCCAATGAGATCGGTTTTTCCTTCCTCTTTGACGTGACCATTACTGTAAGCTGATGAATGCAATAAGTAATGCTATTATTCCGAGAAATTTTGCGCTGGAAAGCACGAGAGCTTTTTGAATTAGCGTCAAATGAACTGTCACTCGAGTGTGGGAGACTTTTTTTCTTGTCGTTTTACGCAGATAATACGTTTCGCGGTAGCTATCGATTCGCAGAAAGTCATGCTGTTGAGAGCATTCTGCGAATTTAACTGGACTGATTGCCACCGTTTCATTTATCATTTTCATCTTTGCGATTATCTTACTGATTCTTGCATCAATTCCGGGAAAACAAATATATAATCCCAATAAATTAAAATTAGATTAGACAGCTGTTAATAAAATTAACTAAACATTTAAAAATTTCCCATTGGATATATTTAAACGATGGTGGAGCTCCTTCATCTCAAGTTTTCAGATAAAAGCGTGTTAGTTACCTTTTGACAGCAGGATGGAATTACGGTGTAACGCTTTTTTATTTCAGAATTAAGATAAAGTAACTTCGTTATCGTTTGAATATTTCCAATTGGAAAAACGTTTTTAAATTCCGATTTTATTTATTGATACTACAACTGTAGGTGGAAAACCTATACAATTTTATGGCACACCGGTAATAAAAATTAAAATTTCATTGTACTGAAGCTGTTGATGTCCTTGTTTCCGTCGACAAAAAGAACACTAGAGACCCATTTGTGGTAGAAGCAATTAAAAATCTTATTTTTATATTTATAATGCATAAAATTATTTAATAACAGCCTTGTTTGTAGTAATTAAGAGATAAGCCAGCTACAGCGAGGCAAGTCGTAATAAGATTATTGAAACGGTGGAGAAGCGACTGTTTTTTTGGAGTTAATTAAGGCGGTAAAGTAGGTAAATTTTTTATTAACATACTTTTAATAAGTCCATTCGAAGCCCTGGATTCGAATGGAGTTCCAAGTGTCATTAGATTAATCCAAATGATCTGCTTGGGATTCAAAATCATTTTTCTCTCCATACTACACTGCCGTACACGGTTATCCCAATTTTAGTAATCAATATCTCTTGTTGTACGGGGAATATCTGTAGGTACATGTACAGTGGGTTTGATAGCAGCAAGGTATTTATATTCCTAAATGAAATGGCCTAAAGGCTGCTCGAATATATCTGTGCCTTTTGCCAGCAGGTGGATCCAGGTATTCTCCAAGTTCCTCCGACTCAATTAGTTTCCAATCGTAACTTTTTTAATAACAGACTTTACTATCATTACTACAATCACGGTCGTGATATGGTTAATGTACTTTTTCACCAGCTTTCATGTTTGTAGGACTCCACAAATTTTTTGACGGTCCTGGCTTTTAATAATATAATAATAATAGTATAATATGTATTCTTAGAGAAATCTGACAAAAAATACAAAAATGACACAATATTCCACTAGTAGTACAGCTTTCTTTCCTCCAACCACAGACGGCCATTTATGGACGGATTTGTGCTATTTGGCAGCTTCTCAGCTTAGTGTCGGTGGACAACGAACAAAAGCTGAGCAACTCTATTAAAAGTATAAGGAATTGCCAAACAGCTGTTAATGGTTTGCCGTCTATGGTCGGTCTCTAGTTTGGTCAATGGCGAGTAGACCGTAGCTACTATAGCACCAAGATCGGCAGCATCTAGCGGTCACAGTGGTGACCCGGCTAACAATGTGAACTGGGCTTTAGTTCTAACAGACAGCTTGTTGCTTTAACTTTTGCAGTTGCTGATTCTAGTGACAGAAAGCACTTTGTGGTGTCTCATTTCGATACAACATTTGCAACTGCGACTTGTAGTTACGTGATATATATTTGTATATATCAGGACGAATCATTTCACTCATTTCCGACGGTCTGTCTCTCCAATAATCCTTGACTCCTCTATACCTTGGAAAGTACCGCACCGATTTTCATGACATTTTGATAGCAGATTAGCACTTTGCCTCGACTGAAATTACTCTGAAATTTTTGGAAATCAATGCAGTGGCAGCGGAGCTACTGACAGAAAGGGAAAAACTTAAAATCGCTCAAACCATTTTTGATGTGTAGAAGACTTCTGCTCATTTATTCAATTTTTCTGGGGAGTTGTAGCAGGTGGGCGACGATATATATATTTTTTATGTTAATGTATTTATGCGCATCTAACCAAGCATTTCGCTCGTGTAGAATATTTCACACAATATGAACCAAAAGAGAAAATAAACACGAGGTTTAAGGGTCCGGGTCTAGGTAGGCGGTGCGGTGTATTCGATCGCTAGCGCCTCGACTAAATTTTTCGTCCACAATAATTTCTTCAGTGGCTGCATAGACATTGACATAAGGAAATTTTTGTATTCATTTTCCGGGAGAGCAAGATCTCAAAAATATTAAACATGTACAGAAACTGTGCTAAATATGCAAAGGACCCCGCACGAAACCTATGGAAAATGGGTCCTAGTCGGTTTGTCCAAGAATCTAAGATTTGCAAAAAATGGTGAATGTGTGCAAAAAATCAATTTTTAAATTCTCGGAGGAAAGAGTAAAATGCAGATGTACCGAATCTCTATAGCCTAGCTGATGCTCTTACTGATAGATACCATTCTCGAATAATTATGGGAGGTGCTAATACTTCACTAATGCTTCAGCTGTTTGCAACTGCGCAAGAGGAGAATGCTGGTCTAGCATTAGACGAAGTAGAAGGTATGCAAAGAATTTACTCGTACTAGTCTAATCGTATTAGACGAAAATACCCCTGGTTTGCAAAATACATAATTGTAAAGTTTGGTTTTATTGATGCAAGTTGTTCATGGGAGTATTTAAATCATGGACGTATAAAATGGCTACACCAATTTTTGTGGTAAAACTTTTTCTTCAACCACAACGATTGAGAAAACGTGTTTTTTGGGATACAATCGAAAGTGTTGGCAGATGCGAACTCTTCAAATAATATTTTAGGTATTTACGAGACTTACAAAATGAGACCGCAATTAAAAGATCCGAACAATAGCAAATTGTTGAGTAAACTAGTGATGGCCGGAAAGCAGGTGTTTTAGGATAAGCAATTAGAAATTCTCAAAAATTACTTATTTTGTTGTGGTTATTTAGAAGTATGAAGCCTTGAAGAATTTAAAGTCTCACATTTTCTCATTATTTGTTGTCGAATGAAAAAATTTCCCACGAAATTGGGTGTACGCATTTTATGCGTCCAAATTTTAAATATCCACTTGAATAACTTGCATCAATAAAATCAAACTTTGAAATTATTTCGGGGAAATTTTCTAATATGATTAAACTATACTCACTTTTTACAAACCCAATAGTACGATCGACTATGGATATCGAATCGATAACTTAATGAAAATAACGGGGACTTACCTGACGATTATGCAAAATTAATAAGCATTATTGCAGATGTAAATCTGGTGCGCAAACCTTAGGTACATGTGTTTCTTATATGCTCTTCACGAAGTTGGAGCTGGTTATTAGCAAAAAATAACCAGACCGTTTGATATGCCGAAAGCGGACAAAAAAATAAGAGTCAATGAATTAAACTTCGCATTCCAAGTCAAGGTGACCTTGAATTCGTCTAGTAAAGGTCATAATCAAAGACATCTAAACAGCCACGATTTTCCCGTGACCTTGGAGGCGAACTGTCCTGTTGAGTGAATTTTCTTGAATTGTCGAACAACTCGTACCAGTTTGAAAATAGGCATGTCCTTAAATTGACCTTATCAGGATCATGACCAAGATCAACATGATACCTCCCAGCATCTTCCTAGAAGGTAATTAAATGAAATATCTTGTTCAGGATAACAACTCCCCGAGTCTGCGAATCACAGACAGCACATTCACCATTCATGAAAATTGCCTCCCCCTATTTCTCAGAAACTAATCACCATTAGAACTTTTGTCCAAGAAAGCGAGAAATACATTATCCTTAGTTTTCAGTCAAGTTTACTGGGACTCATTTTCATTATGTTTTGTGCGAGGTCATTTAGAAGACGGCCCACTCTCAGAGGCGAAAACCTGGGGACTGGAGGCTAATTGTGTGGACCTATTTGGCTGACTATATTATTCGTGTTCGTAGTTTTCTTCTTTCTGAGCTGGGCTAGCTTATGCCGACGTCATTGGTGACAACGTTTTATTAAACGTCCAGGATCAACCTCATTGACACCATTTTTTCTAAAAGGCTATTTAATTTAACATGAAGTTTAAGCATCTTTGTTCCATCCTGTATAAGCAACTCGTTCTGAAAACGATAATTTCTAATAAACATCAAAGAAATATTTATGATTCGGTCATTTCCATAATGTGTAGAATGGATACGTCGTCATTCGACTTCATTTTGGAAGGTTTCGCCAAAATATCAAACGTTTTACGAGTTCGTTGATTACAGTTTTACTTTTTAATTGGTCTCTGGGCACTAATAAATGTTGTCGACTCTGCGTGAGCTCCGCGATAATAGTAAAAATGGGTTTTGGCTTTTTCTATCGTGTGGGTGAGAGGAACGCGAAGTTTTATGTTAGGAATATTCGATCATAGAATGGGATTCGAAAGATTATTTCACTAGTTCAGGGAGTTTCAACAGCGATAATCAGTCAAAATATTGAAGGAGGCATCAACTTTTAGTCAGTTCCCCCACTATGCACGTGACTCCCGGTGAATAGCGAGCGACGACTGAATGAGAAAACGTTCTTAGAAGTGACAAGAGAAAAGTATTCAAGCAGTTATTTGCAAAAAGTCATTTCGATGTTATGAAACTTGACAAAATGAAACACATAGCTGAATTATTAGAACATTTGCAATATTTCTCAAACTGTGCGATGCAGTAGGCACATTAATCCATAATTTGATCCCGTTCTGTTCTCCCAGCGGCGGCGATAGTCGTCATGGTTCAAAAGAAATGTAATCCAGAGCTGAGAACTTGAGAAAGCTATACCGGGCTCAAGACTGGTAAATTATTTCTGTTTAGGAATTCAATCATCGTAAAGATAAAGATAGGTTTATCAATAAATCGATGTTTTTTTCTAGTTTTATAGAGACTAATGAGCTTATAGATAAGGAGCTTTTGGCCAGCGACTGTAAAGATCAATTTGTCTTCTTTGTGTGGTTAATTGTTAAGTGGGCGAGCGTGCGGAAGTTTGGGGGATGATCGTTTTTTTTTTTGGACAAAAGGTCTGTTGCGTTGTCGAAGCTTGATCTCTTGAGTAATGGCATGTTGCTAGGTCTGTCCAAAACATGATATGATCATTAGCATAATGTTCGTGGACAAACTGAAGCAATTTGGAAAGGCAGTTATCAGTATAGCACTGACTATTCAAAGCTTCACCCGTCACTCTTCCCACAAAAGGTTGGGATACATACACCCCTGTTAGAAATTGTGCACCAGACAAGGATTTTATCTACAAATTTCGCTTTATGTTTGTATCTAACATTGTCAGGGCATTTCTCTACGTTGTCAGTATAAGATCCATCGTTTCCCTTCATTTCGGAATTACTCAAAGTGAAATACTTGTTGTCATCTAAAATAATGATTTTTCCATTAGCAAAGTTGACAGCATCTTGGTATACTAAGGAGATGCGCTTGAGAGTATTTGGAGCACTTTAGTCTCTTTCGATATTTAAGACCATTCCTTCACAATTAAAACTTTATCGAGCTCTTAGAAGATCTGTATTGACGAGCCAGTTTCCTTGTTGAAATTCCAACCTGATGTTTTGCTCTTCCCATCAATCTCTCTGACTTCTGTGCAGTAAATGCACGTGGTCTTCTACTTTTTGGGAGACTCGTGCCTGGTATTTCCTGCTCTCACTCCAGTATTGTTCTCTATATGGTGATAAGTGAAATGTTTTCATTCTGGAATATTCGACATATTTCAGCTTTCGGGTTCCCGCCCAACCAACTTGTAGATCTTTTTTCTTATTTCTAATTCATACATCTTGAAGCGAAAACCTCAAAATAAATAAATCTCAACTAACAGTAAAGTAAGTAAACAAACTTTTGTTTCCAAAGGTAACTTGATATTAATTTGTGTTTGTTAAAATCAAAGCCAATGAATTTTGCGCCAAAACTTTTAGTGAAAATAGTGCCCTTCGAGCTATACGAAGGAGTCCATCTTTTAAAATCCAGTTCACCAGACTCTGCCAATGACGCAAAACAACTTATAAAGTACATTTTATAAAATAATTTGGAATAAGTATATTCAAACGCCTACATAACAATCAAAACCGTGGTCACAGTTCCAGTTAGTACAGCTTATATTGAAAGACGTTTCTTAAAGCTGAAGGTAATTAAGACCTACTTGAAAATCTCCAAGAGCTAAGAGATACTATCTGCTCTATCAATTACATCCATTGAAGCGGAAATAGCGGCTGGTGTTATAAAGCAATCTAAAACAATTCAGTGAGGCTGAAAACGGATAAGTTCGTCCAGTTTAATTTGTGTTTGTTTATTTATTCTTCGTCATTTTATTACCAATAAAATGCGTGTATATATACACTGAAAACCAAATACCACTAACGCCGTAATATGTACGAGCGAGAAGCGCGTGTGTTAGAAAGAAATAGAAGCAACTCGTTGCCTAGCAACTCGAGTACGAGGTCCCGGATTCCATCGGCGCACTCTTTCTAACATACATATTGCACGCTTCTCGCGCTTCCCTGTCGTACACATTACGTCGGCCAAATTTGAACCTCACCGTAGACTAGCGCATTCAATTTCACATTTTTTTTAAACTAAGAAATGGAAGTAGCTTTGCAAAACTAATGCTGCCGACGTCCATATATGGTCTAGCGCCACCACTGCACTGTAGTTCTCCCCAGTAGCATGAACGTAGAAGCAAATATCTTGGCGTATATATTCAATGACTATTTGCATTACTGCATATTTCCGTGTAGCAAGATTCGTTTAAGGTCGGCTGGGAGGATATAAATATAATCTCCTACACAAGCACCGAATGCAATTCCACAACGATAATTTACATTTAACGATACAGAAAATCCGCATTGTGAAAACATACACCTACAAGGAGATCGATGATAGTGGGCGTATTTTTGCGATTTTGGCAAGTCAAGGTGAAACTACAGAAATCAGTGTCATACATCCATATCCCTCACATACAGGGTGTTCCAGATTCAACTCTCACCATTGGGATCTCGGAGACGATAAGAAATACCAAGTCGGTTAGATAAGGGAAAACTTGTGCATTCAAGTATCTAAGAAAATGGCACATGGAAAGTTTGGCAATCTTGAATATTTCCAGAGAGAAATGGAAAAACTAAATTTTCCCAATTTCCGACTTTATTTGAGTTAGGACTTCATCAGTTGTCAAGCAAATAATTTCGTTGTAAAATCGGTAAACATATTTCTTTTTATAATAAGGTCAATTTTGAGTACTTACATTTGATCGACTGTTCCTTTTGGTGTATACACACGAACAAGATTAAAAAACGAAAGCTACTCTAGCGAAAGACCACCCATGCTTTTATCATGTACGGATTCCTCACTTAATATACTTCTATGTTCACATTAAAATAATTGACCTGCTTAGCTAGCAGACTTCTATTCCCATATTATCGAGAGAACCATTCCAGGTAAAATACTTTTTATCGCACAGTGGTACTAATGGTGCATGCCATGTGTTGCTTTGATGATTGATCATAAGAATTTTAGAATTTGTTATGTTTCTACTTCCAACATTTATATAATTACTACGTGTGTTGATGCATTTTACTACGTAAAAATAGCGTGAATCGGTTTGGCTCTGGACTTGCTCGGCTCAAGCTAGTCCCCCTGAGTTAGCTACAGATGTGCATAACAAAAAAATCAAATGGATCAAGTCAGCCAAACAGGATCATCCAATTAGTGATTACTCCATAGTTACCACCCAATCAATAACGCTGTTTCTTCCATGACCTAAGTATCGACCATCTAGCAACGGTGCTGAATCACACCATTCAACAATTTCATAAGCGCCTGCCTCGATACTATAACTTGAGATCGAGAACGCCGGTGATGCATACAGTCTGGTGCATGAAGGTTGCCAGACCGCATGTACCGTCTGTAAATATTTCTCTATAATACGTTTCAAGCGCAAATATACGGAAAATCTATGATGAGTAAAATATGTATTAATAGGTGCGTAAAAGTACCGGAATTAGAAGCGTATAGATACGAGTATACCGTCACCAAAAAATTAAATATGTATCCCTCCACACCTCCTACAAACCCCAATCCTCGATTTTTAGTCCCTACAAGGATTGTTTGAAAATTATCATAATTCTCTGAAATGTCAAAAACGATAAATTTGAATGCTTTTTATTTTTTCATTTCTCAACTTTCACAATGCTGCCACTGGGCAGATTTTCAAAAACTACAAAGTTTCAAGCGGTGCTTTCCAAGTTGAGACGGGTCAAGGATTAGCAGACCGGCAGACAGACCGACAGAAAATGAGTGACATGGTTTCTCGTGATGTACATATCATATCACATAATAACCCGCAAAACACCACAAATAACAGCACGTTTTGTGGTAAATCCTCTCTTCAGTAGTGTTGACCACCATAAGTTTGGACAACCTGCTTTTTGACAAAGACGTGTGCTCTTCTGTTAAGATACCACAAGAAGAAGAAGGTGGTATTTACTAGAGTTGATAATAATAATTTATTCATGCTAGTACACAAAAGTGCTTACACACGTCAATTAATAAAATACAAGTATCGTCGTTCTATTTATCATAATATTAAAAGTACGAAAAACTAGAAATATAAATATCTGTATATAATAATGGCAATAAGGAAGTATAATAAATTACTGTAAAGGCATACAGAAAACGTAAGGTCAGTTATTGAATACGAAAGATTTCGCCACTGATCAAGTAGGGTTTCTTTCATTTTTTCTTGGATTTTGGGTAATGATCCAAATAGGAATAGTAAACCACTAGGCAATACGATATTTTTGATGATAAGAAACATTCACCTATTTACTTTCTTGCAGATTTATGCAATGTAGCCTTATTTGCAAATAAAACTCTGAGAACAGCATAGGAGGTCCGTAAATTAAGTGATGAGACTGGCAACGTTGTGTTCGACCTGGCAAGACTAGAGACACCGGGGAAACAGGGGAAGATGTGATCTGCCTTCAGTATAATATTTGTTTTGTGAAACAGTTTTTCCTATCGTGTATTGTAAAAATTAATTACATCAATTTCGAGCAGCGGAGTACTATTAGGTTTTGCTTCAGACTTGGGCACACTACAACGGAAACTCTTTCTAAACTTCAGCACGCCTACGCTTTGTCAACAGGCCAGATTTTTTGATGGTTTTAGGCATTTTCAAAATAGAGAGAGTCGATTGAAGATGAATCATGAAGCGGAAGGCCTCTATCTTCAGGAATCAATAAAAATATGGACAGAATAATTGAGGTTATGTGTTCAGATCGTCCGCTGACAGTCAGAATGATCCAAGAAGAGCTAAATTTGACTTTCACCACCTTTCATCATATCAAGAACAACTGGTTGTTGCATCACAATAATGCTCCCTGTACACAGCAATGTCAATAAACGAGTTTTCAGCCATTAAAGAGGTCCCTGCGGCTCATCAGCCTCCTTAGCCGACTGATTTAAGCCCTTGTCACTTTTTTCTCTTCCCAAAGTCAAAAAATCACCTCAAGCGAACTCATTTTGGGGCAGTCGAGAACATTCAAACGGCTCTAACCGACCAGCTCAAAGCTATTCCAGTATCTGAGTTTCAACACTGCTATGAGTAGTGGAAAAACCGTCTTCAGCGCTGGTTATTTTGAGGGCGACAATATAAAATTGTAATTATATTTTAATAAGAAGATTAAAAAAAATCAGTCTCATCACTTAATTTACACATTTCATAGCACTGGGAAATTAGATAGTTACGCGTTAAACAAATTTTCATTCATTATAATATCTAGATCTTTAGAATGTCTCACAGGAATTACTTTATTATTTTTAAATATATGTTTGTCATTGTTTAAAGCACTCGTTTGTGTTTTAGTTGAGTATGCTAAGGTATTTGCCTTTAAAGGGTTTAAACTGAGATTATGACAGCTACTAAACTGATGTATTTGATTATTGTTGATGAATAGAAAATCTGGGTAACGCTGGCAAAAAATTGTATGCTGCATGATTTTACCTGTTTCTGAATCTGATATATATAATGAAAATAAACAGGGCCCTAAGACAGATCCCTATGATATACCAGAAGTAATTTTGTGTGCGGTAGATTACTGTTGATTTAGACTAACTTTTTGAAAGTGATTTTCAAGATAAGTTAGGTTTGAATAAATGAAAGATGCTTTCCAAGAGATCCATAATAACTGCATTTCGACACAGGGAGCGAATGATTAATTGTTTCAAATGCTTTAGTGAAGTCAAGAAGTATGAGAGCTACTGATTGTCGCATGACAATCGCCATTGTTATACTGTCTGTTCAATCGCAGAATGTCGCAGCTGTATTATGACCTTGTCAAAAGCCAGATTGTTTAGATGGAATATTGGTAGCTCAATTCTTTAAGCTTCCTTCTTCTGGCTACGGACGTTCGTACCTACGTTCCACAATGCTTCCCAAAGCTGTATCTACACATAATCAGTTCCATTGCTATAGGGTGTAATGAGTCAGTCCATTTGGTAAAATTTTTGAAAATTGCCGTCAACAGATATAGAAGTGAAAGCCATCAAAAATAAAAAATATGAAACAGAAATATAGTCTAATTCATAAAACCGCAACTGATTTAAATGTGACTCCAAAATATTCAAGGAGAAATTCATTAATAGATGCAGAAAGTGAGATTTGCGGTTGTTATTGTTCGGATGTGTGTAACCATGTTGTGACGCTTCGATTCTTGTCATAGGAAATAAAAGCAAATAGAAAGTTATGATTGCAACTAGGCAATACCATAAAAAAATAAATATGCAAATAACACTTGCGATAAAAAAATAAGAGGTTGCACGATATTTATATGCATCATATCGATTTACCTGTGAAATAGATTATGCGATTGAGAACCTGTTGTCACTAATTCCAATTTGCAGAAGGTAAGATGACAAAAGACATGATTGGGTACCTTTAAGCCCACTTAGGTTGATTAAGCTCAGGAATCCGAACCACTTAGATGGTTCTAGCATCACAAATACTGGAATGCTCATTTTCACGTTCGGCACGGGTATCACGTATCTTCAAAAGTAACATTATGCCGATTTTTTTTGACATTATGCTGTTTTGTTTTGACATTACGTAGGTTTTCCTACAAAATATTAACTTAGCACTTAGTTGCACCTGTTGCTTAAACGTCATGAGGCTTGTTATCAATCTTTGGCTCTGATGTGATGTAAAATCTGCTTCTGAGATGGCATTACTGGAGGTCTAAGCTTTAAGTTGTATGTGTTGATGATAGTTGCATTGGGTTCTGGTCTCAAATACACTTAATTGAGATTCAAAGCTACAAATTAGTTGCGCATCCACTTTTTCTTATCCATTCTGGAAATTACATATACAAATTTGCTGAATTTCAAAAACGAGAGAGATAAGAAATAATTATATTCACTGTACATTGCAAGCCATATACATGCTAACAGTAAACATAACCTCTCTTCAAAAAACACAACATAAAAATAACCCGTCGGGCACAGCCAATAGATATACTTCATTGGCAGCGTATTCAGTAATGATTTTCTCACACAGCAAATATCACTGATTTTATACACATGCAGACCAATACACATAATCATCCAGATGCGATCTTGCTATTCAACCAACTTTCTTCTCAGAGATAAAAACTACAGACAAGAACCATTTGGACGTTCGCAACGATCCTAGTAAGCAAACGTGGAATGACTGTTTGAACCCTAAAAACTACCTAGTTTGCAAGATGACATAGGTTTTTTTTGACGTTTTATATGTTTTTTACATGATACCCATGCGGCCCTTCAACAAATATATATCTTTGCATTAAATGTTGGATCACCAACAAGTAAAATTGTTGCATTCACAGCTTTTGTTAGTATTTTAAGTAGATGTGCCCAAAAAAGCCTTAATTTAGTCTTGATCGTTTTGCTCAAGGTATTTTATCAGACATAAGATGAAGTAATTATGTTTTGAGTAGTAATCAAGATGTTTAAAATTAAACCAAACACTTGTGATGCAGATCAGTTTTAGATCTTAATATATTCCTTACAAAATGTCTGCATTAGTAAACTGGTACGTCCATGAATAGATATGCAACATCCAGCGATAACACCGCATGTCGAACGCTGATATGCTTTCAGTACTACTCTCCGAATTGCTTAAAATTACAAACCGATTTCCATGTTTGCTAATTTTGTAAGAGCTACTAACCTTTAGTTGAAGATGTCCAATTGCCACAACACAGGTATCACAGCATCACAAATACTGGAATGCTCAGTTTCACGTTCAGGTCTGCAACAAAGAAGAGAAGATGTAACATATTATAAACCGCGTAAGCAACGGAAAAGTGTAAAGTAACACAGAAGAAAAATTGATGTCTACATCAAGGTTACGGATATAATGAACAATATGCAGTCAGGGAGGATTATTCTTACTGGCACGATTTGACAGCAGAGTCACATACGAGAGCGCTTCGATAAGTACCCGTGTTAGAAATGAAGACAGCATTTTTTCTAAAAAAAATCTTTTTATTGTTTAACATAATCCCCTTTTAGAAAGATACACTTTTCCAACGTTCCTGCCACTTCTTTTTTCTACTTCGCGCACTTTCGTTCGTCGATCAGCGAGAATCATGTCATGGACTTTTTGAATGACTTCCTCGGTAACTATACTGTGACATAGAAATCCGAACACCCAGTTTAAATGGTTTTATTTTAATAAAATTTTGTATAAGTACTTAATGAAGCATAATAAGTAAATGACAAAAATTTCAAAATGATTGAACTGCTTTAAAGCTCTTTGACCTTTAATAATGTGTGGATGCACCCTGATGTGCTACGCATTCTCCAACGCGCCTAGGCATGCTTGTGATCAGGTGGTCAATGTCCTCCTGTGGTATCTCATTCCAGGCAACCACCAACTCCTCTCGAAATGCTGCTCGAGTCTGAGGAGGACGTTGCAAATTGAGCAATCTCCTACCCATCATATCCCACACGTGCTCAATTGGGGATAAGTCGGAAGATCTTGGTGGCCATGGTAACAATGTGACATCATTATGTTGAAAGAACTCTATTGTGACTCTTGCAACATGTGGTCGGGCATTATCTTGTTGGAAAGTTGGATCTGCCAGGGTGTCAAGATAGGGTAAAAGATCGGGTTCTAGAACTTCGTGGATATAACGCTGCGCGTTCATGTTACCTCTGATGAAGATTAAAGGTGACCTGGAACCATAAGCTATAACACCCCAAACCATAACTCCAACAGTGTGATGAACATGTCTTTCAACAAAAAACTGTGGATTCCTCCTTTCACCACGTCGCCTTCTAACCCTGGCACGACCACCGTGCATGCCTAAACAAAATCGAGACTCGTCACTAAAGACAAAACTGTTGTCTGCACCACTCTAGGCGATTACGTCGGTGTTAAAGGGAGGACCCAGTGTGGCCGGTATGAAAACAAGCCAAAACTTCTCATTAGTCGGTAAACACTTCGCATGCCAATAGGTCTTCCGTGTTCTGCAAACCATTCATTTGCAATGGACCTGGTAGTGTGGTAGTGGAGAAACGGTCCCTTAAGGCCAATAATCTTAGGCGGCGATCTTCACGGTCTGTTGTTCTACGGCGGCCTCCAGTGCCCCTTGCTCTTTGCGTACGGCCTTCTCGAAGCCATGCCTGACAACACCTAACCACAGTGTCTACACTTCTTTGCACTCTAACTGCAATTGCCCGAAAAGAAAGTCCAGCTTCCCGAAGTCCCACTATACGGCCCCTATCAAACTCACTAAGTTGACGAAATCGTACAGGTCTCCGTACTCTAGGCATCGTAACCGATCGTAAAGGATGTCAAGAACCAAAATCCGCCAACGTTGATTCTTTACTGCGGCTGAAATATTCATTTTTAGAGCGTTAGTGAATTAAAAAAAAGCAGTATAAAAACCGGAACATTCACCAACTTATTAAAATAAAACCATTTAAACTGGGTGTTCGGATTTATATGTCACTTAGTATATGTCTGCCGGGCGTCCTGGTAGATCCTCATCAAAAAACGGATGTTCGCCCACGTTTAGATTCGTTGAACCAATGTCTAACTGTGGTCATAGATGGCGAAGTGCTCCCATAAACAGCATCTAACTTTGCTTTTATCTCCTCGCATTTTTTCCCAAAAACAAAAAGCGAATTACCGAACGATACTGCTCTTTTTCCATCTTAGCGAAAATCACGCGAAACGTGTTACTCGAATGGCTGCCAAATCCAAACTAACCTATCAATCGGTCTGAAATTGGTTGTGCCGTCGTTTGTTAGAGGCAGCACAAGATGATAACATTAACTTCTGTCAGGAACGCCCCCTGTCGTCAAACACGGGTACTTATTGAACCGTCCTCGTAGAGCTTCATTCACACCTAGTTTGGTTTTATCTCTCAATACAGGCGACTACACTCGCTCAAAAATATTACTTTACTAACATATTATGGCCCGGTGATAGCAATCATATTTATGTTCTACCCATGTCAAAGGTCATTGAAGTTCAATAGCTACTCTAGAGGAAATCAAATTTTAACGTTGGTGTGGTTATGATAGATTCTGTGAAAGGTATATGGTATATGGACCTTCAAGTAGGGTAATATCATGCCGTAGGTTTGCGTATACATTTCGAAAAGGATGACATTTTCTGGCTCCAAACTCCCTACGAGATTATTCATTGGAAGTGAAGGTTAGTGTTCCGTTAGTCATCTTGACATAGCCAGTTTGCCTGAAAGCTGGAACTGCTGTTCAGACTTACTTTAGTCTATAACTTCGTGTTATATAGCAGTGTTTATACTCGGTCTTTGCTTATACGTAGATGTACTATATGATATGTGTAAAGAAGAAGCCACATGAAGAAGATGACGAATAAAGTTTAGGAGAGGCGAAAATTCTATGCCTCCGGTCGTTGTCTCACTACCTGGCCAACGAGAGGCTGCAAGCGGGAAAACGATGAAGAGAGCAGCTGAAACCGGTAGTTGTATCAGTATCGTCTGAGAGCCTGTCACATCCTTCTCCTAGTTGATGACGATTTGCTTGGTACTTAGTACGAGGGATGTCTTTTAAGCTTTGCATATAGAAACATAGTAGGCCGCGCGGATCGAACGTCAGTACTGAATCTTAACCTCACTCTTTAGTAAACTTAAATTCAAAGTTTCACAACAATACGTGCAGTGTTCTCACTACAGGGAGTTTTTAAGTGTCACCAAGTCATTATAAAAATGGAACTCAACCGAGAACATTTTCGCGCCATAATTTATTACAACTTTCAGCGACAACTATCGCAACAAGAATGTCTCGCTGAGTTACTGTATGTTTTCGGCAACGAAGCGCCACATCAGTCTACAATTTCCCGCTGGTATGGAGAATTCAAACGTGGACGGGTGAGTCTTAGCGATGATCCCAGCGTGGGTGCACCAAAAATGGCAGTTATCCAGGAAAACGTCGATGCTGTGCGCAAACTCATCATTAAAGTCAGACATGTGACATATCGCAAGATTGAGGCGTCCTTGAAGATCTCAAAGACCTCAATTCAAAAAATTTTACATGAAGAATTACGAGTAAGAAAATTAGTTTCTCGTTGGATACCCCACCTGTTGACTGAAGAGCAGGAAGCAGCCAGGGTTAATTGGTGTCAAAAAACGCTTGACCGTTTCAATTCCGGAAACTCAAAAAATGACTACAGCATTGTTAGTGGTGATGAATCGTAGATGTACTGTTATAAACCAGAAAATAAACGACAGTCGGCTGCTTGGGTGTTCCAAGGTGAAGAAAAGCCAACAAAAGTTATCCGTTCTTGAAGTGTTTCGAAAAAGATGGTCGCGACATTTGTGTCTAAAGCGGGTCATATTGCAACAATTCCTCTTAACGAGCAAAGAACTGTTACTGCGGATTGGTATACCACCATTTGTTTGCCAAAAGTCATCACCGAGCTTCGAAAAATCAACCCCGAAAGAAGAATCACCCTCCACCAAGACAATGCAAGCTCGCACACAACCCAAAAGACAGGGCAGTATTTAAAGGAAGAAAACGTGGAATTATTGGACCATCCTCTATATAGTCCCGATCTAAGTCCTAACGATTCCTTTACTTTCCCGAAAATTAAAAACAGACTGCGTGGTCAAAGGTTCCAGTCACCAGAGGAAGCAGTTGACGCATTCAAAAATGCCGTTTTGGATCTGCCAGCAAACGAGTGGAATAAGTGCTTCGAAAATTGGTTCGAGCGCATGCAGATGTGTATTAATCTTCGTGGAGAATACTTCGAAAAACAATAAAGTCATTTAAAACTACCTACCGTGTTGTTTTATTTCCATATGCAAAACTTAAAAGACATCCCTAGAAGTTTCCGAGATACCATGATTAATGTGTATCTCTTCGCTTCTACCCTTTTCGCACCCTGTTGCAAAATCCGTTTCTAACTAACATTCCATTCCATTCCATTCCATCCAAAGCACCGCCCACTATCAGCATTTACCATTCTGGTACTATGTGTTGTCGCACGAGGCTATGTAAAAACTCTTTTAAGACTTCCAGCATTTTTATAACCTCAACTTATAGCTGAAATTGGAAGTAGATAATTTTATGAATATATGTCGCGTCGACAATGCCGTTCAATTAGTAATATTTCCAATGAATAACTTCGAAATTAAAGCAGAAGAACTACATTTCATGCATTACCTGGTAGTACAGCGCTTCCCCAAGTTGATAATTGGTAGGACAGAGTTGCCATCTTCAGTTCTTCTTTATATGTTAGCAGATGTCTTGAGATGTATCATATATTTTTATCAATACCGTACCCATTGCGAATTCGACACCATTCGTCTATAAGCGAAGAGCATGATCTCCAGGAAGTTAATTTCTAACAGGTTCTTCGGCATTCTAAGCTCTGCACCGTCTTCGCAGCAAGTTGCACTTAGCAGTCATGGCGATAATTAGTAGCATACGTTGCCGATTTTGTGGTTGGTCGCTAGGATGATGGATAGCACCTACGTCGGTAATTATTTTTAAACGTGCCTTGTTCACTGCTTTATGGTGTTACGAAACCGCCTCATCTTCAGAGCCGTAGCACGCCCTTGCACATACCTAATGTGTTTTGATGGAGCAGGTAATTCGGCAGAAGATTTGTTCTGATTGTCAGTCTAATGGATAGATGTACCAGAAGGAGACATCCATTCTTCAACTCAAATTTCTAGTTTTTTCTCCAGTTTCTCTTGGAGAAATGCATTTCTTGCCTACTCAGATCGCTTTGGTTGTGCGTTTAGGAATAATTGTAGACACTTATGTTGGGATAGAGCAATGCATCACATATACATAAATTGACCCCCTCTAACTTTTTTATATGACCTTATAGAAGAAAAATTTGTATATAAAAGTTATAGGGTCTAATACAACGTTTTTCATGTAATATTATTTTTGTATACCGGGTGACTCACAAAAGTGCTGTCGTATTGCTGTTGTATTTTTTTAAATGGAACACCCTGTATATTTTCAGTAAAGCTGATAGTCCTTTTTCCCGATTCCAAACATACCAGGTAAACTAATAAGTTCGTACAGTTTTTTGTAGAAAAATATAAATTTTTGTTAAGAAACAATAAGACTATTTATTCGTCGAAGTAATCACCATCACATTCAATGACCTTTCGCCAACGTGGAACCAATTTTTGTATACCGGTATTGTAGAACTCCCTGGATGTGGAGTCAAAAAATTGGCAGACTGCATTTATTACACCATCTCGAGTTGTGAACTGTCGGTGCCTCATACAGTTGTCAAGAGACAAAAAAGGTGATAATCACTGGGCGAAATGTCGTTAACGTTTCCCAGCCTAGTTTAGAAATCTTTTCTCGGGTCACTTTAGCGGTATGAGGCTTGGCGTTATCCTGCAAGCATATCACTTTCTTCTGATTGATCAAAGAAGGCTATTTCTGGATGAGTGCTACTTGTACTCGTTAAAGCTGCTCACAATATAAGTTAGCAGTGATGGTTTGACCCCTTTCGAAAACTCATAATGGACAATTCCAGTTGCTGTCCACCAAACACACAAGAAAACCTTGTTTGGATGCATGGAAGCCTTGGGTGTGTGTGGTACCGAATCAGTAGGCGACAACCAATGATACGAACGCTTAGAATTCGAATAAAAGATCTATTTTTCGTCGAATGTTAATAACCGATTAAGAAATGGTTCATTAACGTTGCATGAAATGTTTCCTGAACAAATGGTAACACGACTTAATTTGTTATCACCTGTCACTTCATGTGGGACCCATTTGCTTAACTTCCACATCTTTCCTAGCTGATGGAGATGCAAACGAATAGTTTCAGGACTCACTTTGAACATTTCTGCAAGTTCTTGACAAGTTGTCCTGGAATTAGCGTCCACAACCTGTCGAAGATCTTATAGATCAAGAACATCCATGGCAATGTGCGATGTATATCAACCGCACGAACTTATTTGGTTACCTGGTAAATGGCTTGTTGAACTTATTTTTACTACTCCAGTCACGAACTTTGAAGTTTGTGTGCCGTTTAATCATATGTATTCCGGCCGTATACCAGATTCCATAGCCGGCTAGATGCAAACTGGTTCGAACACAGGTACATATGAGTAAATGACACACAAACAAGTTTTTGGCCAAACTTAGGAAAACAAATATGATATTCTGGATCATAAAAAATGAACTATTAGTTTTCTTTGAAAATACATAGGGAGTTCTATTTAAAGGAATACAACTATATTTGATAGCACTTTTCTGAGTCACCATGCTTAAAAAAAACATTACATGAAAAATTTCATAATAGACTATATCTATAACTTTTTCTTCTGAAATGTCATATAAAAGAGTTAGAGTGGGAGTGGGGGAGGACGCGGCTGTATCTCGGCAACCGAAGCAAACAGAAAACATTTTAAGACAAAAGTGACCAAGATAAATTGCTGAAAATTATCTTCAGCTCCCTAAAATGGCCGCTAGGTGGAGTCATTCCAATTTAAAAAATTCAAGCGCCAAAATTCATAATTAACATACTTAAGCAGTCTTATCATGCTGACCGCTCAATTTTCGAACTGTTTTGTGTATGTTATTCTTATGTGTTGGTTGGTTTAGGATGGGGAAGGGTTCAATGTCACATCACGTAGATCTTGGTTTCGCTTGAAAGAGTTAGCATTTTTTTTTCTGTCTGTCATTGATACAATATATATACAATCAAGCATTTGTTGAAGGCCTTTAACAAAATCGGACTCCAAATAGTGAGTAATCAGTAACTTCTCCTATCAAAGGATACAGTGCTTTATACGAACCTGCAAGATAATAAACGTGTCTTATGCCGAGTTCACAAGACCTACCGCATGAAAACGAACCATAAAAGTTGCAGACAGGTTCCGTAATATGCGACCACTCTCGGCTATGAAGATATTAGCAATTAAGGAGCGGGGCTACTTAATCACATAGTGACCCCAACACGGCACATGTGCAAATAACCTACAAGAGAGCGAAAATAACTATCTCACCATTAATTAATGAGGCTGTAAATTTGTCAGCATATAAATGATAAGCCCGGTATCGGTATATACCCGTAGCTCGGAGTGAGTCCCAGCTTGGCGGCGAGCTGTTATTAGCGTGACCTCCACAGGCTACTAAAAAATATAGACCTATCTACGAGTATTTACATTCGGATTTTTGCAGACATCTAATCGGAAATTTGCCATGTCCGCCAATGGAGAGTTGTAAATCTAGACTGCTTGGAGTGACTCACTGTTTCAGGATGAAGAAGACAAGTATTACATTTTCCGTACTTCCTATTCCCAGAAAATGGTCTAAATGGTTTTCCTCATAGATAATGACTTATGAAGTTATCCTCACGTGAAAATGTGTGTTTTTTACGTAAGACAACTCTGTTTCTATAGTCTTGCAATATAAAAACAGAAAATCTCTGAGCTATTACTTATAACGGGTGATTTTTTTAAGAGGTATAGGATTTGATTTTCAAAATAAACACAAAAAATTTGAAAAAACGATTAAATCTTTATTTGAGTCGATAGAACGGTGGATATAATTTAATGTTTAAAGATTATTTCATGTAAATGTTGGCCGCGGCTCCGCTTTAGATGGCCCATGCGCAAGGTCCAATTTTGGCACACTCTCTCCAACATATCGGCCGGTATCTCACGAATAAATGCTTCAATATTGGCTTCCAGTGCGTCAATCGTTGCTGGTTTATCTAGGCGGCCAATTGATGGGCCCCAAACGTGAGATAAACTGTTCACCGAACTCGCCTCTCAATAGGGCCATTGTTTCGTGTGCGGTGTGGCATGTGGCACCGTCTTGTTGAAACCACATGTCAGCCAAGTCTAGCTCTTCCATTTTGGGCAAAAAAAAGTTTGTTATCATCGCACGGTAGCGCGCGCCATGGACAGTTACGTTCCGGCCATTGTCGTCTTTGAAGAAGTACGGCCCGATGATGCCACCGGCCCTTAATCCACACCAAACAGTGATTTTTTCGGGATGCATTGGTAGCTCTTGCAATGCTTCTGGCTGGTCTTCACTCCAGATGCGGCAATTTTGCTTGTTAACGTACCCATTCAACCAGAAATGAGCTTCGTCGCTGAACACAATTTTTCGATAAAAAAGTGGATCTTCCTCCAACTTTGCCAGCGCCCATTCACCAAATTGGTATCGTTGTGGGAAGTCGTGTGGCTTCAATTCTTGCACCAGCTGTATCTTATAAGGTTTTACATCCAAATCCTGTCGCAAAATTTTCCTCGTAGTGGAGTAACAGAGGCCCAATTGCTTCGAACGGCGGCGAATCGACATTTCACGGTCATCACTAACACTGGCGGATACAGCCGCAATATTTTCTTCAGTCCTCACCCTACGTCTGCGTGTTGGTGGTTTAATGTCCAATAATGTAAACCGGGTTCGAAATTTAGTCACAAGCTTCCGAATAGGTCCCTCAGTAGGCCGACCAAATTGCCCATAAATTGGAAGCAGTGCTCGATGCACTCTCTTAACCGAGCATGAATTTTGATAGTAAAATTCAATAATTTGCAAGCGTTGTTCGTTCGTAAGTCGATTCATGGTTAAATTATAGACCAAACTGAACAAGTTTGACAATGACGCAGAACACGATTCACGCGTCATCTGTCAAAAACAGTGTTGCCAAAAAGATACCAGCAAAAAAATCACCCATTACTTACCAAACGATAAACAAAAGAGACTTGGCTAGAGTACCAACACCAGAAAAAACTTTGTTTCTAATGTTTTATCCTGTCTTAGCCCCTAGATCGTTTAAACATCATTCCTTTTGAAATCAAATGTATAAGAAGTTTGATTGAATTTTAATAAGAGCCAAAGAAGTAGCTCCTACCTATCATTCGAATAAAAATACTCTTTTATTTTGTTTGATTTTTTAATTGCGGTTGTTCTTACCTGATTGTGACCCTTTTGGGGTGCTATTTACCTTATGTAGATATTTTATCTTATGGATGTAACTACTGAGTCTTATTTTTATATTTTGTACTATTCACCTACGTACAAAGAGTATTAATTCCTGTGAGACTATCATTTACTCGCTTATTTCTTGCTTTTCTCAATATTTAATACTAATGAATTATGCGTTGAAATTATACTGACACATGGACAAAGAGTGAGGAGCATGCCGCGCGACTGTTTTGACTTTCGCTTCTTATCTTATCTAATCAAGGTGCTGAAAAAAACATAATGGACCGCTTTTGTAGGAAATTTTATTCTCTACAAAAAAGGATAGAAGTCCTTATGCGCTTAGCTTTATAGTTGAGCCATTACAAGCGAAAATATCATTACATACACCTTTGCTCTTAAATGTCTCGTAACCAGTTGAGTACTCTTATACAATAAACTAACTTTCACGGAAACAGAATAATACAGAGTTTCGTTTCATACAAAATCGTTTCCATTACTGTTTTAGATAAGATCGACGGTTTTCGAGATTCCCGACCAAACGCGTTTTTCCAGATGGTGACAACTGCTCCAGCCCTATCATGACACAAAAAATGTAGATTGACTCCATCCTTCCTACGCCTTCGTTGGAGGTTTCAAAGCAAGCAAGTGGTTCTAGACGTCCCAGAGGGACCACAGAGCGACACGATCGTCGGTTAAGTGGTACTGAACATACATGTCAAAAAATATTAAAATCGGATAAACATATGTAGGTGTTTACCTTTTTTGTCACTCAGTATACATATATGAAATAAATCTATCATATTTCTGTTTCAAGGGCAGATGTAAGGAAACATGTGTAACTGATTATGTCTTACAGGTGCATAGTATTACAGGTATCAGCGGCTAATAATAAAAGGTCTTTTACTGACATCAAAAATACAAAAATTTACAATCATGTACCGCATTCAGCTTGCAATCTATAATATTCAACTTACTAAGAATGTCTGAAAATGGGCAGGAATGTCTGAAACGTTGTAACACTATGTTCCATCGAGTTTTATTTCTTTGGCCGTAGTTGCGCCGCCACGGAATCAGTTTTCCAAATCTACTACTACCTAAACCTAAACGATGGAATTATTGAACCAGCGATAATATTCAAACTTTAGTTCACAAGTATTCTGCTGCTTAAAGGTACCAGCAGTCTGCAAGTCAGTGTATGAAGTTTATGTCAGTTTGTCAGTCCGTGTCTGTTTTATATCAATGCGTAATAAGTACTGAGTCAATTTACTTGAGTAGAAGTATTCAGAGAACCATCATATATTGAGTAACTCAAATTGAAGGTTAGGCAAAATGGGTTGGTATATTTAAGGATCATAAAATTCGGAAAAAGATATGAGTAGATATACTCGTAAAAACAGTTAAGCTATCATTTACAAACGCATAGCAGAACCCTAATGTGGCAGGTACTCCTAATACCCAAATATTCCTAAAATATACAAACATTCCCCTGAGTGGTCTAGCGGTGTGTCCGTGCTAACATCACCGATGCAGGCTGTACACCAGTTAGTTACCTATTGCGCCTGCTACAGTCGCAGTGGCTTATGCGACGAAGCTTCTTAATGATAGAACGTATTTGACTGATACCAAAGACGTAACATTTACACCCCCTCCCCCTACAACTCGGCCGCCACTAAGTCGATTTTAAAAAAATACAAAGCTTTCTCGTCCTTGGCATAGTAGTAAACCTGTGTGAAAATTCTATTAAAATCCACTTTCCACGTTATATAGGGGTCAAGGATTAGCGGACAGATAGGCAGACAGACTGACGGATATGTGTGGCATGGTTTTTGGTGATGTACATATCATATACCAACCTAAAAATATAATATCTTATTTTAGAAATTTTTCGCGATTAAAATAATTTCCCACCCGGTGGCGTAGGAAGTAAAATTACTGTCGCCAAAACTGTAAAAAAAAGTTGCATATTTCCTGGCCTATATTGAGAAGTAATTACCCGAGGCTGGAAATATTGAAGCGCAATATGCGCATAAAACTAATGCGCTGGTCACACCGCAATTACCGACCGTCTATTTTTCCCTGACAGTTGAAGTCGAACCGGAGCGTAGTCACTTGGCATGCCGCCGCCCGGCGGGACCGTTAGAAAGCATCAATTTGAATAACTAAACAATTGTTTGTCTAACATGCAATTAATAGTACATTTGCAGAGTAGGAACGTGCAAAGTGATAAACGTTCAAGTGTCGACCAGCGACGTGGGAACGTGTTTTTAATTACTGGTCGGTGTTCGAGTGGAGACGACGAACCGCGCACTATCTGCAACATGTACATAATGGACAAATTGGTTCACTCTCGCCAAAGGAACGTGCGGTTCCTTCTTCTTAATGTCAAAATTCAATGATAGATCGAAAGTAGGCTACAGAGCAAGAGAGTTGCAATTTGTTGATCTCATCTGGAGAATACAGGGTTTCGTTAAAGTTGGGACTTTCCGTTATACAGCGTACAATTCATATAAAAGTCATACCTAATAATAATAATAATAATAATAATAATAATAATAATAATAATAATAATAATAATAATAATAATAATAATAATAATAATGGTTAATTGGTGCTATTGCACAGAACGTGCTTACACAAGTCAATATAATAGAAGCGCTCAGTTACAAGAAGAAAATAAATGACAAACAATACATATAATAACAAACAGTACAGATTACACACACTTAAATATGGTTAAGAGGATGACAATAAAAGTATAAAAGATGAAATTATTACAAACTACGTTAAAATCAATAAATAAATAGCATAAGAGATAGAACTGAAATAAATATTTTATACATGGTTCGAATAAGTAGCAAAAAAAGGAAATGTAGCTAGAAATATAACTATTGAGTATCCGTGGAGAAGTTGTGGTTGAGGAACTCGTCAATGGTGAAAAAAGCAGCCGACAAGAGCAATTTTTTCACAGCATTACTAAATTCATTGTATGCTAGTGATCTTAGTTCCTTAGGTAAAATATTATAAAATTTTATGCCATGGTAGTTAACTCCATTCCTTGTTTTAGCAAGTCTATGTTGTTTTGGGTACAAGTTGTCTCGGTTTCGGGTATTATTAGAATGAGTTTCATGGTGGCTTGTATAAAGGTCAGGGTTTGACTTGACATGCAAGAGGCAGCTCAATATATATATGTGCCAGGCAAAGTCATGATCTTTAGTTTGATAAACTCAGATCTGCAGGGATCTCTATATCTTAGATTTGCTATATATCGGACACATCTTCTATGTAGGGCAAATACTCTGTACATGTGGGAAGAGTGGCCCTACGCCAAAAGGGCGTATGTCATTTTGCTATGGAAGTACTATACCAAAACCATGAAGTAAATGACATATTAGGTTCCAAAAAAATCTGAATGGGCCAGCCCGGCCTGCATCCAAAGAGAAAAGGTTAAGTTTTTTAGTTTTTAGCAAGGCTGCGAATCGGATTCATCTTAAAGGAGAAGACGTCGTTGGTATGTAATGGAAACAGTGTCGTAGCCAAGACTGATCTCTGGGGAACACCCGCGTTGACATTGTGGGAAAGCGAGGAGAACTTGTCAATTAGGATGGATACTTTGTGTCCAGGGAGGAAGTCAGCCACCCATCTGCAAAGTTCTCTGGGAGGCCACAAAATTTAAGTTTGCATAACAGTGCAGCATGCGACTGCGGAGCGTGGCGGGGGGTTGAAAGGGAGTGAGGGAGGGCGTTTCGCAATTTTTGATGTTGGTATATTGAAAGACTTCCAGCCCCCATAATTCTAAGCATCTATTAGACATATTTCACACGACATAGATTAGGGGTAATCTATGTCGTGTACCGGGGTACATTTGCACTTAAAACTAGAACGATAGGTAAAATGTTTTCGTCATGCACACCTGCGTCAGGAAGAGGTGACGCGACGTTGCCAGATGAACGGTACTACGGCTAGCGCAGGGAAAGAATGAGATGGACTAATTGTATGGACCTGTTTGTTGGATTCGTTTAATTTATCTTTAATACATGTTCCTAACTAACTTTTTCCTTGCTTTCGACCAACTAAAGACAGCCGACCGTAGGCAGCTATTTCGTGGTTTTTTTACAACTCATCAGCATGGTCTAGGGCTTGGCGAACGAAAACATAGCAACTATCCTTTATCCAGGATATAAGGTCTCTGGTACTATCTTATTCCGATGGGGTCTAACTTGTGCTGAACATAGTCCTCTTTTAACTGACGACGGCGTACGTGGCAAGTGTAGAGTTAACCTAATTGACAACATTTTTCTCAATGAAGGTTCTCAAAGAGCACGTTGAAAATGGAAGAGCCAATTTCCCAAAATGAATCCATTCTTCGCATCAAATGTTTGGACTTCGTGTATTCTATTCCCCGACTACCTACATAGCTACTAAGTATATGTTTTTCTCAAGACCCAGTTTCACCCTACCATAAAAATGACCCGGCAAGGTTACCGACTACAAACAACATCGCCTTATAGGTCACATCCTTTCAAATATGTAAAGCGAGATCCAGATGAGCGATAGCAGTGTGTATTTGTGGTTATATAGCGGGATTTTCTCACGCATGCCAAAATTATATAGAACTTAAGATTGATAAAGAGGAAGCGACCAACGTCAGAGACATTCGGAATATGTGGTTTTTATTACTAAGGCGGCAATTATTTTGTAATTCGTATTTAATTTCAAAAGCCTTACGTGGAATGGTGAGGAAAGTACTAAAGTGTTGTATTGTGGTTGAGATGTTCCCAAAGAAACATAAAATAGAACTGTTTCTACATGGTATTATAATATAGATGATCACTCAGATAACTAATCTCTCAAGCATAAAGCTTTTATGCAACCACCAGTCGCCTGATGACATTATGACTGGACGACGTGTAGACTTTGACGGAGATAAGGCTTCCGCGAATCTGCTAACCACCGGAGTTAGACATAAACCATGTGCGGAATGAAAAATACTTCGAACTCCCTAAACCTATACTTTGCACCTTCAGTTTCCAAAAAACTGTTTGCGACCAACTTTAAGGATGTAGGATATCCTTGTTTTTAATTTCACTTGGAAAACTATATAAATCCCTTTATCTTCTTCTGAGGAAATTAGCAGGAAATTAGGTGGTAGACAAGGACCAGTCGACCGAGGCAGTACCACCCGCTAGCTTTTCCCATCGTGTCTTATAAATGTCCGCATGTTTCCACACCTAAGCTATGCAGTCGGTTATCTACCAAAACAAAGAAATTAATGATGATGGATCCCTCGAGCACTAAAAACTCCGGACGTAAACTCACTCCACTCTCGGAATGTCCGGGTGGAGGGTGGGCTCGAGGGAACAACATCGAAGATAAAATTTGTTTTTCGAACATCTGCGGGATCAACAGCAATATTGATGCTGTTCATCACTACCTGCAATGCAATCGTCCCGCCGTGCTTTTCTTGGCGGAGACAAAAATCTCAGAGACTACACCGATTAACCATCTCAACTTCCCAAACTACGAGGTGCACTCCAATCTGAGAAAGAACGGGGGAGTTGTGGCTTTTGTCCGCAGCAGTCTTTCCTGCTCCAGGGATCTTTCTTTGGAATCAGACCGGAAGGACATTCTGTGGCTTCGCCCCAGCTCCAAAACATCTCCCAAATTTATTTGCTGCCTTTATCGCTCTCCCTCGAACCATAACTGGGATGACCTACTCGAATGCCTCGCCGTCCAGATCGACTTCCTGAACATCAATCACCCCGCTTCAGAGGTAGTTCTTCTCGGTGATTTCAATGCCCATAATGAGCTTTGGTTGGGCTCAAATAAGACCGATGCAGCAGGTCGTGCAGTCGAAGCGTTCGCTCTTACTCAAGGGCTGACCCAGCCGGTAACGAGCCCTACTTTTTTCCCCCGCGTCTCGTCACACGCCAGTAGCCTGCTGGATCTCTTTCTGACCACGCATCCTGCCCCTTACAGCACTGCTGTCCTGTCCCCCCTGGGTAACTCAGATCACGGTGTTGAGGAGGTTAGGTTTCGGTCAGAAGCCGCTGTGGCAGCAGAAACTCGCACAGGCCGCAAAACTTGGCATTACGGACATGCCGACTGGGAGGGGCTCAGACACTTCTTCTCTAGCTTTCCTTGGAGAGATGTCTGTTTCACTGACGCGGATGCGTCGACTGTCTGTTCTTCAATAACCGAAATTATCCACGTCGGAATGGAGGAATACATCCCTCACACAGTGAAAGTTCCTAAACCAGGGTCCAACGGCTGGTTCAACAAATCGTGTGACACTGCTCGCCAGCAGAAGATCAAGGCCTACAGAACCTACTTACAAAACCCCACTGTAGAGAACAGACAAGCCGACGTCGAGTCCAGAAACAAATATAACGAAGCGGTTCGCAATGCCAAGAACCAGCATGATATAAAAGTTAGGCAAAGGGTAATGTCGCAGCGCAATGGCAGTCGGTCTTTCTGGACGCTGGCCAAGCAGATTGAAAAGAACTTCTCACACAGTAGCCTTCCACCACTTACGTGTCAGGATGGAACTATTGTATTCGACTCGAAGGCCAAGGCGGAAGTACTTGCCAAGATCTTTGCTGCCAACTCCACCATGGACGTCCCCACCAACGCCCAAGTGCCGTCAATTCAAAGGGTTCCCCCCACTATGCGGGAGGTAACATTCAGGCATAAGACCGTAAGACGAGTGCTCTTGTCGCTCAACATCAACAAAGCTTCTGGTCCGGACTTGATTCCTGCCATTGTACTGAAGAGATGTGCAGCGTAGCCTGCTCCAGTTCTTTCGCGTCTCTTCCAGATATCTTATGAATCCGGCACCTTCCCAGAAAACTGGAAATTTGCTCATGTACAGCCCATCCCAAAAAAAGGATCTAAAACCGACCCTTACAACTACAGGCCTATAGCTCTGCTTTCTGTCATAAGTAAAGTGATGGAGAGGTGCATAAATCGCGAGCTTCTGGACTACCTCGAACGTCACAGCTTGATTAGCGACAGGCAGTACGGTTTCCGGCACCAACGATCCACAGGGGACCTCCTAGCTTACGTCACGCAACTGTGGAGTAAACTCATCCAGTCTCATGGTGAGGCTCATGTCGTTGCTCTTGACATCACGAAAGCGTTCGATCAGCTGTGGCACGCTGCCCTCTTAAGCAAACTTACATCCTATGGCCTCCCAGAAAAGCTTTGCAGATAGGTGGCTGACTTTATCTCTGGCCGCAAGATATCCGTCGTAATTGACGGATTCTCCTCTTCATCCCACAACGTCAACGCGGGTGTTCCCCAGGGATCGGTCTTGGCTCCAACACTGTTTCTCTTACATATCAACGACCTCCTTTCCTGCACGAACAACCCAATCCACAGCTTCGCTGATGACAGCATTCTACATGCAGGAATTCAGAGTGACAAGCCGATCTCTGCCGCTGAGCTGGAAAAAAGAAGACTAGCGACGACTTATTCTCTGACAAGAGACCTGGAGGCTATCACTGCTTGGGGACGCAACAATCTTGTACAGTTCAATGCTTCCAAAACACAGTACTGTACTTTGACGAACAAAAAGCGTCCTAGCGCTCATACAGTTTCGATGGACGGCCGAGTTCTACCAAAGAGCCAGTCATTTCGGCTGGTCGGAGTCACCGAGGACCTGATCTGGCACGAACACATCCCTTCAATAGCTGCAGCTGCTGGGAAAAAGCTAGGCTATTTGTTTAGGGCTAAGAAGTACTTTTCTCCGCATGACATTCTCACTCTATACAAGGCCCAGATAAGGCCTAGCCTCGAGTATTGCTCACACATTTGGGGTGCTGCCGCCCCGACTACATTGTCCATGCTCGATGCTGTCCAGAGGAGGGCGGTCCGACTGATCGATGACTCTTCTCTAACAGACAGTCTCGGGACTCTTTCGCACCGGCGGGTCGTCGGCGATCTAGCTCTTTTCTATCGCTACACCAACGGGCTTTGCTCCTCAGAGCTCTCTTCCATGATGCCGCCGCGTGATGTGCCTGCCAGACAGACCCGCCTGACTTCGGCGTCCCATCCTAACCGTGTCAAACTTCGTACATCCAGAACTGGCCGATACGACCGCTCCTTTGTCCCGAGGGTGTCTAGATTCTGGAACAATATACGGGAGGAAGCTTTTCCCAGTTCTACTAACCTTAGACAGTTCAAAAATCGTATCAACAAAATTTCTTTGGGATCATCATAGCAGCCGCGGTGTTCCGGCATTTAGGCTTCTGCCTGCGCGGCTGTTTCGATATAAAAAAAAAGCTAAGTTTCTTCGGGTATCGATAGACCGTGACCGTATACAGGGTTATCCAAATTAAGTGTCCACCATTAGTAACTTTGTTATTAGTGAAAATACAAAGTTGTTTGAATTAGCAAACTAGTAGCATTTTTAACGCTGGTAAAAATGAAAAAAAAAAAAAAAAAAAAAAGAGAGTCGTAATTTTGATTTTTTTCAGTAAAATAACATTTTTTTAAATGGAAACCCCTGTATATTATATTTTTTTCTGTTAAAGCATCAAATTTTAAACAAAAAAGTTTATAATGACTTTTCCGCTAAAGTCAAAAATAAAGTCAAAATAACGATAAATATTTTTAATTATTTGCAGTATTATAATATTAAGACGGCTATGAAAACAACATGGCGTTCGCGATTTGACAGCATTAAGATAAGCGACAAATTGTTAAACTGGACATACTCGCAACTAGAAGGCTTTGGAAAACAATGATAAAATCAAATAATGTCAAACATTAGTGTAAATACTTGTTTATAAGCTTTATTGTGTCATTAATTTAAAGAAAAATGTTCTCCCATGAAGAAAAGTGTGATATGTTAGAATGCTATTTAGTGTGCAGAAAATCCTCCTTGAGAGCAAGAGAATACTACAGTGAATTATATCCCGCTCGCATTCAACCGTATGAACGATATTTTCTGAGACTTTATCGAAAATTTAGGGGCAACGAAAATGTTTTTGCTAAAACAAGGGCAAAAAAAGAATTCATAATAAGCGAGGCCACGGAAATTGCAGTTATTGGATATTTTGAAGCTTATCGTGAGAATTCAATAGCAGATATTCTCAAGGACTCTAATTTCAGTTATGGTACTGTTCAAAGGATTTTAAAAAAATACAAATTTATTCCGTATAAGTACCGACCAGTTCAAACGCTTTTGGCAGGGGATCCAGAGAGAAGACTTGTTTTTTGCCATTGGTATCTTAGCTTCTGTCGCCAAATGTAAATAACTTTCGTTACCTTTTATGGACAGATGAATCAAATTTTTCAAATTCTGGAATGTTTAATAGAAAAAACCACCATTATTGGTCAAGAGAAAATCTTTTGTTAGTACATCCAAGAGGCCCACAAGTCCGTTTCAGTTTCAACGTTTGGTGCGATATAATTGGTTCAAAAATTGTTGGCCCGTTCTTTTATGAGGGAACCCTAACTGGTGAAAGATATGTGGAATTTATGTCAGAAATTCTAACTAATTTCTTAGACGAATTGGATCTTATAAGTAGACATCATCTGCATTTTCAGCAAGATGGCGCACCTGCCCACAACTCCAGAGGTACTTATCATTTTCTAAGTACTACTTTTAATGATCAGTGGATAGGAACAAATGGCCCAATACAGTGGCCTCCCAGATCACCAGATCTAAACCCACTTGATTACTTCTTGTGGGGTTACTTAAAGAACCAAATTTACAAGCGAAGGTACGATAACCTTGACGCGTTAAAGACTGCAGTTAGGGAAAAGATAACCCAGATAGATGGTAGGACCATACTTAAGACAGTTCGAGCAGTTGAAAAACGTGCCCAAAAATGTATTGAAGAACAAGGTGGTGTTTTCGAGCATCTTCTTTAAAAAAAATTGTTATTGTATTTTGTAAGATTATAAGTTGATGTTGAAAATAAAGTTTGTCGATACAATTTAATTGTTTCAGATTGGAGGCCATAACTTCAACAATTTGTAACCTAGGAGAAAAGTTATTGTAAGCTTTTTTGTTTAAAATTTGATGCTTTAACAGAAAAAAATATAATATACAGGGGTTTCCATTTAAAAAAATGTTATTTTACTGAAAAAAATCAAAATAACGACTCTCAATTGTTTTTTTATTTCTCATTTTTACCAGCGTTAAAAATGCTACTAGTTTGCTAATTCAAACAACTTTGTATTTTCACTAATAACAAAGTTACTAATGGTGGACACTTAATTTGGATAACCCTGTATTTCGTATTAAAATCTGAGTAAATCTTAATTCATATCATAAGTACACGGCCTGGAAAAATCTACTCAAGCCAGAGATCACCTCGACTTGGCTTTTTCGCAAAATTTTGTTTGAATTTTCCGGTTTGTTGTTCCTTTTCTCGTTTATAGAAAGAAGTGGATGTATTTTACCTAAATAAAATTTTGCGAAAATACACCGTTTTACTAGTTCCAGTGGTTCAGTACACTATAAATATTTTGAAAACGTACTCCTGCAACTCGAGGAACATTTCTAAATTTACAGAAGTTGGAATTGAGGTCCTTATGTCCACCCAGTAAAATGTTGCTGTTCAAAATTTGTCGATAATATACAGAAGTAACTTTTACAAAGTCAGTTCTGGGCTGCCAACAAGTGTCTGAGGAAGTTGCACTCTACGTCATTCCGACTAAATCTTCAATCGAAAACAAGCAAAATAGATTAAAAAAGAAGAAGTCTAATTACCCTTTTGATATACTGTTTCCATGTACATGTAATATAGCCTCAGAAATACGATCTTTCCAATCCACTACTATGTTAAAGACAATGCCATTGTTGCTCTGTAAACTTTATGTATCCATTACAAAACTGTAACAATTTCTAAATGAAAAGTTCATGGAAAAACATCTGAATACAGAAGCGTACCGTACCGTTACATAACAACGCTTCATATCTCAGATGGCAGCAGAGGCTTATTAGTTTCACATGTAGATTACGTATTTTCAGATACAGTTAACGCAATCTGCAAGGCCTTGTAACCGACAACAGCATCGTATCTCATTCTTAACGAATCTGGCAAAAACTAAAAACCATATGTGAGTTGTACACTTGCACAAAATGAGCAATAACGGCTTATTGCGCATCAGGTTTTTCAACTATCTGTTATGTATGGCTACTTAGCTTTTGCAGAAAGCATGTCATGTGCTGATCGTAAAGTTCACCCAAAACTAAAAGCACATATTACATGTTGTGCTGGTCGCATAACGAAACCACATGTTGAATTGACTGGGTATTGGCGTCAAAGTACGAATCCAAAACGGCATGGAGTCGAATCGACACTTCCTACGCAACGCCTCCATCAGTCCATAATGCACAAGTTAGGCTCTATCGAAATAAGACAGAGCCCTCAGGCCTTATATCCTGGATAGAAGGACAGTTGCTTTGATTTGGTCTGTTGTCCCAGAGATCAAGCATAAACCATGCTGATGAGTTGCCAAAAAGCATGAAGCACCTGTCAATGCTTGACTGTCTTTTTTTGGACGGAAGAAAGTAGTATGTTTAAGTTGGTCTTCTCAGAAAAAAAGCTACGTACGATTGTGACTAACAGAGAAATTAAACTGATCATGTTAGTCAGACGGGTCCGTATAACAGTCCATAAGAGTCTTTAATATTCCTACCCTGCCCTACCCGTAGTACCGTGTCGCATGTCCCCAATATCTGAAAGCACGAGGTGTCGAGATGCGGCAGAGCGCCCACAGAACACCAGTCATGCGAGGACACACACGAACACCGGCACGCCGGCCGGCCGTTGAAGTCATCAGACGCAGGAACGCCTGTCGAAGGCATTTTTATACCATTCTAAGTTTTAAGGGCAATGGTCGAAAAACCTATGATGTGTGAAATACGTCTAATAGGTGCGTAGAATAACCGGGGTTGGAAGTGTATTAACATGCCAACATCTTCCATAGACTGTTCGCCTTGCAAAGAAGAGCAGTTAGGGTGGTGAGCCGTCTGGGCTTCAGGGACGATTGCAGAGATACCTTTGTCAAGTTGGGAATCCTTACTGTGCCTTGTTTATATATTTTTGAAAATCTACTATTCGTTAAAAGAAACTCTAACTATGTAACTCATGGGGACGTCCATGAGCACAATACTAGGCATAAGAACAATCTAGTACCTCCTTATTGGCGACTGAGAAGGTGTCAAGATGGACCTGGTTATTGGGCGGTCAAATTTTTTAATGTACTTCCAGACGGCTTAAAATCGCTTCCGTTTAAAGATTTTAAAGTTCAAATCAAGAAAATTCTTATTAATAACTCATTTTACACGTTTGAAGGGTTTTTAAGACATAAATTTTAACTATAAATCTTAATATGTTATGTTAGCGTTATATCTTTATGAGTGCTGGTGTACTTGTTTGTCATTTTTTATGATCATTAGCACTCCCTTTGTTTTAATTCTAATGCAATTCTCATTTGATCTACTGACGTATGTAAACATATTTAATGTATTGTGACATGAATAAAGATTTGATTTGATTTGATTTGATTTGATCTTAACATTGCCATACATTTTTTCACCGAAACTGGTCCGATTTTCAAAAACTGCAACGTCCTTGACAGAGTAGAACCTTGTGAGATATTTCATCCAAATAGGAGTAGTACTTTACAAGTTATAGGCGATCCAAGGATTAGACAGATAGACCATCAATATTCGCGATTTATATATCATACAACATGCACCTTTTGGCGACAATTCATTTGTTTCTGTCACTATTATGAAGAGTATCTCACGTAGACCTGCAGCTATGGACTACTCGAAAAGTTAACGTCAGCAATTATGAAATCTTTAAGTTATGGTATATCTGATGAATCCGTCTGAAATATTTAAAAAATGTTGGCACTTCAGGTTGAATCGGAAGTATATACAAATTTGCATATTTGAAATGGCACACTGTATATTATTCAATTTTTCAAATTTACACATCACTCAAAGCTCATTCTATGTACAAAATCCTATACCCAGCCATAACTAACCATTTTTGAGAAATACGAAACCGCTGAGTATTCGGTGCTTCCCTAATCTTTAGTTTCAATCGCTTGTTTCAAACATACAGGGTGTTACTAAATGATAGGCGATACTACAAAAATCTATTCTGAAGCCAAATTGAGGTAGAAAAGCTCATATAAACATGTGCAATAAGTAGTCCAAGTTTCCGAGATGCAGGATGTCAACTATTGAGAAAAAAATATGGATTTTGACAGAAAAAAATAGCAAACTGTCACAAGATTCCTGGACATCGAACAAAGTTGATTTGATCTTATTTTGATAATTTTTCGACATCTAATGAATCAGTTTTTATTTTTTTCCTCGCAAACGATATAAGTTGCGAAGATATATCAAGAGACAAAAAAGTTGTATCATTACCTGGTTTTTTTATCTAGTGATAAGTTTACGTCTTATTGCATTAAACAATACTAGCAAGATCCAAAATAATCGGCACAACGATCTCTGGGATATTAATAAAGAACCATCATTTTTTTTTGAACTGTGACATTTGTATCTTGAAAACCAGGCTTTGTAAGAGACATTTTTATAGGAACTTTTGTACTTGAATTTGATTTCGGAATGCTCCCTTGTAATCACGCCCTATCAGTAAGACTGTATATAAAATATTAGTTCAAGTAAATATGCGAACTCCTCACTGCTGGAGATAGTACCTGTCTACAAGGATTGATATCTAAAATGTCAGTATTCATAACAGATGATAACTATAGAAATCGGTCTGTATGGATTTCATGTTGAAATTAATGACCGTTGACCCACCTTCCAGGGCATTCCTTGAACGGCTAGAGCCCGCTTGTCAGCGTTTGCCTCACGCACCCTGATATAAATTCCTCGTGCTCTGTCCTTGCTGGGATCTATGACGTGTGCTCCAACCTCAGAATCCTCCCCTGAATTAGTACATGGGAAACGGATTGTGTTCTGCCAACATACAGGGCAGCTCAGGACAGCAGAATGTTAGTTTGAAAGCATTGTGAACCTTGATAGTGAGCTAGTTCAGTTGGTTCAAGGTAATAAAGTAAAAGGTTCAATCTAGGCCCCTTACCTTTTTTATAATATACATAGTTAATATAATGTTATACACAGCTTAGCTATGGTATAACATTATGGGGTAAATTTAGTAAGATAAATAAACAATCCATTATTCAAAACAAAGCCATTATAGAACCATAATTGGTTTAGGATATTACGATTCTTGCAGAGACCACTTTAAAGATTTCGAAATAATGTGTTCCATCATTACACAGACACACAAACTCTTACACAGCTACCAGACTAGATCATCTAATGACTACAGGGCACCAAGATTCTGCCTATCGATATCAAAACAGACTTTCTCACATTTAGATCTGTACATCACTAAGGATTGTTTTTAACCATAAGTGAACAATTTGAGTATGCATGTGTGCTCCTCCGCGTTTTTTTTCTGTGATCGTTTTTGCATAGCCGCGACCTTTGTTACCTTGCAGGTTTTTCATGATATGCACCTTGTACTTGAACTTACGAGATGAATATCTATCTATATATCTAAATTATAGTCAGACCGGCAAGTTGAACATTTCACCCTCGTCAACTGGTGAGGTAATATTGCAATCGAGAATTTCGAAAAGAGAGAGTTCTTTTGAGTATTACATTATACGTATATCTCAGTAGCATTACTCCGTTAGCCATAATATCACAAATATTTCACATAACGTTTATGGCTGCGACTCTAACAACACTACCATCCTGCAAAACGAGGCTGCAGGTCGCAGTATCCACAAGGTAGTCTCCAACGCGGAACGATGTACCTACGGCTACTACCCGCGCATACGATTTGTTTAGTATAAATAAAATCAGGTACGGAAACAACACTAGGGCAGAGCTTAGGTGTGAAATAATGAGTAGATGTTCAGCCGTCTTCTAATTTCGAAGAGTGAACAATTCATCATTTTCTATATACATACGTGGGATGTCTTTTAAGTTTTGCATATAGAAACATAGTAGGCCGCGCGGATCGAACGTCACTTTTGAATCTTAACCTCACTCTTTAGTAAACTTAAATTCAAATTTTCACAACAATACGTGCAGTGTTCTTACTACAGTGAATTTTTAAGTGTCACCAAGTCATTAGAAAAATAGAACTCAACCGAGAACATTTTCGCGCGATAATCTATTACAACTTTCAGAGACAATTATCGCAACAAGAATGCCTTGCTGAGTTACTGTCAGTCGACAATTTCCCGTTGGTACGGAGAATTCAAACGTGGACGGGTGAGTCTTAGCGACAATTCCAGGATGGGTGCACCAAAAACGGCAGACACTCAGGAAAACGTCGATGCTGTGCGTAAACTCATCATCGAAGATAGACATGTGACATATCGCGAGATTGAGGCGTCCATGAAGATCTCAAATACGTCAATTCAAAAAATTTTACATGAAGAATTAGGAGTAAGAAAATTAGTTTCTCGTGGGATACCCCACCTGTTGACTGAAGAGCAGAAAGCAGCCAGGGTTAATTGGTGTCAAAAAACGCTTGACCGTTTCAATTCCGGAAACTCAAAAGATGTGTACAGCATTGTTATTGGTGATGAATCGTAGATTTACTGTTATAAACCAGAAAATAAACGACAGTCGGCTGTTTGGGTGAAAGAAGCCAACAAAAGTCATCCGTTCTCGAAGTGTTTCGGAAAAGATGGTCGCGACATTTGTGTCAAAAGCGGGTCATATTGCAACAATTCCTCTTTATGAGCAAAGAACTGTTACTGCGGATTGGTATACCACCATTTGTTTACCAAAAGTCATCACCGAGCTTCGAAAAATCAACTCCGAAAGAAGGAATCATCCTCCACCAAGACAATGCAAGCTCGCACACAGCCCAAGAAACAAGGAAGTATTTAACGGAAGAAAACGTGGAATTATTTGACCATCCTCCATATAGTCCCGATCTAAGTACTAACGACTTCTTTACGTTCCCGAAAATTAAAAACAGACTGCGTGGTCAAAGGTTCCAGTAAAAGGCAAATAGGCTAGATTCGAAATACATTTTGGCTTAATTATTTGTTCAATTATTATTTTATATTATTGTAGTACTGGCTAAAAATGTCTAGAGCAACACCCAAACAATGGGGAAATATTGGTAGATATTATTGGGAAAAATATGGATCTGGGACAACATGGGCATCTATTATGTCTGTTATGAAATGAACATACTTACGTACTACTGTACTGTGCCTTAACAAGCTTATATTCTTCCTCAATACACGTTTGATACGAGCCTGTGGCATAGAATTGGAGAATACTTACATTTTCTCTTTCTGGGATATGTGGTCTTACCAAAGTAATTAATTCCTCAACTAAAACGAAATAGTTTTCAAAATCTCCTCTAATGCAAGTCGATAGGATTTTCTTGTGTCCTCAGATATTCTCCTGCCTTCTTTATATATTTAATATTATTGCCCGTACAATTAAAAGGACTGTACTTATAGCAAAAATAAACAACTTTCTCTTTTAAAGGTGATAAATAATAAATACATAATCTATCAAACAGCAAAAAACTGAATTTGATAGCTGGGAGCCTGTCAAACAAATTTTATAAAGTCGTTAATTCGACTATAGCGATTGTCGACTAACTTGACCCGTTTCTATGGAGATCGAGAGTCGTGATCCTACTGCAGATCACAGATTCGAGTACATGGAGCTTTTTTTGAAAATTTGCCCATATAACATCAAAACGTTATAGGACTTTAAAAGGCACACGTGCATTTTCGTCTGTAGTTGATAAAAGAGGATTAAATGTACAAAAATACTGTTACTTTCAAGGAAATGATTACCTAAAAGCAGCACATATATACCTGTATAGTTGCCATGTCATCAATGGCCGTATTGTTCCACTCTAATACGGAAATAATTGGAGGTGTGTTGAAGAAGTTGTCAACGGCTTCGGAAGCCTCAAAAAAATCTAATGATGAATGACGGTGTCGGCGTTTCCGAAGAAGGTGTTGCGCCCACAAAAAGCTGCATATCCCTAAATTAATAGATTTTTTTGGAGGACGAGAGCAGCTACTGAATCGGCTACGCCAAGTTTATCGTCGAATAATGAACCAGCAGTACAGTGGCGTACGAGAATTACAGCTGGATTAAATAATAGCCTAAGAGGCGACGTCGTAGAAGCCTATTGGGTTTTGAAGATCAGATTGCAGGCAGAAAAAAAAGTATATCATGTTTACCTTTTTAGTGTTGGGGGATAATCTACAGGTTGACAAAAATGTAGAAAATATAAAAAACCAAGCTTTGCACAATCAAGGCCATATAATTGTTTTACTTGTTCACTGTCTGAATCAAATTTATTTATCTTGCATACTTAACATTACAGAATTACTTTATTTATGAAAACAATTACAATACACAGCTGCTGGAGAATGTCTGCTTCTTCCTCTAAGTCCATTGGGCTCTCTGAGAGAGACTAATATTGATTTGCATTATTATTATTTGTGCAAGCATCCGATAGTCGTAAGGCAGCTACCATCAGATATGACCTGCCCGCGTTACTTCTCGTATAAAGCCTCCTGTATGGGTGGAAGGTGGTTGCTAAGGCCGGAGACGTTCCACCCCCCCAGTCCATGCGGAAGATTGGAAGACCTTGTGTTGCCCTTTCTTTTGAGACCATGGCTGATGAAGGTCTAAGTGAACAGGTAGGTCTGTGATTGGTTGTTCCTGTAGCTTATTTTCTGTTGCAAATTTGCTACCCTGATATGTTAGGGATAGTATCCGATGTAGTAGCAGTAAGTTTCGTTGTTTACAAAGGTTTTTTATTATTCATGTAATACACGCACTTATATCATTTGCATAATACGGAAGACCATATTCAAACATAATGATAACTTCGGGAACATTAAGTGTGATTATGTTGATAATAGATGGTTTTACGTTTGGATAATTAACCTAGCTAACGTTGATAAAAAAGGAATTGAAATTTCGTGTGAGATAATTGTGTTCACCGTCGCATTTAGAGCTCTACAAAGAAAACGTTCACATCCATTATTGAAGACACACATGTTCCTTTCTCATAATCCATTACTTTTGACGTCGTTTTTAATTCATATGAGTCGTCATGCAAACAATTTTAATCAAGAAGGAGACTATACACCGCAAGATATACAAGGTGATACACAAGCCTAAGGGGCAAACACTCTTAGTTATACTCGTAACATTGTACAATGTTCTAGGTGTAAGGGGCTTCGTACACAAGGCTACGCAAGTCTCCGATACTAATGTTGTATATTACATTAGTATCCAGTCGCGAGTATCGAGTAGCGCACGGTCCGTACACACGACATTGAATCGCAAGACGCGAATTGCCTATTCAGCCACTATAGGCTAAACAGATCACACTTTTACGAAAATGTCTGAAACAAGTGATGATGAAACTATAATTTTGTACTATTTTTATCGGAAACAAAGAAATCGTCGTAACAGAAGATACTGTGTTCATCCGTATATATAGAGAAACATAAAGTGCAGACTGTTTGTAGCTGCATAAGAATTACAACAAACAGATGCGAAATTCTTATCATTGTACAGGATGTCCAAAGAGAGTTATACACATTTAGTGGAGTTACTTGTTCCACATATACACCAGAGAGATACACACATGAGAGAGTGTGTGAGCGCAGAGGAAAGGATTCTAATAACAATCGGGTATGATTTCAATTTGTTTTATTAAATATTAACATTTCAAAGTAAGATTGAATTTTAATAATATATAACGGAACGGAACCCCTCAGAAGTCTGCACGAAATCTTAACTGCGTCATCAATTCTGAGTATAATTTACTTCACCTACAGTATTTTGGAGTAGTTGAATATATGTAGCTGCATTTACTCCATCGTCGGTTGTATATTCGATTATACTATATAGTATCATTATTGGTTTCTATTGGTAATTCTATGTCAGTTGTTACCTGCGAGGACGATTTACTTGGGTGTTGTATTTCGGGTCCTACAAACGGAGATGTCTGTGAAGATAATATACTTGAAGTATTTGGTATATGAACTAAGGCCGGCGCCGGCGTTTGCTTAGATGAAGTGGTAGGTACATTCAGTATGTTATCTATCACATCTATAACTTGACGTTTGAATGATCTTATTTGTGTGGATGTCATAGAATTTAAGTCTGGCAGCAAACTTAACAAAAACATCTTGTTGGCGTTATTCTTTGTCGACTCGTCATTGACATTTGGCTTGCTCATTTTCGTTTTCAAATATTCATTGAAGAGTTCATCATTCTCATTCGTTCTATTCTTATGACGCTGAGAGGAACTACGCCAAGTTGAGACAGATAACGGGGTTGGAGTACGTTCAGTTTGTTGACTGGAGGATGCAGTAGGTGATGTCGGGGGCGGTGGTGAAGCCGAGGGCGATGGTGATACGGAGGGCGGTGGTGATGCCGAGGGCGGTGGTGATGCGGTCGGTGTAGATGCTTGTGATTCATTGTCTTGATTAATCGGATTAGGCAAACTGCCAGATGGAATTGCAGCAGATTTTATATAAGGAAGAGCAAACTGCATTGAATCTGTCAAATAGTATTTCTTTTTTGTTGATGATCCACTAGCAGCAGGTTTTAAGTTTCGTACGAATACAGAACGGAGGTTTTTCCATTTGTCTTTCGCTTGCAGTCCTGAAAGTAATAAAAATATGTCAAGCAACTGTTAACATTAAGTTCACCGTTGTAATACTATGTACAAGATGTTAAATAAATAAGTATTAATACAACTTTTTTTAGGTATTTGGCAACTGGCGCAACATTCACATCGATTTCCTTATATTTTGCTCGAGGAGACTCTACAGTATCAAGAATAATTGGAGAAATAACAGCAATCATATGGGATGCCTTGAAAGATATTTATATGCCAACACCGGATAAAAATCAATGGAAAATAATAGCACAACGTTTTCATTTACTATGGAATTTGCCTAATTGTTTGGGTGCTCTAGATGGAAAGCACATAAGAATAGAAAAGCTACCAAACTCAGGATCGCTTAACTTCAACTACAAGTCGTATCATTCAATTGTTCTCATGGCATGCAGTGACGCTGATGGCCTCTTTACATTCATCGAAACAGGATTTGCTGGCAGGAACAGTGATGGTGGTATATTTCGTGCTTCAGCAATCAAACATTTCATTGAAGGGGACAATCTTGATCTTCCTACTCCTTTACGATTACCCAATGATGACAACAACTACAAGTTTCCATTTTACTTTGTCGGAGATGAAGCGTTTCCGCTATTGCATTATTTGCTACGGCCATATCCACAAAGAGTACTTGATAATACGAAAAGAATATTTAACTATAGATTGAGTAGAGGAAGGAAGACTGTAGAATGCGCTTTTGGGATGATGACGGAAAAATTTCAGGTTCTAAGCACTGCGATAAGATGCCACGACAATATAAAGATTAATAATATTGTAAAATCAGTATGTATTTTACACAACTAGGTTAGGAAAAGAGAAGGGCTTCCATATCGTGCGTATGAAGAAAATTCCAATAGTACACATGGTATAATACAACCTCAGCAAATTTAATTGAATGCGCAATCTTCTCCAAATACGTTAAGAAACTATTTAGCTAACTACTTTCTTAAACCTCAGGTAGCACTCCCATGGCAATATAATTGTATTGTATAAATTTTGTTAGTCTGTTTAAATAACAAAATTCTGTAAATGCAAATAAATATTTTACTGGACCACACACCATTAAGTACTGTAGCAAGTTCTATTTTCTAATTTTAACTATTAATTTAACATCAGATATTCCCTGTGTTCTGTTTATGGTTTAGTGGATACGGATATCTGGTACATTACTAGTTAGTAGCTAATCATGATCCTAGATCACAATAACATGGGTAATCCGGCGGGTTACAACATCGGCTATCCTAATAAAATGTACACAAAATATCGTGTATATGCGTAAAAAAATCTTAATAAAAAACATACTGCCAAATGTGTTTTTTCTTTACTAAATTACTATGTTTAATACTATAAAAATCTACCAACCTGTTAAATTAACGGCCCTTCCTACTGATACCCACGCTTTTTCTGTAATATCCTTTCTAGAATATTCTTTTATTTTATAGTTGTATAAACAGGGATACTTCTCCACCTCCGAAACAAATTTAATATTTAATAACTGCTCCACCATCCTGGAAATCGCTGCGACTTATGTAGCGAAGATCTTGTCCGGCAGGTAGCACACGACTGGCACGATGCGAGTCGCGAGACGAATGTCGGCGACGCGACTCGTGTACGAACCTTAATGGATTTGTATGGCGGTAATCGCTTGGAAACTAAAATCGTTGAGTATCGAAGATTTGCGTAGCCTTGTGTACGAAGCCCCTAAGACAATAAATGCTTTATACAACCGACTGACAAAGTAGGCGCTCGCGTTCGGGCGCACAAGCATAATGTTCACCAGTGACGCAAATGACAGCGTTATCGCTCTAGAGCAACAACCTAGCAGATACGCTTGCTACAGGTTGTGGTCACTCATATGACACCAGATGTCATCATTGTATGATAAAATAATGCGTACGCAAGGATTCTTATCGGTTAAAAAATATATGAGGTATGGTCTACGGTTTTAGGTAAAATCTTATATTCATTTCGTGCGCAAACTATTTGCGACACTCAAAAATAGTAACATGCTCTAGGTCTCAGTAGACACAGAACTGTCTACGGCGGCTGAAGTGAATGAATTCGCATTCTGTTCTTGTAACCATGACCAACCGTAGACAGCGCTGTTTCGTGCTCTTTAGCAACTCCTCAGTACGGTCTAGGTCTAGTTATGGAAACAGGCAACAAGAAGGCAAACAAGTGGGTGTGATGTTTTGAAAAGTTCAAAATGTGTGCCATGTTCTCAGAAGCCGCAAAACAACAACAAAAAAATAGCTTGAAAACTCTCTCTCTCTTTCTCCCTCTCTCCAAAATCAGAATTGATGCAGTTTAAAGACTGACAGTCGAAAAAAAGTACCAAAAATTTTATGACTCATTATAAAACATTCAAAGAAACTTGCAAACCGCAGTTCGAAAATTTTGCACGAATACAACATAACTATACAATAAGCATCCACCCTATACATGCTCCATACCAACCTGAGGCTATTCCCCATATCGATTAAACAATCATACGTGTTCTTTTGTTTGGCTGGATGTATAGGGGCGAGCGAACATTTTTCTATTATCACCTTCACAGCGGCACAACTTCACATATTGAAATTTAATTTTCAACTGCTGTCATTGTTCATTCAAACGTGGAAAGGTGTGTGCAACCATGAGTAGCGGCTTTTCACAGAGAAAACTATATATATTATTCACATCGGCTTTGACGATTACTAATAACTGACTCAATATCTTTAGCGTCCTTTATCTAAAAATATTTTTTATTAAATGCTAAGAATAGAGCCACGTTGCTTGCAATATTACTGTAAATGCACAAGCTGATCATGGAATAATTATTTTAGGGAACATGATATACCCAGAAATTGAACAGGACCTTGTTGGAATCCTCTTATAATGAGATCATATTTTGATTTAATACGGGTATACGCTTGTACCTCTGTTAAAGATCCGAACATACAAATACTTTGCATTTTTCCTGGAAAAGGTTTCTACAATAGTTTCAGATCAAATCAAATCAATTCAATGTAAGCATGTCTCAAACAAAGACATGTGAATCCTCTGGAGGTTTGGCACCTCGATTTGTTCGAAACGAGGTTCCTACAGAAGTTTCAGGAGATCAAAAAAGAAATGTATCGGTGACCTCTAGCATGATGATCTCAAAGGTAATTTGGAGGTCAATCTCGTAAGTTCAAATATCTACTATTTTTTTGATGACTGATTCGTAATCAGCTGAAAACTTTGCATACAAATCCACAATCATGTTAGCTGGTCAAATTGTGAAGCCTAAAAAGTAAACGAACGCTCGAGAAACTGGACAACGCATTTGCTATGAAAGCAAAAGCTTCAGGAAATAAAAAAAGCAGTGAGACAGAGAGAGGGAGATAGAGAGAGAGAGAAAGATAGAGAGAGCGATTAATTCAGATATGACCTTGACTTCAGGTGTTATTTGAAAGTAAGGTTTGTGAATTCACTTCATTGACCACTTGGCACCTTTAGCGAGCCAAAGGGTTGAACTGACACCGGATTCAGGGGCTTAATAGTGGCTTTGTGACCAAAAAATTGTGAAATGCCATGGGGTCAAATTTGAGATACAAATGGACCATTGGGCCATCATGTAGGTCAAACTGCGATCAATCTATGTACCATTAATACTCAACAATATAACAACGCATCACAATTGCAAGACGTTATGAAATAATATGTTCGGATAAGATAGGCTTTTGGAAAAAAAAATATTCTTTTTAAGGAACGATTTTCTGCCATACTATATTCTCCAACTACTATCGACAATTACTTTCTGTGTTCATGAATTTCAGTTCCTTCATACTGGAACAATTTGAGAAGTTTATAAAAATGGTGAGAGCGCAGACAGGTCAGCGATGAAGGGATAATAGAGCAAATAATATCACTGACGTATCTGGAAAAAAGTTATGGGGGCAGATGTCTTACATTTCATAAAATGAACTCCGATAAAATTATACCACGTACCATTTTTTGTCAAAATTAAATTATGAAACGGCTATATGAGAATAAGAAAAAAGTACGGAAGTTGCCCTTATTTTTCAAAAGATTTCATAGAAAACATTTTATACAGAGATTGTGTACCTTTTACTTCCTACACCACTGGCGAGAAGGTACTGCAATCGCAAAAAATTTAATGGGCTATTATGTATTTTTTATGTTTATGTTATATGGTATATGCCATGTACATCACGAAAAAGTATGAGACTAATTTCCGTCGCTAATCCTTGACTCTGATATAACTAGGATTTTGACGTAATTTCCACACAAGATGCTGAGGAAAAAAAATCTTTCTAGGTTTTTACAATCTATCCAGTGGCGGCGCAGCTAGGGGCAAAAAGAGGTAAAAACGTTCAACCGCTCAAGCTTTATTTTTGGTCTCTTCAGAGGATCCTGGCCACATTTGAACAAATTTTTAATGGCTGATCTATGGTAGGTAAGTTTTTGACGTTGGTATACTTATAGGCCTCCTGCTGCGGTTCGCACCTATTAGACATATTTCACTCATCATAGATTTTCGCATATATTTATCCTTAAAAATTGGATAGGGGAGAAATATTTCCAACCCTCGCGTGTCGGTCATGCATTTCGCGGTCCTGCCGAAACATCTGCATAGCAGTCGGCCTACGCTGCTCTACTGAATGTGGACCAAAGATCGGCAGCCACGTCAGATGTACACATAGTTCTGATAATGTGCGTCCGCAGTAATTTTTCTCAGGAGAATGGGGGTATCCATCGGCAAGAGCAGATAAATTTGTTTGAAAGAATACCTGCCTCCAAGACTTTTTGAAAGATCGAGATGTATCTTATTTTCTCAGGAAACCAAATCCTAAAGAGTCCCAAAGTTGTCCAGATTATCATGATAAGTATGCAAATTTTAAGTGAGCCTGTTCGACTAACTTGATGCATTTAATTTTTTTATTATACACGGTCGTAGCCAACTTTTTTTATGTGTCGAACGAAATCCTTTATAAGCTGATGTCAGCGTTTTGTGAGATGTACAGAGTCAACCTACTTCATGCCATTTTTCACTATAGATAGATATTTTGATATTGTGGCAACGTCAACCGGTATTGAATTAATAAAAATATATTGAATATGGATCGTTTTCAGATTGCTTATTATATCAACGTAAAAATAAAGTTCGATGAAACTTGGTAATACTATAAACCTTGGAATGCAAAATATAATGATAGCGACAACTATTGAAAATATATTATACAGAATGATACAAAAAGACGTATAGTCGTATGAAGAATTTCGTATATTCCCAGGCCCACAAAATAAAAAGTGGTATGTGTCTAGGATTTCACTATATTTTTCCCATCTATTTTTTCAAGTTGAACACAAAATCTGTTGTCAAAATTGGGATATACTATAGATAGACTATATACTTTTGCCCTGTGAGTTTTCTCTCTGAACACGAATCTGAAGTGGGGAACAATGGACAAATATGAAAGTAACTTAGGCATCAGAATTGAGAATTTTAGTGTTTCTGTTGGATGTGCATCTCTCAGAGACCCCCGAAGTCATGCAGATCCAACAAAAATGCCAAAATATGTGATCTTAACACAAGAATTACTTTATCGTTTGTCATCTGAGCCCTAAGTTTGACTACAGATTTGTGTTCAGCATGAAAAAGTACACGAGCAAAGCATAGTAGGACCACAGGCACACACCACTTCTTTGGGCCTGTGTAATCTACAGAAAACACTTGGACTTCATAGCTCCCGCGTCAAATGCGCCCTAGAATACTAAAGAAATACCGATAAATATGAACGAACAACCTGTTGATTAACAAGGTCGAGGAACGTTCGATATTTCCCTCGTACAGACCCTTTTTTGTTGCAGGCTTATGGGTGTATGAGAATGAGACACGACATACAAGGATAATAACATGACAGGAAGGAATTACATCGCAGGTACCAACTCGGATAATTTAATTATGAATAACAAAATAACAAGTTGCCATACGACCGGGCCGCAGGACAGCAAGGAAGAAAAACACATCCAGGAAAAATATATTCCTGCTAATAGTGCGAAGGTCTTCGTCGTGAAATTTTCAGATCACTCGATGTTGACAGTCTTATGTTATTAATGATTTATTTGATTGGGTCATGTACACACCTATGTAAAGTCTTTTGGACTGGAGTTCGTGAAACAGAAATTTGAAAATTTGCCATTTCGATTAAATTTTAGCGCTATCTAGTGGCGTAGAACAAGATCGGTATCTAAGGTCGGACTCGTGATTTCATTTTTGAGTACGGTTCAGTGGCAGATCTAAAAAAAGGCAATTTTTCAATAGGAGACTACTTGATCGGTACATCATATAAACCAAGTGACAAATTGTTAGGTCAAGAAATAGTATAGATTCATCCATTTATATGTCAGAGATTAGGCAGCTCTATGTTAATAGAGTTCTCAGCATGTAAAAAAAAACTTTGCAAGCACTACTGATTTAATAGTCCAAATTGAAGGCATTGAGATTGCTCAAATATAAATTAAGTATCTTGGTGCTACTGCTGGGGCTTAGTTTAATTTAAAGTATCTATATTTCCAGTTCGGAAGCATCAAAGCATCAAGAGGTATGAAGAATCAAAATTGAAGCACATTATGTTGCACAAAAAGAATTGATTGCATAAGAAATATGACGTTTTGATTTATTTGAGGAACGATGAAAAATAATATGCCCATAAGTAGGATATAGCTAAAAAGGGACATAGTATGCATAAATAAAAAAAAATAATGAAATTACATGTATAAAGGGAATATTGTGCAAAAATTGGAGTCGAAAAGCATTAATTAGTACATCCAACTTGCGACTAGGGAATAACAACCACGTCACTGGGAACCAAAAATCATTACGGATAAAAATCACCGCCAACACAAAAACTTACAATGACACATCCAAATCATGGAAGAAGCGTTCATACATCTTATACGATGACCAAGTATGCGACGTTGTCAATTATTCTTTGGCTTCAGAGTCATCAGAATAGTTGTCATATTGAATTTTTGCAACAAAGAACCTAATAACAAATAGTTTTGCTCATTCCGTCATGGAATGCATTACTAAGTACATTTAAATGGCTTTGTCCGTAGATAACTTATGATAAGGTATTGAGTACCGATTATCGATAAGAAGCATTTGACAGATTTAGTAGCCTCCAGTGAGGAACACGCCATATTAGGATGGCCAGCACAGCACAAGTGTTTCAAATTCCATTCATATCGGACTACCGATTCTAAAAATATCTGCAAAAATGTGTCTTAAAAAGAAAACTTTGACACACTATAACGTACAAACGAAGCATTCGATATACTTTGAATCTGAAGATACATGGTAGTTCTAATGTCCTCAGAATATTGGGACACCCTGTATACAAAATTGAAATCAACTCTATGCTACGAAAACTTCTTTGGTGAATCACGATAACTCCAGACGGATACTGTGAACGTATCAGATTCTATGCTTGCATCTGACAATCTATTAAAATCTCACATGTGGCCAAGTATTTGCATCTAGATTAAACTTGAATAAGTCAAGAGGAAACATCATCCAGGCTTTCATATACATGCATGGATATACTTATAATGCAGAATCCGGAGGTACTGTTATATTATTGACATAAAAACAGAATTGCTTCTAAGATATAAGAATAAGAAATGTTCAGCCTGTATATAAAAATCTGACACTTTCAATCCTGTACAATTCTAATTAACCATCGGAATGAACCTATGTCGTAAGAAAGACAAACCGATTACCTAGCCATCTAAGAAAACTTATAAGTATAAAGGCATATCTTGGTTATCCATCCGACACCATAAGCCTTAGGTGATTTTACACACAAGTATTTTAAATTTACAGAATGTTCCTTCCGGGGCTCCACAAGGTTCAGTTCTAGGGCCCCTATTGTTCTTAATATATACATTAATTTGATTAGGTCGTCAAAATTAAGAACTAGAGTGTAACTTCTTACGCTAATGATACTCAATCATTGTTAAGCAATTGATACTGATCTCGAAAGTATTAATAACTATTCTGCTATTAATAACATGAAACTCAATCCTCAAAAATCAAATGTTGTACTTATTTTCAAGAAAGAAAAACATCTAAAAGCAAGCCTGGGCCTGAAAATAGGCATTACAAATTTAAAATTTAATGACGTACTCGTGCACGCATGTTAACAACGTCATCAAAACGTGATATTTTAGACAAACTCTTATATACCAACAGGCACCTTTGTGCTTTTATGTTTCAAATCAAAAAAGCAATCCTGTGAATCATTAACGTATTTTTCTTGTCTTGCTCAGATCAAGTGTTCGCCTACAGGCTATAAAAAATTCAAGATTCTTGTTGCCTGTTACCGAATAAACTCAGGGGATATGATCATGAATCTGGCCCAATCAAAGATTTAGGATGGCTCAAAATTAATGATCTGTTCAAATATTTAGTTTTGTCATTTATAAATTTTATTATAACCACTCATTCACCACTACCTTTATGAAACAGGCAAAATTCTAGGACAAGCATTCATGATTTAAATTTAAGGTATACGAGCACTTTACCATACCAGGACATCGCACAGCAATGTTTTAGCGCTAAAACAATATATTTTCAGCATACAGTAACACGGAAATTTTAGAAGCACTTAATATTTGTTGAATATATCTTATGTACTAAGTAATACTGCGATTTTAGAAGCACTTAATATACTTTATGACGTATACAGTAACAGACATTGAGGAAAGGGTTTCGGTTTGGGAAACTTCCGTCCACTCATAAGCAACAACAATTTTGCCTTCTACTTTAGAAAATACAAACATTAGCTATGTAATGTATTTTAAGCAGTCAATGACAAACTGCTTAGCAGGAAGCAAAAACCGAAACCAGGCTATTGAACTCTGTCTTTGAATTGAATTACTGAAAAAAAGCTACTGTTTATCATTTATTATGGTTAGTCCAAAGTTATACCGTTGACTCTTATAAAAAGTTTCATTAACGTAATCTTGTATGCGTTAACGAACTGAAGATTGTTTGAGAATAAACCACAAGTCAAACTCATGGATCTGGTGACTGGTAAAATTCCGCCATACCTGATATCACATCGTCATTGAAACAGAAACGTACTAGAATAAATTTGTTACAAGGTTCTGTAAAAAATAGACATATCAAATTGCTATTTTACAGTATTGTTATATTTGCGAAATGATCAAAAGCAAGAGACGTATTATTTTATCAGCGCCTTATTTATGTCTTAGAAGCTTGGTAGTTATTCATACCAAATAATTCAAACACTGTATATATATATATATATATATTGGTAATTTTTAATTTCTTGACGTTGTACCTTTTGAACATGCCTTGATGAATGTATGTACTACAAAAGATACGTCATATCGGATCCATCGGTTTTTCTGTAAGTTAATTTATAGCATTTTTCCAAAGTTAACTCGATTCTCACCGATGAATACCGTTTGATGAAAATTAAGTAGCCATATGCTATGGAATGGACGACGATAATTTTGTGCCCACATCTGAGACAGACACTGGCAGCAAAATTATTAAACTAAATGTGATGGAGTAAAGGTTTGTCAAACTTCATGTTTCAGCGATCTTTGCGTGGAAGATCCTATGTGCTGCTGTGTTTATTTGCAGGTTGTGCATTGTGATATTGATTGAACATTCCTTACTGTCTTAGAAGAAGGATAGTATTTTCGCTCGTGGTTATGTTTGTATCTAAGCATGCATCCAAAACAATCTATTTTACGAGCTACCAAAGTTGAACATTTTTGTCCAATGAGTCGCCTATAACCCATAAATCAATCATCAAAACGATATATATTAATCATCTTCGTTTGGATTGGTCTATCTGAGTGTTCAATAAAATATGTAACATTCCGTTGAAAAAATGACAGAGTTTGACAGTTCTTACTTCCTATGCCTGGCCTGGAGAGGAATTATTGTAATATCGAAAAGTTCCGAAAATGAGATATTACGTTATATGACATGTACTTCGCGGAAAACCATGTGACTCATTTCAGTCAGTCTGGGTGAAAAAGCTTTGTAATGTTTGAAAATCGGTCCAGTGGCGGCTGAGGAAAAGACCAAAAATGAAGAAAATAGAAATCGCTCAAACTTCGTTTTCTACGTTTTACATGTTCCAGATCATTTTTGTACATTTCCTGTAGTTCCTAATTACTTGGGATTGGGGGTCGCTGTCTTATTTCTACATGGTCAATTACTTGTGCTGAAGGTAGTCCTACTTCACGTTATGATTTTCAATGTGACGTTCCATATTCCGTAACATATTCTATACTATGCTGCTGGCTAATGAGCTATAAGCGATTCAAGGTATCAAATGTTCAACTTTGACAGCTATGACAGCCTACAAATCTATCATTTTAAATGATAGTAATTTCTAATCAAGAGCTTCAAAATGAGATATCTGTGATCCCCCATTCCATTTAGAACAATTCTACATTTTTTTACAACCACGTCGACGCTGAAGTATTTATTATTCTTGGATTAATTTTATCCCAACGAATTTCAGCTTCCCAAATTCACCCGTAAAAAAATAAATGGGATGAAAGGTCTCACTTGTGCTGTTACAGAAAATGTCAAAGTATGGCATAAATGGTCCACCATATCATTCTATAAGGTCTTTTTTAGAGAATAGGTCTCAATTTGTGAGTATCGTCGATAGTGGTCTGGATGCGCCTAAAAAGTCCGACGTGGCTCACATCTAGGCGTCCCCCAGGGTTCTATTCTAAGACCTGTGCTATTCAGTCTATATTTAAGTTCTATTCCTCTGAAGGTAAATTCATTTCATATGCAGATGATACTTCAGCGGTGACATCGAATAAGTGTGAGGCTACCTTAGAAAGAGATTGTGGAGTTTTATTGCAAAATATTCACAACTGGTTTAGCAGCAATCAGCTCTATTTAAATTCTAAAAAAAAATTGGTTGGCCAATTTCATAACATTCAGAAGAGGCCTATGGCATCAGATATCACTTTTAATGGCTCATGACACGCAAGTCAAACTCTTGGGCTTGTATCTATACACAGGTTTGAATTTTAAGGACCACTGTGTATACACTGCATCAAAGATCAACTACCAATCATATCTTATGAAACATTTGCGAATGGTCCTTCCGAAGCACAGATAGTTTCTGTTGACTACGCTCACGACTGAGGTATGCACTATGCTTCTGGGGCTTGTCCACAAATGCCCAGCAAGTATTTTTGGCTCAGAAAAGAGTGGTTAGATGCATGATAGGAGTCACTAGTAGGCATTCTTGCAAGGACATTTTTAAGCGATTTAAGATTTTATATTTACCATCTTTACTTTTATACGAAATGACTGTATATACTTTTATTCACCAAAATAGGTTTTTAAACAATTTTAACTCGTGCTCGACCAGGAAAGCTGAAGACTTAAATGTGTGTTTTGCCAAGTATAAGATCGGCGTCAGATCTCCGGAAATACTGGGTCCACGAATTTTCAGTAGGCTACCAAACCATATAAAACTGTGTGGAGATATACATAATTTTAAGGCCAAACTGACGGAGCTTCTTGTAAGTAGATCTTATTATGCCATCAAGTTTGTTATTTTATAATTTATTTGTGTGTTTCTTTTTATACATATATTTATTTTGTGTTGCTTTATTAGTTTTTATATATAATAATACATAAATATTATTATATTTCACGAACTTAACTTTATTTGACACTCCCTGATAGTCATATACTTTTTGTTATAATATCAAATGTGTACATCTGTGCTTAGTGAGCTTAGTTGTAGCAGCCTTGGACCATTTATAGATTGGGAATGATATTTGTCAGTCAACCCCGATGACTCATTTGTTTTTTACCCATAATCGTAATTAAGTTTACCAGTCTCTCAGACTGTGAAGATAGTGAATTATACGCATTTAGAAGTGCAGCGATTGATGTCAAAAGCTCTCAGGTGGAAGTAAAAAAAGGAATAATCTTCGAATGTCGTATTCCATTAAACAATGCTACACATATAACCTCATACACAGAGCGATAGCGGCAACTGAGATCGCTCCTCCTCATTCCACACTAATCCATTATTCAGATCTAGCAGGCTGAGTGCTCGCGGCACTTGTTCTTGCGCAATTGTTTCACAATAAAGCTGATAAAAGCTTCGACTCGTTACATACATTACAACGCGACCAGCGCGAGGCAAAAAACGACAAAAAAGTCGAACATGGAAATGAAACAATAGATTCATTTGGAGTTTGTGGGCTGAAATAATATCATCTCTACGAGGCAAGGAGTGGTCTGAGAGAGTTAACATATGTACTCGTACCAATAATAATATAGATAAAGGTACATAATAATAACGTATGTCGAGTATTTTATATGCGTGGGCGCGATTCGCATTTCGAGATTGTTCATTTTCTGTTGCTTGTGAACATAAATCGGACGCATTGTGTAACGCCATGTTTGTTTTGTTTTAAAGCTGTCGGATGCTATCATAGCACTCTATTCAAAAGATGCGGGAGAATATGTTCAACTCTGTTGGATCGTGCATTTCACTATGAAGGATGGACGTGACATATACGAATGTACTTTACTAATTTATACTTTAGGATTATAATTACTCATAACTACATCAGTCGCCATTTTGATATTACAAATTCTCATTTTTACGTTATAGCGTATGATTCGTCTATCAATTCTATTACCCCGAATTTAAAAACAATGTTTGGGGTACTTTTTGAAAATCACTCTATCAGTAAGAAACCTTTCGTCAGTCATTTTGCTTCTTAACAATATTATAAAACAACCGATAAAGGAGAAAGGAATGGACACCTGCTACAAAAAATAATGCTCTATGCAGTTCCATGAAGTGCGGAAACGTAATAGAAACATTTACAATTTTAGTTTAATTCAATTCGATCACGTAAACAATAGCCTTGGCACAGTTAGAAAAACAAAAAAAGCCGTTACACATTCTTGTTTCACAAAACGAATATAGCGATTTTAGCACAGACGTACTGTTATGATGTTATAATTAGTGACTCATTTACTGTTCACCTATCTTTGAGTGGTGATAGGTCGCATTATATATTACCAGAGGTGTCCGAAAAACAACTATTGCTTTATTATTGTTCACACTCAAACGTAGAACTAGTGACCGTGAAAGAACGGACAAGTTGTTTTCATGTAAACATCAATTACGAGCCACATCCTTTCTTCGATTGGATGAGCCAAACTCCAACCAAAGAATGACATGGACGTAGTTAGGGTGCCTCATAGAATAAATATTCATACCAATCGGAAAGTAATGCGATGATAGTGATTAAAGGGGCTCCGAAAGACCAAGACCATGGCCAAGACTTAAACCAACACTGCATTTTTTGGAAAACCAAGACTTGACCCACAAGGCCAATGTTATGCAAAACAAAGTGTGATATTGTGTCTGACAGGTGTGTGATACTACTGGGATCACAAATTTCTGAATTATAAAACGCCCTTCACTCATATCAATGCAACATTCATAACCTCCCGCCCCTTGCAACCCCTCACCGTCAAAATCCAGCCCCTAAATGTTTCTGAAAATGAGGATCCTCTCAAACCTGCTTTGAAACATAGAAACATGATTCTTCTTTGTTTTGTGCCACTAGCTCTGCCGCCACTGGTGGCATGATGCTTTGCGATGGACTTTCTTATATGGGCTTCCATAAGAAAAAATGTATTTAAAAGTTATAGGGTGTGATATGAAGTTTTTCATTTCATGTTTCTTAGAAAAATGCTATCGAATGAAGTTGTATTTCTGAGTTCGAAACAGTTTGCATCTAGCCGCCTAAGGGATGTCTTTTAAGTTTTGCATATTGAAATAAAACAACACGATAGGTAGTTTTAAATGACTTTATTGCTTTTCGAAGTATTCTCCACGAAGATTAATACACATCTGCATGCGCTCGAACCAATTTTCGAAGCACTTATTCCACTCGTTTGCCGGCAGATCCAAAACGGCATTTTTGAATGCGCCAACTGCTTCTTCTGGTGACTAGAACCTTTGACCACGCAGTCTGTTTTTAATTTTCGGGAAAGTAAAGAAATCGTTAGGACTTAGATCGTGACTATATGGAGGATGGTCCAATAGTTCCACGTTTTCTTCCATTAAATACTGCCTTGTGTTTTGGGCTGTGTGCGAGCTTGCATTGCCTTGGTGGAGGATGATTCTTCTTTCGGGGTTGATTTTTCGAAGCTCGGCGATGACTTTTGGCAAACAAATGGTGGTATACCAATCTGCAGTAACAGTTCTTTACTTATTAAGAGGAATTGTTGCAATATGACCCGGTTTTGACACAAATGTCGCGACCATCTTTTTCGAATCACTTCGAGAACGGATGACATTTGTTGGCTTTTCTTCACCTTGGAACACCCAAACAGCCAACTGTCGTTTATTTTCTGGTTCATAACAGTAAATCCACGATTCATCACCACTAACAATGCTGTACACATTCTATGAGTTTCCGGAATTGAACCGGTCAAGCGTTTTTTGACACCAATTAACCCTGGCTGCTTTCTGCCCTTCAGTCAGCAGGTGTGATATCCAACGAAAAACAAATTTTCTTACTCCTAATTCTTCATGTACATCTTTTTGAATTGAGGTTCTTTGAGATCTTCAAGGACGCCTCAATCTCGCGGTATGTCACATGTCTATCTTCAATGATGAGTTTGCGCACAGCATCGACGTTTTGATGGCACCCATCAACCACCACCCTGGGATCGTCGCTAAGACTCACCCGTCCACGTTTGAGTTCTCCATGCCAATGGGAAATTGTCGACTGGTGTGGCGCTTCATTGCCGAAAACAGACAGTAACTCAGCAAGGCATTCTTGTTGCGATAATTGTCTCTGAAGGTTGTAATAAATTATGGTGCGAAAATGTTCTCGGTTGAGTTCCATTTTTCTAATGACTTGGTGACACAAAAATTCACTGTAGTGGGAACACTGCACATATTGTTCTGAAACTTTGAATTTAAGTTTACTAAAGAGTGAGGCTAAGATTCAGTTCTGAGGTTCGATCCGCGCGGCCTACTATGTTTCTATATGCAAAACTTAAAAGACATCCCTCGTACATATTATTAAAAATGACACATATACTTCAAGTTTTGGATGTTCCATTTAAAGGAATACAACTTTATACGATACCACTTTTCTGAGACACCCGATGTACAAAAAATTTATACTTGAAAAACTCACATTTGACCCTAATACGAGTATTTATACATATTTTTTCTTTTAGAAAGCCGCATAAAAAAGTTATAGGGGTGTCAATTTATATAATTTATAGCCGGACACCCTGTAGATGTCATATAGCACCCAAGAACCCATATCTCATTTTTGAAAACTTTCGCGTTTCCAATACTTTTCCGATAGGGGATGGAAAGAAAGAACCCTAAATATGCCGGTCCAAAGAACACGCGCCCATGATAAAGGAGGATTACAAGCCTACACCAAAACGTACAATTCAATAACAGCTGAACAGGTGAATTAGACACAGTGTGCCGGCCTGGTGCTTCACAATAAGTTTCGGCCTGATATCCTTTCACCTTGATTTCCTTTCATACGCAAATTAAGTTTCGGAAGCGATTCATAAAAAGAAAACTGGCGGTTTCTCTGCTCAATGACTCGTCTTGTCCACAAATATTTGGAAACTTGCCTTTGAATAACTGTACAGCTAAATTAATTTTTTAAGTATCTGCTTTGTCAAGCTCGCTAGTAACACTGAAATATTCAATTTTTAGGAAAGCATGGCTTCTTCTTACTAAAAAACTAATAATTTAAAATGTATCGGTTCGAGACTCATATAAAAGCTTTTATTTAACTTGACCTGTTTGTTAGTTTGCATGGTAGTATGTGTGGGACAAATCTTGGAACTGAATTTTGAACAAACTAACCTGAATCAATCAAGCTAAAATTTTGTACACACGTTGGTTTGCGTGAAGGTACAAAATGAAATAACTGCCGCTATTTTGAACTCAATATGCTACAAAATAATTCATCATTTTCATGGTAATCCCCACGATATAGGTATCAAATAAAATGACTTGATCAGACAAACACAATAAGCACAAGTCAATATGGCGGCAAGCACAATATGGTGGCAACTGCAGTATGGTGACTTACATTTTTAATAGTAACCCCTACGATATGGCTATCAAATGAAAGGGATTGATGGGAGTAACGTAATAAACAAAGCGACTTCTTACCAATATGACGACAGCCTGAAGATGGCAATTACCTTAGGCCCGTATCGTCAGTCGTCCCTACAATTGTAGGGCGCCTTTATGGCCTCCTTGATTGTCATAGTTTTCTACTTCTCCGTGTCAGAACTCTATTTTGAGGTTATGTCACAAACATCTATTTGCATCAAATTGTGCTTGCTTTTGAGTTATGTCATGTTTTATCAGCCTGAAATTTCCTACAATTTAAAAAGAAAACATATCTTCACAATAGGAGAGCGCTGACACGGGACAAGTGTAATCTAGAAATTTTTGAAGGAGAGAAAGGAGTATGACAATCAAGGAGGCCATAAACGCGCCCTACAATTGTAGGGACGACTGACGATACGGGCCTTAGTGTATGATAGAGGTATCAAATTGAAGTGCTTTGTGGGAGATTCATAACAAGCAAGTGTCATTCTATAATATGGGCATCAAATGAAATGGATTGATCAGGGAAACGCAATAAGCAAATCACGCCATTCTAAATTCCACATAGCGATCACCGAAAAATCGATTTATCCTTATATAATTTATAGATATCGGAATTTTATAATACAAAAAAAGTAAGAAGTTGTATGGAGTTTTTTAATGAAATACGTGTATATGAAGAATATATATAGAAGTCACCAAACTAGTTATATGACTTCATAAATACTAAAAAGTAAAAAACAACTAAACTGAAATATATATTTTATATATGAATTTAAATATATATTTTCCGATTGGAAATAGTTTAATGATCCTTGTTAATGAAATTTTGTTACGCTTTGACAGCAGGATGAAAAAAGGGTGATAAAGGAGCTCCATTATTGTTTCAATATTACAAATCGGAAAAAATATTCTCAAATTTTTAGATCGCTTTATCAACAGCTTGCTGTTTATTTTATTTTTGTCACACAGCTTCTGGCCTTTATGAAAAACGACGTACCGTTGTTAAGATTTTTGCAGAGTGAGATCTCATGTTCTCTGGGGCTAATGCTAGAGTGTTTGTTTTTTTCATGAATGCATGCACTGCTTAACAATTTATGACCATAAGATATCTAACCCTGAGCCAGCGGGGAAGTAAGCATACGTAACTTGGTGCAATCAGTTATGCTTACAACTGTATACGTAAAGACCACAGTCTGTATGTGCCAGTGTTGCGACTTCGAGGATGTTGCCGCAGGTTATGAGGACTTATTTTTCCGCCATTAAAAATTCTGAGAAAACAGAATCATGAGAACAATTACGATGGAGGTTAATAGATGATATTTTCTTTAAAGGTTGATAGATAAACAATTCTCTTTAACATGAAAACGGAATGTTTTCATTACTTCTAAGGGAATCACTGCGGCCCTACTTGGCAATATGTATTACTGTGACGACGAAGTTTATGAGTGTACGTTCAAATGCATCATTTGGTTAAAAATTTTATCGAAGAATACGTCAATCTCTCTCAATGGTAATGGATACATTATTTTTGTACTGGAATGAATTTCCTATCCTATTTTATTTTACCCAAAAAACTCCGCATGTGCAGTTATGCGCTCATTTCTCCTGCAGGTATATCGTAATTTTCGTGAATCCTCTACTCTACATAAACATTCGAACATAACGTGTACACAAATTATATGTGCAATGTAACACGCGAACCGTGTGAAGTATGATTACAGCAGGCGTCACAGAAGCTGCTACCAGGCTACCACATTCTCGTATCCTCAATGGATTAATTTGATGACTGAATGACACAAAGCGCGTCGTTTTGTGGCCGCGACACGCCTCTCCATCCTCTCGACAACCTGTTGATGAGATGAAAACAGGACCGGCTTACACAGGACACATCATACGCTTTCGTATATTAGATTCTAATTAATACAGTGTACAGTCTATCTTTTTTAGTACAACCCAACTGACAAGGTGGTGCTATGAGTTTTTGGTAACAGAACTGTCAAGCCGTAAAAGCCCTCTTTTGTTATTGAGTGAACACCAAAATGCTGCTCTAATGTATGAAATGCAATTTTTGCTTTCTGCAGCATATTTGCTCTAAGATGAGATGTCTAAAATATTCTTGTTGCATACTTGTACGAGGGAGCCGCTATATATTTTGATATACACGAAAACGAAAAACTATTTTTCGAAAACTAGTTTATTAACGTTCAAAGTATTCTCCTACTGCATCAATGAAATGCTTTTAACCAGTCAGATTTTGGAATGCCTTCATTAAACTGATAAATTGCTTGATCGATTTCCTCTTCGGACGAACATTTTCGATCACGCAGATTTTTTTCCAAATTGTTGAAGAGCCAGAAGTCACACATTTCTTAATATGGCGAATAAGGCGGATGTTCTAGAATTTTCATGTGACGCTGGCGTAAAAAGTCTGCAGTTAGTTGGGCAGTGTGGCTAGAGGCATTGTCGTGATGCAGGATTGCTCCTTTGCAACAACTTTTTTTGGATGAAGATGATCATGCAAAATGAGCAAAGTGTTGCCTCTATAATCGCATATGTGCAGCGAGAATCTTCATCTTCTTGAATTAACCGAGCTTTAGCAATGTTTTCTGGAGTCACACTAGAACTTGGCCCACCACTACGTTCGTCATCAGTCGATGAAACACGCCCTCTTTCAAATTCGGCATACCAGCGAAACTTGCCCGGGACAAAGATTCCTTACCAAATGCCTGTGGAAACCGTTCATACATTGATGTTCAGTTAAACCGACTTTAAAGTCATAGTAAGTCATAGCGCGATAACTATCTCGAGACAACTCCATGTTTCGTCTTAAATTTGTTTAGACCACAGGAACTATAAGATGCTTGCAAATGCACTGAATGCGGTGACTTACTAATAAAGGACTGCTCTTGCTAATAGTTCACTGTTGCTGGTTTCAATTAGTATAGTTAATGCGCATCTCAAAATATACAGCGTGCCCCTCGTATAATACCTTATATGATAAATTTTAAACTGGTGCATATACGTCTATACAACTATTTTATACAACACACTAGCTCGGTAGTCAAAATAGTGTTGTGGCATTCATCGTAACGATCATACAATATCACAACTTTCATAGTAAAAAATTGCAGTACTCGTTGGTCAATAAACAGACATAAAACTTCACCATAACCTAAGTTGCTGTTGTCTTCCCTTTAAGATAAAAGTATTAACTAGTATTATGCTTCGTCAAGACAAGGAACGCAAGAATATACGTTTCAAAGGTTTCATCAACGTTTTAAACAGAAGACCTCGGACAACCTCTGAGTAAAGCACACGATTCTGTCCTTATTGTACTTCAGAGATTTGTCAAATTGCTGGCTAACACTTGCCGATAACTCCAAAATGTTTTAATAGACCAAGAGCAGTATGGAAGGTACCACATGTTTATACACATATGTACATAACCACCCGCCATAAAAAATAAATCCCGCTCTTGAAAAACAATTTTTTCTAGTAACATAGTTTTCGTTCGGCTGACCACAGTTCCAAGAGACAGCTTGCTGTTTTCACTTTCGCAGTGGTCGATTCTGGTAATAGATGGAAATTTCAGCAGCCTCATTCCAAATAAATTTGTTCCAGTCCGATTTTAAGGATATACAATGACAAACGTTAGTGCAATTGGGTCCAAGTATAGGATCTGTGGGAGATTGAATACGGATAAGTCAGACATTCATCATCAAAGCCTAGACATATCTTTTATCATTGTTAAAATATGAGTCACATACGGAACGCGTCAAAATTGCGTCACTACAATAAAATGTAATGAAGTCACCCAATAGCCCTATATCACAGTCTAGAAGCTTGAAATTACCTGTGTATGACATGCACAATCGCCGATATGTCAGTAAACAAGATGAATGTAACGTATTAGTTTGAAAGTATTCTTCACTTCGCTTATACAATACTTAAAAAATAGTTTGGTTGCAGTAAAGTAGAATCATGTAACAGAAGGGTTGTATAGTTGACAAAAATTGAACCTTGCACTGACGCAAAGGTTCCTTAGCAAGACCATTTATACATTTATTTATTGATCTCATTCCAAATTAATTAGTCATGCTTAGTTGTTGGACTTTATATTGCCGATACACAACTGTCCTATACCTGTAAGTAATTTTCTACTTTTTACTTCGATTTGCTACTGAAGCGTGTGTTTCCAGCATTTTAAATCACGATTTATTTTAAGTACCAAAGCAAATTTCGTCAGTAAAAAGTAATTAAATCGCATGTAGTTTCATTTAGCCGTCAGACAATCGTGGAGTCCTTCCACCATGAAGACTGCAGGATAAGTTTCAGGTCTTACATTCATCTAGAGATTATTTCAAGGTTGCTTTGAAAGAGATTCTAAATACATTTAAAACATCCATTGAGTAATTGCTAGTTTTCCTGTTTCAGTAAAAATTATATTGAATCCGACCCTGAATTGTTCCCATACTGCAGTAGCTTCCATCTGAACGACAACGACGCATCTCTTCGTCAGCAACTCGTTAGGTGCACACCATCAGTTGAATTTTTAATTGGCTGCCGACTCCACAATTCTTCAATCACATTACGAATTCCACAAGTTATTAGCAGTCCTATTCGTCATCAGCATCACCGTCATCGTCATTGCCACTGCCACTGTTGTCATACGATTATAGGCGTCTTACTGCTTTATCACATTATTGACTTCTACGGATGGATTTCGACATAAATGATATTAATTGCGAGATGTTCAAAGGTAACAATAAACGGCATTAGCTAGGGACTTACATGACTTTAGTGCTGTAGACAAAGAACATCGGCAGAGCCCTTTTTGACCTCTAAGATATACGACTATTTCTTGTTTCTGTTGGACTGTATTCCATTAGGTATGAATGTATGACACTACTGCGTATTTGGGTGTAGCCATACACTGAGAAGACCGGGTAAATCGACAGTTTTTCTGGATACTCTTTATTACACATAATAAATTTTCTAATTATTCTAACTAAATTTTCGGCTTAGTGCCGGTGCGATGACGTGCTTCGAACTTTTCAGTTTCATATGCCATTTTCGTAACGAGCTCCATATTGTTGCCGTTTTTGGTGTAGTAGCTGTGAAGTGGGTCAATTAGGGTGGAATGCTCAAGCATATGGTGCTTAGTGACCGATAAGCATGGATAGTATATTTCTCGCTCTTAATGAAAGATTCTGACGTGACGGAATGGGAAGAACTTTAATAATCTATTTATGCAGCCATATTTAGGTCAATGAATGTCAAACATGTGCTCAACATATACTGTATGTGCTATTATTTACGAAACAATTCAAGATATGCCTTTTATTAAGCTGGATATCGATGCGTAGACATTTTTTTTGATGTTCTGATAGTTTATAATAATAATAATAATAATAATAATAATAAATGGGCTTTATTTCATGCCTAAGTAAAAGTACAACATTCCACCAACAAAAATGTATCCATAATTCTCAGTAATTACTAAATAATTAACAACACAAAAAAAACAGAACAATTACAAGAATAGTCCATATTTCTAGCATTTTGTATTCATTATCAGACCTTGACTTGTAGTTTTAGTTTAAGCCTCTTTTTAAAATCAAATAATGTATAGTTTTGGAGTGTAGCAGGCAGATCATTATATAATTTAATAGCGTTGTAGCTGAATGATTTTTTGTAGACAGCCTTAGAATGTAAGGGTATCACTAACATATTTCTATTCCTTGTATTCAGTTGATTTATGTCACTACATCGTGTTAACTTATTATGCAAATATTGTGGTTGTTTGGTAGCTAAGACCTTATGTGTGAGTGTGAATAAGTGAAGTTTTTGCATGCCTTTTGTCTGCAAAATACCAAGTTCCTTAAATTTATAAGAAATATGATCAAACTTTCGTATTCCGCAAGAAAATCTGACGCACGAATTTTGAATACGCTGTAATTTACTCTGTTCACTATATGATAGAGCGGCGCCATATATAATATACGTATACTGTCACAATAACTGATCTTTGATATAATTAATGTCTTAGCTTTACTGAAGTAGATATTATTTGCATATGTGGTTCATCCATAAAAGATTATTGCCACAGAGGTGTATCACTATTAATGTGGAGCCTCCTATTGGTGCAGAATTTGTAGTATTTGAAAGTATCCTAGTTTGTTTAAGGTAATGTCGAGTTAAAAAAAAAAGTACAATTCTTGTATACATGACCAAGTGAGCTTATTCAGTTTCAGGTATCCCTTTTCCTACTTTCTGAATTTAAAGAATTGTTTCTAGCGCATGGTGATAACCCGTTTCTGGACAATCAGACACTCAGTTGGTAAAACTTGATCTCATATATATATATATATATATATATATATATAAGTTCACAGTCAATAAAAATAAGAAACACTTACCAGATTTTATTGGGGTAACCAAATTTGGAAGCTTTTGTATAGATTTGAAGATATCAATATCAAGTTTTCCAGTTTCTTTGATATCCTAGATTTGTCAGAGCACATTATAATATAAATCATTCAGTAAAATGCAATTTGTTACCCTAAGTTCCAAATATTAACCAATAAGATTTTTGAATCTAAATACCTACAACTTACAGTAATTAAACAAATTTAACAAATTCAATTAAACGATTGCGGTTCGATTTAATTTAAAATTAAAACTGCATCTTTATATCAATCGTAGTTGCAACGAATATAGATAGGTCAACGTACTTCTTCAATCATGAATTGTTTCACATAAATCAGTGTGTGCAAGTTGAACAGATAGTCTGTTAAATGAATTTTTTACACGATGTTAATTACCTATTAGCCCGAGACTGTAGATAATTCAATGAAACTAATATCGTCATACTTCTTTTAAACGGCATTCCGTTTAAAATTGATATAGTATAAAACGATCTATCGTTTTATTACTTTCAGTACGTCTTCGCATTCACGCTGCACCGATTCGTTCTACCTACAGCCTACAGTGCGACAGGTTTTTGTTTTTACGCTTGAAAAACGCACCTACTTCGTCGGATGTGGCTTTCTACGGCGGTTGAATTCAGATACACAGATTTTGTTGTATTTTTGTCCCTTTGTGTTTCCTATATTATCATACTGAGAAACGGCGTCAAGTAGGTTGACTCTGCACTTCGTACGCTACGCCAAAACTAGTTCATGCTGGAGACACGTTTGCTCTTCTGAGAAAAATTTTATCTACAACAGTAGACAGTATCGCAAAAAATCAAATAAATCAAGTCAGTGAATCAGGCCTACTCCATTAGTCCATGCTACCCAGCTATTATATATTATAGAGCTAAACAAAAGTCTCAGAAATTACAACACAGAACACGTTAAAAAAGTGAGAAATTGAAGTAATGTAAAATTAATATGCAGAAAGACTTACCAGCAAGTAAAGATAATTACATTTCTGCCCAATAGAAGCTGGTAGTTTGACTGTATGTCAACGATTGTTTAAATTTGTGAAATCAAATTCGTGACGATTATTAATTGCTAACGCAGTGGACATACCATTTTTATATAATAATAATACTCTAGCTTGATTCTAAATGAGTTTCGACCGTTGGAATTGATTTCGATGCCGCCTTGTGACGATATACTTGATTCGCTCTGATAATTGTGACATCTGATTATATTGATCAATATATATTCAAATTATCATGGCAGTGTCAAAATTATCATAGCTAATCAAGTATATCGTCACAAGGCGCCATCGAAATCAATTTCGGTCGAAACTTATTTACAATCAAGCCCCTGGTCTTTAGCTTTAGCTTAGCCGTCGGCTATTCGTCCACTTAACCGTCTTATATCTTATTCCATAATCGTGCCTATCCATTTTTTTATATATTGTTCAGTCTGTTCTATAAATGAACTTGGGTAATCCTTACATGTTATTCTGTGAATCAAGTTTCCTTGGAGATCTTTTTCAAATGGGGGCTTTAGACTTGAAAATATGTTTTTACCAACAGCTTAAATTAATTACATTTTCAACGTGTTTTGTGTTGTAATTTCTGACGCAATTGCCTAGTTCCAGGAACCCACATGTACCTGAAGAGCGTTGAAATTCGCCTAAAAATCGTATTTTTAATAAATGTTTCAAGTTGAACGAATCCCAGTAATTTATAACTTGTATGACCATCTGGCAACGTTGCTATGCTTGACTTGCCCATTCCCCACCAGCTTTAGATGTGCTGCGTGGAACGCCTGCACTAAAAACATTTCACGTTCAAGTTCAACTGCAAATGTACGGGGAAGCCATGATGTGTGAAATATGCATGATAGGTGCCCAGTGCGGAGTTGAAACCGTATATACATATATATCAGCACCAAAAAAATGATATATATCCTCCTCCACCTCGTACAAAGCCCAATCAAAATTTTTAATGCTTACTAAGAATGTTCTGAATCCCAACTCAAGCCTATAGAACGTTGAAGAACGATTTTTTTTTCGGAATGCCTCTAGCTTCGCCGGCACTGGACTGAAATTCAAAAACTACAAAGCCTTCCTGTTTTACTTCCTACCCCACTGGACGAGGAAGTATTGTAATCACGGAAAATTTCGAAAATCAGATATTTTAATTTTTGGTTATGACATGTACGTACATCACGAAAAACCATATCGCTCATTTCCGTCGCTCTGTCTGTCTGTCTGACCGTTAATCCTTAGTTCGAATATAACTTAAGAAGTACCGCTCGGATTCCGATGAAATCAAACAACAAGGTTGCTACTACTACTACTACCGACGATGGAAAAGCTATGTAGTTTTAAAAAATAGCGGAACATAAAAACGCTCAAATTTCATTTTTCCTGACCGTACCTAGAAAAAGTTTTGTAGGAGTTGAAATTGGGTGTTGTAGGGGGTGAAGGAGGGTATATAAAAATTTACTATCCGGTAGTTGATTAATCTATCCACATACGCGGGCCATGCACGAAATGAAAGAGAACTTCCTGTATCGATGCTGCGCATGAGTAGAAAGGGACAACGTTTCCAGTTAGACAGTAACTACCGGTAGGGCAGCAAAAGAATGTCTATGGACTACTTATATTGGCCTAATTGACTGACTTAATCTGCTTAATTTTCGTGCTGTAGGTGTGCGACTGTGCGTAACTGACTTTTTTCTCAGAGAATTTAAATTGCGTTGGACTTGATCATTATTTTTATATACAGGGTGTAAAGTTAGTAGTGGATCAACGGAAGTCAAGTGATAAAGGGCCTCAAAACCTATCTAATGAATCTCTATATGTGTGGTCCGAAATTTTATAGTTCAGGATATATTTGCAATTTTGTGAAATTTCGAAGAAAACGGGATAATGAACTTTCAATCGCAACTACAGCTAAACGATTAGGTTTAGGGTTGTGATTTTTTTCTAAGATGAGCTTAATGGTTAGTTATAGCAATGGTAATGTCACTTTTCAACAGAGCTTATTATAAATCAACGCAAACAATTTTAGATCCATTTTTTCGTGAAAAATCTCTTCCATCCCTCAACTTTGGAGGGCGGTAAAAAAATTGAGATTGTATTTGATTATCGAGTTTATTATAAAAACTATTTCAATCCATGTAGAATAAACCCTGAAAATTTTAGCTTGCGGCGATGACTGTATTATGTCATATTCGTTGTTGTGGTGCGATAAACGTAAGAAACGCAATAAAATCCTTACCACCCACAAGCACAGAACCAATTTATTGTGTTTAGCCGCTCTTTATGGCGATTTACCCACAAATGTGGAGAATAATTTAATTTGACTAACTTTTAAAGAACATGTTCGAAATGGCCTCTATTTTTTTCTATACACAAGCAACACCTTCTAATAAAATTGTCTTTTAGTCTTTGAAATGAATTTGCGTTTTCCATAATTTTTATGTTTGCTTCATCAATTTTCTGGCGCAGTTGGTTGACATTTGTATATTCAGATGTATAGATTATCACCTTATAAAACTCCCATATAAAAAGATCTATGGGATTTAAATCGGGTCACCTTGGAGTCCATCGTATGTGTCCACCTCTACCTATCCAACGCCCAGGAAAGGCACTGTCTAAATAATGCCGTAAATTTTGAGGCACTCTATCACCTGACTTCCGTTAATCCACTACTTACTTTACACCCTGTATACCAACAGCCGCCTAAGGCTAGTAGGACTAAGAAAAGCTCCTGCTATGGATGTACGAAGTTCAACACGGTTATGATGGGAACCCGAAGTCGGGAGGGTCTGTCTGGCAGGCACTTCACGCGGCGGCATCATGAACGATAGGATAGCTCTGAGGAGTTTAGTGGTAGAAGAGGGCTAGATCGCTGATGACCTGTCGTTGCGAAAGGGTCCCGAGACTGCCCGTGAGAGAAGAGTTATCGGTCAGTCGGGCATCCCCCCTCTAAACAGCATCGAACTTGGATAATATAGGCGGGGCGGCAGCACCTTAGACGTGTGAGCAGTACTAGTAGATGCTAGGTATTACCCGGGCCATATACAGAGTGTAACTGTAACTGTAAGCTAGTTAATTCTCTTCGCTAGAACTGCTGTTGCAGAGTATTGATTCATGTTTGGGCAATCTTACTTCCAGACACCCTTCACAGTATTATTGATGAGGAGATATTATGAAGGTATCGTTCTCTGGAATATGGTAGATGATTTACAAAACTTTCTTTCAGTAACAAAGCCTAGGCAATACTCTACTCTTTGTTAAGATACACTTCTGTACCCCAAATTCTCTCAACAAGGACACGAGGCTAATATGTTAATAGTACACCACATAATTAAGCAATTATTATTGGTCGAGCACTGTTATGTCCTGGGACTCGATCTGATGTGTATCGTCTAGGATTAAAAAATAACCTTCATACTCGAGGTTAATATATAACTGTGATTTTATTAAAATTCGCTTCTTGGAATAATCTTCCCGTATTATCAACAGCAACGAGTATAGATGCTCAATAACGTCGCGACAAAATTGACTTTCCATTCAGCATCTGTTCCCAGTGAATACAGGATACGACATATTTTCAAATATTCCTTAGAAATAACGAATCAACTTCCTTTCGAATCGCTTAATATGTATAGCTAATTAAGAATGTACACAGTATGGTGAGTAATAAAAATAACTACAGGTATAAAACTTACTCATATGGAAAGTTATTAGTTATGCATTTACAATTTGCTCAATAAAAATCCTATAGGCCATTAATACCCGATTTTACTAACCTGAGCCACAATATTTGCTATTATCTCATTGTTTTTATGTTGGTATGCTTATGTATACTCCTAGCTCCGTTAATTTTACGCATCTGTCAGCCATATTTCACAAATCATAGGTTTCCCCTACATTTGTCTTTAAAACTTAGAATGATGGATACATGTTTTCGATACGCATCTCTTTCTACTACCTGAGCTCAGCGCTAGGCGTAACGGTCTGCTGGATTATTCTGCTCGTACTGCGGCGGTGTTTCGGTGGGCGCTGCTTCGTCTGATGATATGGGAAGGGGCAAAGTTGCCAGATGGACGGTAACTACCGGTAGCGTATGGGCCTGTTTCACACTAACTTGATTTGTTTAATCTCTGTATTGTATGTTCGTGACCAGTCTCTACTTCCCACGCCTACTAGCGGGAAAGTATTGTAATCGCAATAATTTTCTAAAATGAGATATGTTTTTTGGATATTACATGACATGTACATCACGAAAAACTATGTCACTCATTTCCGTCTGTCTGTCGGTCTATCCGCTAATAATCGCCTACAACTTTAGAAATACCGCTAGGAAGTAGACGAATTTTTTACAAAATGTTACTACTATGCCAAGGAAGCAAAAGCTTTGCAGTTTTTGGAAATTGAAAACTATTGAACCTAATCTTTTGTGAACTAATGGCGGCGTTGCGTAGGAAGTGCAAACGAGTCAGTCTGCTTGACGCCTTTTTTGTTATAGTTTAAATAGCGCTAGGCATGAAAATAAATATAATCTGATAGAAGTTGCAAGGTAACTACAGAGACAATATGTTTGTGTCATTTTTTCTTATCACCAGCTGGGGCGTTAACCCACCATCATTACAACACCTAGGCCGATCCTTGATGCATTTTGTCCACCTTCCAATTGCCCAATATCCTCCTTTGCACGCGCTATTACCATTTATTCCACATATTACGGCTCGGCGAATGTGTGTTAGAAGGAGGCGCCACAGCCAAATGACAAATTACCGATGTTCCGATTAGATTTACAATGTACATGTCCCAGTCACACACCCATAATGCCATAATACTGCCGGCCCGACAAGACTTATTGCGTACAAATACGTCTTATAATAGTCTTCTGTGTGGGCATTATAATATTCTACATTAACATAATGTTCTTTCTTAACCAATGTTTCCGTGTAAAAGTTACACCTCGAATACCTTCACTCTTTGGATTGGTCTCTGCAGCTGGTTATGAATGGAATTCCTATTTTCCACATGAACCACGTTTCGCAACACATGGGAAGAACGATGCGGTCCGCAATGCCAAACACGGTCTTTCTGGATGCTGACCAAGCAGATTGGAAGGAACTTCTCACATTGAAGCATCCTCCAGATATGTAACCAATCCACATCTTTGCTGATGTCCGTACTCTACATGTAGGAATTTAGAGCGGCAAGCCGATATCTGTCGGTGAGCTATGATAAGGAAAATGTAGGTTATCACTGTTTGGGGATGCAACAATCTTATCCAGTTGAATGCTTCCAAAACACATCACTGCACCTAGTAAGAAGCGTCCTAGCGCTCATTCGAATTCGATGGATGTCCGACTTATCTCAAAGAGCCGATCATGTCGGCTGATTGGAGTCCAGATCAGGGAGGACTTCGGCCTCATATCTTCACCATGTCGAGCCTCGTATATCCAAAACTGGCCGCCCCTTTGTCCCTTTCGAGATTGTGGAACAATCTACCTGTGGAGGCATTTCCCAATTCTACTAAGCTTGAGCACTACAAGATTAGGTTGAACAAAGGTTCCTTGAGCCCCTCATAGCAGCCACAGTACTTTGGTATTTAGGCTTCTGCGGCTGCTTCGATTTAAAAAAAAACAGGCGGGCAGTATGGCAAAGAGTCAGGCCAACGGAAATATAAAATAAAGGTTTCAAATTCTTCGCGATATGCTAGTCATGGGACGTTGTCAGATGCTTGGTACTGTAGGTAGAGTAGGGGAGAGATTTCTATATCACAGCGTTATCAAAAGAGAGGAGACTACCGGCAAGGCTGCAAAAGAGTGTCTATGAACTAATTGTATGAATCTGTTTAACTGACGTGTCCGTATTTTTTTTCAGAAAAACCAACTTGTGCTGAACATAATCATTTGCAAACAGAGTCAACCTACTTGATGGCATTTTATTGAGACTTTGCAGTGTATTGCTAGGAAATCTCATGGTTATTTTTACAGAACCGCATCCTGTGTAACGAAATTGTCAACTCAAAAAAAAAACTGTACAAGCATCATGTTCTCTTACATAGATGTAATAATCTGTAAAAGTAGTAGGCAGTAGACTTTAAAAAGCAGTAAAATTAACTTCCATCCCTTATCATCCCCGTCATCAACATACTAAGCACGTGAAGTGACAACAAAACAGACGCTTTACACCGTTCCATTAGTGGATGTTTAAAGTCACCATTGGACATCGGTCAGGTACCCATAATTAACTGTTGGATGTGAGAGTCTCGCGAGCATATAGTCCAATGTCACGGTATCTTTTTTACCAAAGTAACGATCTTGTTTAGCACATGTTGCTCGTCTCGACAGATCGAATTGTGCCTTGATTGTCAGAGAGGGGAAGGTCGAGAGGGAGATTTAGGTGATTGTTGCGATGAGGTTTGAATGGTCCATTGGAATGTTCGCAGGGTACGAGAGCTCTTTTCGTGCTTGAGGAGATTAACATTCTGATAGAGGTATTTGCAACAAACGAGATTGCAGTAGCCATAGTGAAGTATGTAATTACATTTTGCGATGAGTGAGGGATAAGTATTGGAATAACAAACAACAAATAAGTGACGTTGCGCATACCCAGCGTGTTTCTTACAGTTTAGTAAAAGAAAATTCAAATGCTAATGAGTAATTAGTGAAAGAATTGCTCATTTATAATCAAATGCCTCTGAAAATTTAGGTATACCTGCAAAGTGTCTCATTCCAGCAAGTCATGGCTTGCTCGAGATATCACCGGCTGTTGTAGAATATATTGAAACGGTTCAATTCGTACATTGCGTAAAGCTACAAGAATTAGAAGATAGAAGATTAGATACTCGGGATTGACCCGCTTAACAGGGATTGATATGCCCAAGGGATATTGTTCATTTCAGTGTAATAATGACAAAATTACTTTTTTGCTTGATATCGATCAAATAAGGCACTTTTGATAATAAAATTTTTGTTTTTATGGATGTGATACTGATCAGGTATAAGTTGCTGGAAATTATTAATTTTTGTTTAGTAATATCTGGACGAAACTATACAGATACTACAGTGTTTTTTTAGCTTGATGACCACCTTTAACAGGTGGTCATCAAGCTAAATCTCGGTTGGCCGCGTGGGTCAGAGTGTCGTGCTACTGATCAGCCGGCCGGTCGGGCCGCGAGTTCGAATCTCGCCTTCGCCATGGATGTTGTGTGTTTGTTTTAGGCAGCAGCGGTGGCCGCAGTAGTAGACTCTTCGGTCTCCTGATCAGTCGCCGTGCGCTGTGCGGGTTCGAGTCCCGTCCCAGGAGAAATCTTTCTCTTGGCTATGGATGTTGTGATTGACCGTAGGTGGTAGATGGTCTCTGACTGTCGAACGCGGAGGTACCACCCGGTGGTTCTCGTAGGCGGAGCCAGAATGTGTGCATGTTGCATGCACACGTGTTCCCTCGCCAGAGTCCGTGTGGCGTTCCCTCCCCCCTTTTCCCATGTATCCCCCTATAGCCCCACGGTACCCAATGGGTGCTTAGGCCTTAGGCCTTCGTGGTAGTTGGAGTATAAAAAAAAAACACTTGAGTAGGTTTAAAGCGAAACTTTTCAACTTGTTTGAGCTATTCTGGTTATTTTTATAGCGAATTCCGCATACGATAGATGAATTGAGGTACGCTGACAAAGGTCAATCATCCGATCAGTTTAGATCTGCCATTAATAACATTAACGTCGCATATTACTCTTGAAACTTTTCATCTGATCGTACCATTGTGTGTATACAGATAGCTGACAAACAGTGTTATCAATTTCTTTTTTGTAAATAAATGCATACTTTTCCTGCATTTTTTCTTCAATCGTAACATGTTAGTAAATAGCCACTTTTAAGGAAGAACTTTTTTTTGTATCTACAAATTGTTCTAGCCGCCAGCGGGCAATCATACACGCGGTGAACCTGTTACCTGAAGAGCTGAGAAAAGATCGTGAATGCAATAATTGCGACTACCAGGGCAATATAATTTACTGAGAATAAATTATCAAATACAGTGACAACGTTAGTGCTGTAGTTATTCAGGTGAGATATAATGAATAGTCGTTTATCAGACTTCTGCGAATAAGAAAATATTCCGTGGAACGAAGAACACATCAACATTTTCCTCGAGCAACTAATTCCAGGTTGTACTAGAGTTGTCCTCGATGATTTCAAAGTAAAAAAAATCAGCTGATATTTTTTCTTTAATTATATATATGATCAGCTGTAGCAGTTTCCAAAGCCAGCCAGTAGCAAGACTATCAGAATGTAAGAAAGTGTAAGTAACTATAATACAGCATGCGTATCTGAAAGTCCATAATTCTCATGTTCGCCAAATCAACAATACCTTTTCCCTGATGTTTGTTATGTCAGGGTACAACGATTTATATACCCGGCGAATTGATATACCGTACTGACTAAGGAGGTGACAATAAATGAGATTACAGTAGCAGTGAAGGATGTAATCGAATTGTATGCTTTAGGTTAAATGCATATTGAGAAAAAGGCAAGTGGCAATAAATATAAAATTAAGTTTTTCGTGTAGTTATATCTTTCTCTTGAAACAGCTGGTGGATAACTAAAACTTAATGACCTTTCAAGGTTCCACAAAAAACTGGTACTAGCGTTGCAGTGCATGTGACAATAACTTTCTAACTCTCTATGTTTTTCTGGCCACTAAATAATAATAATAGTAATAATAATAACGTTTACTTCCAACAGGCAGATACACCCAATTACAGGAAATATCAATAAATATCAATTAAGCACAGTAAACAGGTACATAGATAAGAATAATCGTATATAGGTAAGTAATAATCAACCATAACATCCTACCTTAGACCACGGGAGACTTGGACAAGACATTGGTATGGCAGGAATCAAGGTAAAATGTATCACAATAACGGTTACATAAGCGAGGAATATTAAAACACATCTTACTTAAAATATATGGACAGTAAACCCTATTGTGGAGTCAATTGAACAAAAAAGACAGAGCGGAAATATTTCGGCGTACTTCAAGCAGTTTGATATCAAAAGTTTTGAGCAATACATTATGGTTGAAGTCTCTTTGTGGATAGAAACCATTGCATTTGGTTAAAGTCTTGTAAGTGTTAAGTCTGGTTGCCCAGATACCAAACAAAGTCAGGGAGAAAGAAGGGAAGAAGAAAGGAAGGAAGGAGAGAGAGCAAAGAAAAAATAAGTGCGTCAATTTGAGGGGTGCCTTGGCATTGCTAATTAGTATTCGGCAATTGCAAATTGATCCAAAAATTAATTTTGGGATTAGTTGTTGAAGAAAAATTATAATTTTGGTTGGACCTAAAGTTGCACGATTTAACTTTGTTCACAGTGCGAGTCGCGGCCTAGTGTGCTTGCGAACTTACTCGACTGTGTAGTCAACTGACTCGTGCAACAAAATGTTGCTATGCGATTCCGCTTGACTATAACGTAGCTGCGCTTGTTGTTCGATGTAGTCCCTTAGGTAGAGGATGTCAAGATCTCTGTGAAGGGTCTCGTTGGAAACATACCATGGGGCGTTAGTGACTGTACGCAAGGTTCTGTTCTGCAAAACCTGCAGGCTACGCAAGTGCGTTTTGGTGAGAAAACACCAAACCGCACTTGCGTAAGTGATCGCTGCTCTAATAACCATCTTGTATAGCTAAACTTTGTTGATCAAACTTAATTTTGATGCTCTACATAGCATAGGGTAGATTTGCCGAAACGAGATTTGGAATTTAGTGTTTGACGCTTCAGTGTGCTTCTGCCAGGTCATCCTCTTGTCAAGAGTGACATTGAGATACTTAGCAGAGCTTTCCCATGGTACCCGAGCTCCATTCACTGAAACCTCAGACGGGGCGCCCCTACGTTTTTTTGTACAATAGATTACCTGCGTTTTCGAATGATTAATTTTGATCAGTCACCGATGAGCCCATTCCAATACCTCGTCAACTGCACTTTGTAGCCTGTCGTGAACTAGATCCTCAGAGCACGACTGAGCCACCAGAGCAGTGTCATCAGCATAGAGATAGATTTCACAGTTGCTGGGGCAAGGGACGTCATGAATAAAAAGTGAATAAAGGACTGGTCCGAGAACCGAACCCTGAGGGATACCGGCTTTGATGGGCCGTGTTGTCGATAGATCGTTATTAATTTTGATCCCTCGAGGAAGGATTTTAAAAGTTTTAGGAGCCAGAAGGGGAAGCCCTTATGGGTCAATTTGTAGAGAAGGCCCTTGTGCCACACGTTGTCAAATACCTTTGAGTCATCCGGAAGCAAGATGCTAGTACTTTCGTTACGGGTAAACTCCCTGGTTACTCGTTCAACAAGCCTTATGGCCTGTAGCTCCATACTATGCTCAGACCGAAAGCTAAATTGCACGTCAGGAATCACATTGTGGTCTGACGAGAAATTTTCAAGGTGACGTAAAATCACCATTTCAGCGAGCCTAGAAGGAGCTGATAGTAGACTAATGGGGCGGTAATCCTGGGGGAATATCGAATCCACCTTCTTTGGAATCATTATGACATGAGCGGTCTTCCACGCCGTTGGGAAGTGCTGGGTCCTTAACATGGCATTGATTATTGCCACGAGATAAGTTAAGAACTTCCGCGAAAGTAGCTTCAGCACCTTATTAGTGATTCGATCCTCTCCAGGTGCTTTACGCACCTTGAGGGCTTTAATATGACCTTCAAGCTCTGCTGGTGTGCAATGCGGAGTCTCAGGAGATTCCGCTGATGTGCCATACAGCTCACTCTAGGACCGTGGATGTGCGGGAGTTGTTCTCGCTTTCCGTTTCTGAGCGACTTTGCAACTTTCCAGAGAGGAATACTTGAGTCAAGCATCCCCGACAGAATGTCGCTCCATTGCTCATTACGGAATTCACGAAGAGCATTTCTCACTTCATGAACAAGATTCGTTGCTCTGTGAATGTCATCTGGGTGACAAGACCTCTTAGTTTGCTTAATACCAGCCCTTTTGTCAGAAATTTTCTGACGAATATCTGCAGGGCGAAAAGGTCTGCCGTGTCGTGGTACTGGTAGTACAGCTGCACGCTGCAGAGCTTGCTGAACGGAACTTGTCCACTCCGCTTGAGCAGCATCTATACCGTTCTCATCATCTATGATCGGGATATTGGGGAACTCTCTAAGGAGCGACTTGTGTAGCTCCCAATCAACCCTTTTGTCATGTCATGTTATACATGATTCGAGAAGTGATACTGTATCTACAGTTTCTAGATATCGCAAAGTCAATGACATCTGGTGCCTGTAGGTGATTAAATAGGTGGCGAGTCGGCTCCTCAGTGCTGTGTATGAGCGAGCCGTTTCGTATCACATGGTTGTAAAATCAAATCCCACTGGTGAAATTTAACCTAGAGTGCCATGCTCGATGTTTACAGTTGAAGTCCCCTGCTACAATAAGCTGACCCGAGCAGTCAAACAGGACTTCCAGATCCGTCTCTTGCAGCCTGACACCACATCTGACATAAACCGATGTGATTTTTAACGAGATACCTCCCGTCATATTCACTACCACGGAAGCTACCTCGATGCTCGGCATCTCAGCATTTGTGCTTCTGTAATAGTCAATACCACGTTTTACTAGCACTGCCATACCGCCACCCCGTCCAGTTAATCTATCAGCGCGGATAACATCATAATTCGGGAAAGCTAGACGATCTCCCTGACTAAGCAATATTTCCTGCAGCAGAGCCACATCTACGCTTTCATCCAAAAGAGCTTGATGAAGTTCTCGTTTTTTGGGGAGATCCCTAAGACCCAAACAATTCCAGAAAAGAATTTTGATGAATGCAGGCTGTCTGCTATTGTGCCTAGCCATTTAGCGGAAAGATCGCCTGCAATGCCTGAGTAGCGCTTATCAGGGGACTAATAATCTGCTGTAGGGACCTGAGCGCTGTTGCTAGATCCACATTTTGAATAGTCGAGTTCGAAACAGCAGGCGAAGTTGAGGTGTCATCTCTTGCTGCGTCCGCGTATGACTTCGCTCGCCTTTGTGCGATGACTTGTAGATTTCTCCTAGGAGTAAATCTACAGGTAGGACTATTTGCCGGATGGTTCCCCCCACAGTTCGCACATCTGCGCACCTCTTGTCCTGTTTGCCCTTTGTCAAGCGGCACCTTTTAGACACTTTGGCGGCGCAGTGCAATACGACTGTGCGTGTCCATACTTCTGGTAGCGGTGACACTGCCCAATGAGTCGAGAGTTCTTCTGGATTTCGACTCTGATAGAGAGTCCCAGCAATTCGTGATCGTCGGCGTCATCTCGTTTTGATTTTCTCGAATATGTTCCAAAGTAGCGCTGCACCCCGCGCCAACTCCACTCTAAGCAGTAGAGGGGTCATCTGGGGACCCCTCGGGTTCAGCTTCCATAATATTATTGCCTTCTTTCTTGCCAGAATATAAAAATTTCTTCGGATTGAAAAAAAATTGACAATTAAAACACGTCTAACCTTAGCGGTTGCTACAGACAAAATAAACAATGGATACAGCTGAAAATTGTATCATCACTCGAAATCCGTAAAATTAAAAAATTCCCGCTATTTTCTGAGCACACCTCATACTCGTATACAGAATTAAGTGGTGGTGCTCAAAAAGTATGCACATATCAAATTATCTGGATACTGGAAATGTTTGAGCAGGAAATTTTACGTTGAAGCATATTTTTGCTCACGACTTTACCATGTGGTGGCTATTTGAGGGTGTCCAGAAAGTAGGGTAAAGACCAAATATCTCTTTCCATAAAGACAAATGTTGTAAAGTTGTAAGTTCCGTGAAGATTCATATAATCGTGACCTTGAGTATGACCTTCAAGCACATTTGAAGGAAAAGACAGTTTTCTTAAATGGAAACTTATGACACCGAAAACAAAAAGAGCAAAAAACTTTGTGTACAAGTACGTCTATGACCATGAATATGACATGACCATCAAGAACATTTGGCGATCAAATTAATTTCAACGCTAAACATCCATTTTTAATTCCTTAAATGCAAATTGCAGGCATTTTTAAGTTCAAGTATATGCTTGCCGATAAACCTGACCATGACTTTCAAGTCCATTTTAAGAACAGATACATTTTTAAACAAACTCCTTATTTTTTGTCGAGAATAAAGAAACCGGAACAACTGAATTAGTTTATTGTTGAATCAAGGTATTGAATGAAAATTTTTGCCAAAGTAACTATTGCTTTACTTTGAATATTGCATTTCTTTCTCGGAAGCCAATCTCGTCCACATTAATGCAAAACGAGTGAGCTATACCTACTTTACACCACTTCCGGCGAGCGGAGCTGCGGCTTCAGTCTAGTTACATTATAAATTTTGAAATATATTTTATTATTTTCGACATCCTCAGTAAAGCGCATTCCAAACTTCTATGATTTTAGATGTACACTAGTGAACAGCTACATTCACGAAAGGACAAACGTCTACCAATTCTACTCAATTAACCCATCATGAAAAGCATTCACATCGAAACAACTATATTTATTTTAATCCATGTACTCCCACTTTGGCTCTTGTACTGAAACGCTGTTCACACATTCAAATGTATTCATAAATAACAAAACGCTGAACAATAAAATATTAACATACCCAAATTAACGCCTAAAACAAGCTTCCGAAAATCTGCCGTTACAGCTTGCTTCAGTCAGTGGTGGAACAACATAAATTGTCTTGACCCCTCTATAACTTAAAAAGTACTTCTGGAATTTGAAAGAAATCTTACCACAAGGTTGCTACTTTGTTTTTTGTTTTATCTTGTTTCATAGATTCCTGCTAATTTTCGAAATATTTTTTGTGCAAACGTTGCATCTATTGACATCAGTAAAAGGCGTTCCATAACTGGGCGGTAAGTTTAATTATGCTTCAGGTGAACACATCTCGAGTAGAGAACATAATCTTGATTGCTTACAGAATTGCCTGGTAGTACAAAGTCAACCTGCGTTTACGCTTTGTATTTTATCTTTTGTGTTACGATACTGTTGAATATATTTCGGAAAAGCGCGAAAGAAAATAGACAATGTCGCAAAAAGCGGCACAGCTGAACGCAAACCCAAAGTCAGCCCTCAGAGAGATCTCCGAAGGACATACACTTGATTTACGCATGTGTTATATATGTTGCGCAATATTCATATGCATCCTTGAATGAAGAGTGAAACGAGAATGTAGTTACCTTCACGGGACGAAACCGTTTTGTAAGGAGGGAGCAGTGGCTATATCTCGTGACATGCTGCTTGACACCGTTCCACTTACAATTTCTCAATTTTTTGACGTTGGTAACTGTATATAGCTTTTAGACATATTTCACTCATTATAGGTATCCCCGTACATGTGTCCTTAAAACTTAGTATGGCGGATATATATTTCCGACCCTCGCATGTCGATTCTACGCCTCGCGATCCTTCCAGTGAATTGTCAATTGTGTAGCAGTCGGCCTCCGCACCTTGACTCGATGTGGACCGTCAATCGTCGCGGAGTAGACCTATGAATTTATTCAAAGTACAGTTGAAGATATCACATACTTGAAAAATAGTATTAAAATTAGTACACATAACTCTAACAGGTGACTTCAAAGGAAGTTGGTTTTGTACACACAAAGAATACCTACTATATAGGGACGTAGGTTGAGCCTAGGCACGAGGAAATTAGTTTGAGATAGCAATGTAGATGAATCGATGCCACCATAAAGAATATTGTAAAGAACTTTTACAGTTTCGTGCTTGCATCGAGATACTAATGAGTAGGTTTCAAATCTACTTAAAAGCATGTTAGACAAACTCAGATTTGAAAGCCAAATATTTCAAAACTCTGTTTTGAGCATAGTCTATATAATTAATGTAACATTTGTAATAGGGAATCCAGATGACAGACGCATATTCCGGTTTGGAACGAATAAGAGCAAGGTATAGTGTTTTGAGCGAAGAGATATTTGATATCAACATTCTGTTCACATTCATTGTTGTAAGTGTGACCAACGAAGCTCAGTCGGCAGTCAAAGATTACACCCAAGTCACAAGAAGTTTTACATCTATCGATAATAATATTGTCCGAAGCGTAGCGGTATAAAATTTTGTTCTGTTTGCGTGTGTATTTGACAACATTGGATTTGCTGACATTGAAAGCCATGCCATTGCTTTCACACCAGTCACCAACAGCAACTAGTTGGGTTTGTATCCGTATACAGCCTTCTACACTATTAATTTCTGCAAAAATTTCCAGGTCATCCAAAAAATTTTGACTGATGTCCATTTTAAGTAACACAGAGCTTTATATCAGTTACGAGAACGTGATCTCTCATTGATACTAAACGCGTTCAGTTTATGTAAAAGCACTGAATGGTCCACCTTGTCAAACTCCTTAGCAAAATATGTGTAAACGACGTCCAATTGTCCTTGTTTGTCCAAAACTCACACACAAATTCACAGTCCATCTCTTATTCATAACATCTGATATTATCCGAAATATACATAGATGGTTCAATATAGGTTCCATTGTAAATGGTAATTTCTAACAATTTTCCAATATTATTTAAAATACAAATGATATTAGAGGTTGAGGATGCAGATCATTTCAGAAATATATATGTGTATAAAGTATTACTTAGGATTTCCCTATTCGCTGCCAATGGTTTCAACTTGTTTTAATTAAGTTGTGAACCGAAGAACGTATGTCTCTGTTGTAATTGTTCTCGGCACCTCGTTTTTTCCACTTCTACCGCCTATCTTCTCCAGTCCCGCGATGTGTGAACCTCGGCTGCTTTAATTCCTATGTAAATTACTATCAGATTAGACCTCCACATAATGAAATAATTTGTACAAAACAACCGGAGCAATTAAATAATTAAATTAACACTTCCATTAGCGATGCGTTATAACTATAACGTGAATTAGTAACGATAAATTACATATATTAGAGGCGAGTGGTGTCGGAATTAGTACTATCTCTCCATCCTGAGTGAGGCAAGTTTATTTACTTTATTCACTGACATGTGTAATTTCATTTAGATGGTAATAAATCTGAGGGGAGGTAAGTAAAAAGGATTCATGTGCCTACTACTGTTCGCAAAGCAATTTCATATAAGTTGTATCACTAGTTGGAACAGTCATTGTAGATCATGGATAATATTTTTTGGTGGAACTTCTACACCACCATTGTCAAAAACATGGTAGTAATAATAATAGTAGTAGTACCTGGCAATGTTGACCATTGTTTAATTTTCAATAAGGCTGCATAATCGTTATTTGAAAATTAGGTGTCAAAAATCGGACAGGTAGTAAAACTGATAATTAGGATTTTATTCTTGAGCAAGAAAACAAAGCACATTTAAAATATACGTCAGCGAAAGGTTGAGAAATCTCGAAACTGGAGATACTACAGACCAAAATACGTGAATTGACCTGAAAATAACTCAGTTGATAGTTTGCGAGATACAGGGTGTCAAAGTGACAATTTTTTAACTAACAACTTTTGGACTGAGGTATGTTTATGTCAATTCACATATTTTGGTCTGTAGTATTTCTAGTTTCGAGATTTCCCAAACTTTCGCAGACACCCTGTATACACAGCTCGCGTTTATGACCTCCTTGATTGTCATACTGCTTTCTCTCCTTCAAAAATTTCTAGATTACACTTGTCCTGTGTCAGCGTCAGCGCTCTCCTATTGTGAAGATATGTTTTCTTTTTAAATTGTAGGAAATTTCAGGCTGATAAAACATGATATAACTCAAAAGCAAGCACAATTTGATGGAAATAGATGTTTGTGACATAATCTCAAAATAGAGCGCTGACACGGAGAAGTAGAAAACTATGCCAATCAAGGAGGCCATAAAGGCGCCCTACAATTGTAGGGACGGTATTCATAAAATAACTTGGAAACGTCATGATCGAGATGAAAATCGAATGTATTATTATATACAGTGTTAGTTTTGCACATGCATCATTTGAGATGAAACCGACCCACACCTGTGCTGATGACAGCACTCAACAGGTTGGAATTGAGAGTGACTAGCCAGTCAGCGGAGAAAAGGACACTAGCAGCGACTTGATCTGGCAGGGATAGGGATAAGAAGTGCTTTTCTTCATCTGACTACCTCATTCTGTACAAGGCCCAGATAAAACCTAACCCCGAGAACCCTCACATGTTTGTGGTGCTGCCACCCCGACTACATTATCGATGCTCGATGCTTTCCAGATGAAGGCTATCCGATGAATCTTCTCTAACGGATCGTTTCGGATCCGTTTGGCACCGGCGATCTAAGTCAATTCTACCGCTACTGTTTCTCAGAGCTCTCCTCCATGATGTCGCGTCTGTTTTCGGCCTCCCATCCTAGCGGTGTCGAACTTCGTACATACAGACGTGGCCGATACTACTGCTCCTTTGTCCCTAGGGTATAGAGATAGATCATGGAACAATCTGTAAGAAGAGTTCCAGTTCTACTAACCCTAGGCAAGTGAAAAATCGGATTAATGAGGTTTCTTTAAGCTCCTCAAAGCAGCCGCCGTGCCTGGCATGCAGGCTTCTGCGCGGCACCTTCGATGTAAAAAAAAGCACACTATCACCCTTCAACGCTACGGAAGCATTCTCAGAGAGTAGCACTCCTCAAACTAAATATGTAATGGACTATTTCTTCTCCTTAGTGCGGTAGAATCAAACCGTATCTACTTCGACCATACTATTGATGTACTTGCTACTGTTCTGCAGGTAGGTAATTTCATATGAGTTACATTAATCCATTAGAAAATGTATATTGCTTCACACAATGCCTTCTGCTCTGCGGCCAGCGGGCTTCGGGGAATACAATTATTATTATGAATTGTTACAACTCACTTATTACAAAACATAAAAAATGGACGAAAAAACGATAATAATCCTTTTAGAAGAAGATGAATAAATGTATACGTTTTGTTGACGGTAGAATATAAAAGATTCTATAAAGTCGGATTTAGGAAAAATGCTGATGGATCTAGATTGAAGCGTAGCTCTTTCATTATTAAGTATACGCCATACTCTTGTTTCCTTCTTGACGAACTCAGTTAGTCAGTTAGTCTAGGTTGGGATACACACAACTAATAATCTTGTCAAAGTAAAAACAAGGTTTGCAAAAAGTCCCACAAAGCGTAAAATTCGTACTGACCTTGAACAAGCCATTATGAATAATGTATCAAAACTTCTCATATATCCTCGGAGCGAAACTTTGTTTTATTTGGGTTGAAATATCAAAAAATTCGCGTTTTGTCATATTTCTGTAAAAATTGCAGAAAATACTATTGTCTATAAAAGTTGTTCAAGTACTTTTATTCCTTTAGTCACCGTTTATGAGTATCTAGTAGTCTGTGGAATCTCAGGTACTCTTCCGCCTCTTATGCCATATATTATGTGTACGCCATCGACCATTCCATATGTATCTACATATGCAGGTATCCAGGAATAAATGTCCATTTTTAAACTCGGATAACTTGGCAACAGTGTAACTTAGAGCGGTCAGTGTTGCGTCATTCGATAGTGGATGGATGCGAACTATTTAGTAAAAATCCAACGTTAATCTGGTGCCCATCGTACGTTCATTATTGAAGCACATTTCAAGAACAATGACCCGTGCACAATTGATAGACGAAGGTTTTGTGCTCACTTCAATATTAGGCGTGTGGAGGACGCACCAAGTAAAAATTTAGTGAAATCGTGGGTGAAGAGGTTCAGAGAAACATCGTCAGCTTTAAATGTGACATGTCCTGGTCGTCCAGGGACTGTAACTACTCCTGAGAATGTTGAAGCTGTACGCGCCGCTATAATTCAGAATCCACGTGGATCTGTTCGTAAAACATCACAGATGGTTGGATTGTCATACAATTTTAAGGAGGCATTTAAAGCTTCATCTCTACAAGATCCAAACAGTGGAAGAATTAAACCCAAATGACTTGATAAACCGCCTTTCCTTCGCCGAAACAATGATAAACCGCTTCTTTGCAAACGATCGAATTAACAACATTCTGTTGAGTGACGAGGCGCACTTTTGCCTTTCAGGCACCAGAGAATCCAAGGCAAAAACAAGAAAGGCCTCTACATAGCCCAAAATTACTTTTGTTACCTGTGTGGTATGCCGAGAGCAATGTCGGCTTCAAGAACTATCCGTTCTTTTTTGAGAAGCAACATGGCGTAGCCCAGACTGTAGCTAGTGATCGTTATTATGCAATGCTTCGGCAGTTTTTGGTACTACCGAGCATCTATGGAAGTCGTTCGCGAATTACTCCCGGAAAAGGTCATCTCTGGCTTGGGAGACCTAAACTGGAGAGCTAGGTCTCCAGATCTCACCCCCATTAGACTTTTTTCTTGTTAGAATGCCTTAAAAGTAAAGTTTATGTTAATCGGCCTAGGATTTTGGAAGAATTAGAACAATGAATACGGGAAGAAATTAGAGCAATTACACCTGAATTACGTTTAGCAGTTTTTAACCACATGAAGACGGAATTGCATGAGTGTTTCGACCGAAATAGAAGACACCTCGACAATATAATTTTTTGAACATGAAATCCGTCTATATTGTGTGTATTTTTGCTTCAATAAATTAATTTGAAAATTTCAAGACAATTTTTTTATTAGCCTTTAAAAAGGGAAATTTATTCCTGGATACCCAGTACATATGTGGAAGACTGACGCATGCAATTCTCTATTAAGCATGAGTCGCTGCTTATACGCCGTCTTTGATATCACATCGCTCCTACAGGGTGTTCAAAAAATATGCTAGTTACTCCAAAAAAAATTCGCAATAGCTTGACAAGTTTTACTGACTGATAAGGTGCACCATGCGACATCACACATTTAAATTCCAACGCCCTTGGTGCTGAACTTCACGCAGTCAATGCAGATTTTCTGCAGATCAATAATACAGATTGACTCTCCCATCACTATTAAAGGTGGCTTCATCGGCCCAAAGAATTTGAAATAAAAATTCTCTAGTATTTTTTCGAGTATCGTGCCTAAAATCCAATGGCAGTAGTCCAACATCCCATCAAAGTCTTCCTCCTTCAAGACCTGATGCAATGCATGTTTTGATGCCCACTAGAACTTAATTGTGGTTCTTCAAAATGTACATGTACATAATTATAAAATTGCATAATTATTATTCTTGACGTTGTATCTTACAGGATGTAATACCTCAGATAATGTTACAAAGATAAGTGTTGAGTTAAAAAAATCGTTTTTATGTTTATCTCCTGTTGTGTCATTACTATTTCGGATATTGCAGTTGTATGTGAGACTAGTAGGGGACCAGAAACTGTTACCGAAAACCGTCAAAAAAATTAAGGCTTATCAAGTTTGTGACTGGTACGTCGCACGAAAAACTATAAATCACCATCTGACGTATTTGACACGAGTAACTCCATTTGGCCTTAGCTCTTTGATGTTTTATTATATTATTGCTGCTATTGATCTATTACAGTTCATTCTAAGAATAATTTCATTGCGCAGAAATTATACTAAGTGACATATAAATCCGAACAACCAGTTTAAATGGTTTTATTTTAATAAAATTTTGTATAAGTACTTAATGAAGCATAATAAGTAAATGATAAAAATTTCAAAACGATTGCACTGCTTTAAAGCCCATTGACCTTTAATAATGTGTGGATGCACCCTGATATGCTACACATTCTCCAACGCGCCTAGGCATGCTTCTGATCAGGTGGTCAATGTTCTCCTGTGGTATCTCATTCCAGGCAACCACCAACTCCTCTCGAAGTGCTTCTAGAGTCTGAGGAGAACGTTGCAAATTGAGCAATCTCCTAGCCATCATATCCCACACGTGCTCAATTGGGGATAAGTCGGGAGATCTTGGTGGCCATGGTAACAATGTGACATCATCATGTTGAAAGAAGTCTATTGTGACTCTTGGAACATGTGGTCGGGCATTATCTTGTTAGAAAGTTGGATCTGCCAGGGTGTCAAGATAGGGCAAAAGATGGGGTTCAAGGACTTCGTGGATATAACGCTGCGCGTTCATGTTACCTCTGATGAAGATTAAAGGTGACCTGGAACCATAAGCTATAGCACCCCAAACCATAACTCCAACAGTGTGATGAACATGTCTTTCAACAAAAAACTGTGGATTCCTCCTTTCACCACGCCGCCTTCTAACCCTGGCACGACCATCGTGCATGCCTAAACAAAATCGAGACTCGTCACTAAAGACAATACTGTTCCATTCCTGATCCCAGAGTGACCGTTGTCTGCACCACTCAAAGCGATTACGTCGGTGTTCTCGAGTTAAAGGGAGGACCCAGTGTGGCCGGTATGAAAACAAGCCAAAACTTATCATTCGTCGGTAAACACTTCGCATGCCAATAGGTCTTCCGTGTTCTGCCAACCATTCATTTGCATTGGACCTGGTAGTGTGGTAGTGGAGAAACGGTCCCTTAAGGCCAATAATCTTAGACGGTCTGTTGTTCTACGGCGGCGTCCAGTGCCCCTTGCTCTTTGCGTACGGCCTTCTCGAAGTCATGCCTGACAACACCTAAGCACAGTGTCTACACTAAGTGCAATTGCCCGAAAAGAAAGTCCAGCTTCCCGAAGTCCCACTACATTCACCAACTTTTATTAAAATAAAACCATTTAAACTGGGTGTTCGGATTTATACGTCACTTAGTATAGATTTCACAAATCCTCACAAGTTGCATATTTTAACATCGGCGGTGCTACAGTTTCACAGATTGTGTGTTAAAGTTTCACCAAGAACCTATGTATACACCATAGTATCGCAGATCAGTGCTTATTATATTGGCTACCTAAATTTATTATGTATCGAGTTGCTTATCTACATAACATTTTCCCATTACGATCCGTTGCCTCTGGAAACCAAGGTCATTCCGCGCCAACGTTGGCCAATGTGCATTTTTGCCTAGCATCCACACATTGTCCCCATATGTGGATGCGTCATTAAAATTAAGCTTCTACGGCATTTGGGTTTCTCAGGTAAATCGCACTTAATGAGATTGTATCTGAGCGCCACAGGTGTCAGAAAATGGAATGAAATTTGAATCACTAGATTAGGAAAGTAATTAAATGACGATGATTCAAGTCAAGACTAGATGTTTGATTGATTGGATGAATTTCAGTCACGCAGCTAGTTGAACAACTTCGATTCGTATGGAGACTAGGCTGTTAATCGAACGGCTAATTAAGCCGTTTGGCAGCGTCGTGGACATCACAAAACACTAATGAAAATACTCAAATATCTGGGAAGTCTGAAATAATTCAGACGACTCGATTTATCCAAGGAACTTCGCACATTATCTTCTTGTATGTCACAAGAGGGTGAAAAACTACCCGCATATTTCTGGAAGATGCTGCTCAACAACGTGTGTGGTATCACAATCAATCAGTTTCATCAATTTTCGCCTGAGCCACAGCAACAGCTTCACAAATCTATCAAAAGGTGCCTCGTGAAACACGAGCATATACAAATTATCCCATAATTCCATTGGGTTATTAAAAGAGACGGCGAAGTGTCGGAACGGTATGGGCTGCTCACCTCACATGCGCTGCGATAATGGCGTAAGTGATTCCTAATAACCTAATTAACGGCTTTGGAGTGTACACTACACACCCCTCTGTAATCTCCAGTGATTTACACCCGGCAGATGCTTCCAGTGGCGGCGGATAAGTGTTACCACCCACAACGACGAATTCTCAAAGCCTAAGACTACCATACATCTCAAAATCTCATTAATTATTATTTCCTATGCCAACACTGGCGAGGAAGTATTGTAGTCGCTAAAAATTGTTTTTTTGTTATTTCCGTCGGTCTGTCTGTCTTTCTGTCTGTCTGCATGTCCGCTAATTCTATAACCGCCTATAACTTCAGAACCACCGCTCGGATTTTGATGAAATTGGCACACAAGGTCACTAGTCTGCCAAGGTTGAAAAAGCTTTGTAGTTCTTGAAATCTGAATTTGGCGGAACTATGGACAAAAACATGAAAACAGAAAAATCGCTCAAACGTCAGATTTGACGTTTTAGAGGGTCCTGAAAATGTAAGTTCTGGAGTTAAACTGTTAGGGATTGTAGGATTGGCGACAGCTTGCTCTCACGTTTGAGGTGGCACGGCTATCATTCCTCGATGTTTGTGTTCTGTAATAGTCACCATTTTCTATTCGTTAAACTTTTCGCGAGGTACGAAGTATTTGTAGCCGAAATAGTGTTCCAACGGAGCGAACAATGTAATGAATTCTCGCCAAACTCGAGCGAGACGGTTCATTTGCTGATGGAGCATTTCCTGTAAGACGCAGAAACGCGCGGTCAAGCGAGAATATTTTTGCTCTTGCCAAAAGTGTAGCTTAAGACCCAAAGAAGAAAAAGACTTGGCCAGGTATCAATATAAGATCCAGTTGACGCAAGAACTGAAGCTCTAAGACCACCAAGCGCGTGGCACTGATTGGGCTCTGGAACAGTTGGGTGCGGATCCAGATTTTGTAAAAAAAAAACATTTTCAGTGGTGCACATTTTTGGTTAAACGTCTTCGTGAATAAACAAAATTGTCGCATTTGGGGAGACAGTACCTAATCCACAACAGTATCAAGAGTCTCCATTGCATCCGGAAAAACTTACTGTTTGGTGTGGGTTTTGGTCAGGCGTGATTGGACCGTACATCTTCCGAAACGAGAATGGCGAGACGGTGACTGCCAACGAAACCTGGTATCGGGCCACGATAACTGACTTTTTATGGCCTCAATTGGATGATATAGACCTGAACGACATGTGGTTCCCACAAGACAGCGCAACGTGTCACACGTCTGCCATTATATTACAATTGTTGAAAGAAATGTTTCCAGGACACGTTATTTCCAGATGAGGCGATATGGAATGGCCGCAAAGATTGTGCGACTTGACGCCGTTAGACTTTTTTCTCTGGGATTACGTTAAGTTGCTGGTTTTTCGCAACAAAACAACAACAATTCACCAACATCATTCAAACGATTTTTGAAATCCAGCCCGACTTATCCAGCTGAGTTCCACAGAACTCAATTGCCCGGCTATTTGTATCAGTCAAAGCATATCCATTACCGGACAATCAGCTAAAACTGTCAAATAGGATGACCTATTTGACCTTGATGAGAACCTTCAAGCTCTCGGCCAAGGTTAAATTTTCGAAATTCCAAATAATTTGGCCGAAAGCCATTTTCCGTAGGAAAACTGTGGGTTCTTTGTGGGTGAGCATCATGGTGTTCATGAAGCCTGATCATGCTTATATGGAGCCGTTGGTCTTCATAATATGTATCCAACAACAATAAGGTTTGCTAGATCGACTTTATGACATAAAACCGTTGAACTACGTGTGGGTGAAATTCCGTCGAACTGAAAATGGCCTGAATTCTTCAATAATTTACTTTTATAAACAACCATTTTGGAAAGTGAAAAACTCCTGTTCTGTTATACAGTGTTCTGTGTCTGAAATAGTAATGCTGATGTGCGGTATTTAATTTTAAGTACGGCCTTTCAGTTGCTGGTCGTACATAGTTTGATGTAATTAGACTAAAAAACTCAAGTTTGTAAGTTATCCATGGTCTTCTTGCCAGATGAAACCACATAGTATGTATTGAATACTACTAAGTCTCAGGAGTTACAAGACTTTTAACTTCCTCATTAAATTGCAACATCTGGGCCTCGACTTGTTTTATGATCTCAATGCACTTTTTAAGCATCCATCGTTCCAGGACCTTGGTCAAGACAATTAACCCAATCCTGTATGAAAAACTAATTCCAGCTACGTTATTGATTAAAAATATTACCGTGTCTGTTAGCTACGAATTCAGTACCCTTGTGTTCCCTTTGAACGAAAAGTCGCGAGCAACAAGCATATTTTGTCAAAAGTGCAGGTGCAGTGTCTTATCCACCCAATAGTCAGTAAGAGTGTTAATACTAGTTATCAACTCATATACATAACAAAGATTCTATTGAATGAGGAACCACCCTACTCCAAAGATTTTCCATTTACATCTACGTCGTCGAAGGTCCCACGGAAAAAAATACAATTAAATGCAACTATGTCTCAGTGATTTTTTGAATCGAGCAACTCGAAATGCAATTGTACTGTTTATTAATGTCCCCGTTGGTTCAATTCGTTTTTTCGATTCCTTGTCAATATGATTCGGTTAATGAGTAAATTGCTTTTTTAATAGAATAAACATCATCGATACCTTGACACAAAAAACAATGAAATCAATTTATTGCAAATAGCGAACAATGACGGGTAAGTGAAAATGTTGCAATCAAAGGTGGCGCTGATTTGATGGGTGTTCAGGCACGGATGTGCTGGTATTAGGATGATGATTGACCTACAAAAATGTGTGTTATCATCGAAAACCATTCAAGGTGTGAGATCACTACACTGCGGGAGTGAATAACGTAATAATAATTAGAAATACATATATACTGAGTGACAAAGAAAGGTAAACGCCTACGTATGTTTATCCGATTTTGATAATTTTTGCCGTATATGTCAGTAATATGATTAAACTTTCAGATTGTTTCGTCAACTGACTGCAGAGGCTGGTATGTGTTGGGGATCCACGATCTCTCATACACTCAATGACACGCCTGGGCTGATAAGGTGGTCGATATCCTATTGGGGCATCTCATTCCAGGCAACTTCGTGAGTAAGAGCTGCTAAAGTTTGTAGAAGGTGTTGTATTCAAGAGCCTACGACCTATCATGTCCCAGTCACGCAATATACCTCTCATATTTGAGACCAGCTGAAACAAATACAAGAACTGGTCGGTATGACAACTCCATCATTCCTACGATTAGGTATTAAGTAAACTGCCTCATTGAGTACTCTTAGTCCAGCCGATGTTTTTGCTGAAGTCTCAAGGTTATGAGTACTAGAGAGGTAAACCGGTTGGAAAATCTTGTACATCGCCAAGTCAACATGCCGTCGGATAGTCAAAGTGAAGCCACGGACAGCGAAAGGTAAATCCTCACCTGCCATCATCTTGAAAATAGGAAATTACTCTAGAATTTGAGAAAAAAATAATTATATAATTCTTGACTTCTTGAGAAATACCAGTAGATTAAGATATTTTCTGATACATATTGAAATAGCATCACAAATAACCGATGCGTCAATACTACAGATTTTAAAATATGCGTCTTTTTAAATTTTTGCATTCACATACCTTTGTAGTTGTGCATCACATACACACTTTTTTCTAATGTTTCCGCATTCTCAACTTTGACTTGTAAAAATTACATACAAGTCGAGCATATTGTATTTTAACCATAGGTACTTGGCTACCCTTGAAGATAAAAACTTACTTCTAAAGGTTTTGACAAGGAGTATTTCGTCAAAAATTATGACTGTCAAAACAAGCTTTTATGCTTTAACTACGAGACATATAAGATTCTATTTTTTTGTATTATGATCAGATTATGGAATGTCATTAAAATATTACCCAAAATAGTTGAGTATGTAATCAAAAAGAAGGCTTAGTTCCAAGATATGGATTATTTTAAGAGTAGATATTCTCCTTTAACGGGTGAAACGGTCGCCCGTCCACCTTGAGAGAAAGCATGAATCCGTTTATAAATCTGTTTTTGTATATACACCTATTCCAGTTTTTGTATCATTTGGGGGCGTCGAAATTTTTACGAGGTGTCAGATCCCCAGAATGGCAGCAGTATTACGTTAAAAAAAACCGAGTCAAACCGGCAGGGGCATTGTGTAAAAAAAACGACGGTGTCATCTTCCAGACTAGGTAGTTTCTAGTGTGTAAATAGTTCGTTCCACATTTGCTCGCTATGATCGCTGTTTGATGACGTTTAAGCAACACATACAGCTACAAAACGAGTTTACAACAACTGTACAACAGCTTATGATAATTTAACATTTTGTATCCGTACCGATCTGGCTTTGAACTATTATTACTGCATCAAAACCCCAAATTCCAATTTTGATCACATGAAGGATACAATACTGGCTTTTTTCTGTTAACAACACTGAATAGTTGTAATAATTGTTAACATAAATCGTACAATTTTTTTTTCAGACATATGAAGGCGGCCAAGGTAATGAGACAGAGAACAAACAGACAAATAGAGGGGGAAAGTGACGGGTAGTCCAATATACAAGACAATTTTGATAAAAATGTACTCGTGTATGCATTTTTTGGCCCCACGAGTAGGCGTGGAAAGTCTTTCGATCGCAATTGTTTTAAAGGTAGGTAGAGGCGATTGATTATCTCGTGAATTCTGACTGTTTATGCGTTTATATCAGATGCACGCAAGCTGGCTGTAAATTCAAGGTATTTCGGAAAACATATGATCTAGATTTCAAGTCAGTCAAGTTAGACGGATTCGGTCCACAAGGTAAGACCTTGCTCATTTTGAAAATTCATTCAATAACGACGGAATGATGAGTTTTTGTATATTGTGAGACCCTTTTTGGATGGGTTAAAGTTTTTAAATGGCCTCGAAGTTTGTTTTAACCGTTTATTGATTTCTTCATCGCTTAAAGGCGTAGACGAACATATTTTTAGGGGTTTTTAGATTTGTGCAGATCATATCTTTGAATTACATATCAATTATTAATCACAGAAATGATTCAAGATTTTCAATTTGTGTATATTTGGAAATTCAGAAAAGAGATTTGTGAATACCGGGATGTACTGAATCATTCTATCTGGCAGCACTTTTCTAATCAAAATTACACTTTACAGCAGGCCATGGTATATGTTTGTGTATAGTAACTAATGCTGTAATGGTCCATGAATCCCTAATATAATCACTTGGCATACGTTCCGTATATTGAAGTCAAAAATACCTCTATCATCTACTATAGGGATGAAAAACAATGAGTCACGTAATCCAACAGCAGTCCTGTTGGAAAAGTTCTTACCTATTAAGTTTAATACTGGGCATCTCTAGTGTAGCGGATTGGGTCTATTACGATCATGCACACTCAATCCTTGACGACATGATATCTGACACTTGGTTTGGTGTGAAATCTCACACAGAATTTCTAAAATCGGACCGAAGTGTTAATATCAATAGATTCAAACTTTAACTTATTCTTATCTATTTGGAGGATTGGCTCATCATATGGGCATAAGTCATCGATATAAATGTGACTATAATATTTCAGAGGCTAAATAACTTGTCAGGCACCAGGTTTCTAAATAACACTGGCATATTCCTTGTGATTTTTTTTGCTAGATGCCAACTGTGGGTCATGACGGTTTTTTATTTGCATGCCTGCGAATCAGATTCCAAATTTGTGATTATGATGCTATCAATTTATATTTTTCATAATTAAAAGGATCCTAGGTTGTTAAATTAAGCAGCAAAACAATTTTTTTATTATTATTATTAAAAAATAAAAAAGTAATTTCAATGGAAATACATTGAAACGAATGGAATACTTATTCATTTTTAATCGGTCATTATTTATACTTTTGCACAATGAAATACAAACTAAGCGCCTGCAAGATCCCATATCTCAGTCGCTCTTCTACGGATCAAAGTATGTTTCAACAGTTTTTCAAATGTTTCTCTTAGTTAGATAAATTCAATAAAAAACCACGTCAGTACTTACCATGCACATCTAAGTATAACACACAGCACAAAAGTCACAATGTTCACTATACGTACGGATTGTCACATAAAACAACAAAGTTGGATAACGTCACGCACGTGAACGAATATGTTCCTCACACGTTACAACACCGTGCACACGTAAACAAAAGCGAAGAGAAGAGGAGACTGCTGTATCTTTCTTAGTGCGCTTCTAATGCCGTGACGGCGCGGCCTGGGCTGAGCACGGGATGCGCGCATTTGGTGCGCGGCGCGCAGTGGGGTCCGCTTAGAGAAAATCAAAGGCGTCTTAGTTGAGGCCAGACGCCGCCTTCCGCCGATTTCCTCGCCGGCATTGGCCGACGACCGTTTGCCGCTTCTACTTCCACCGCGCCGGATTAACGGCGTCATCGAGGACGATGACAGCAACGATGCGACTTTGTCAACCAGGAGGCGGAGCGATGCGCAAGACGTCGCGGCGCGGCTAGCCGAAAGGCGCCGGGAAATTGTGATTATCGATACGATTTGCATATCGAATATGTTTATAGAATTCAACAGGTGCATATGGCCTATAGTATTACAGGAAAATGAAGGCTGATGGTATTTTTTTACCGAAGCAGTCGCGTAGGCAAAAGCCTAAATACCAGGGCACCGCAGCTGCTATGAGGAACTTAGAGAAACTCCGTTAATCAGAAATTTACTCTCCTTAATGTTAGTAGAACTTGAAAAGGCCTACTCGAGCAGATTGTTCCACAATCTCGATCCCCTAGGGACAAAGCGATCTTACTAAGATCGACTGGGAGGCCACAGCCTGGCAGGCATATCGCAGGACAGCATCATTAGGAAAACTCTGAGAGCTGGATCGCCGACAGCCCATCGGCGCGTAAGGGTCCCGATACAGTCCCTTCTAGAAGAGTCATGTATCAGTCGGACAGCCACGCTCTAATCAGCATCGAGCGTGGATAATCTAGTCGTGGCGGCAGCACCCAAAGCATGTGAGCAGTACTCAAGGCTAGGATTTATCTGGGCCTTGTACACAGTGAGTAGGTTATGTGGAGAAAAGTACTTCTTAGCCCTAAACAAAAAGCCTAGCTTTTTTCAGCAGCTCCCGCTATTATCGACATAAGTCCTCGGAGATATGGACTCCGACCAGCCGAAGTGACCGACTCTTTGGTTGAACTCGGCCATCCATCGGAATCGGATGAGCACTAGGGCGCGTCTTGTTAGTCAAAGCACAGTAGGTACCTATTGTATTTTGAAAGCATTAAACTGCACCCGATTGTCGCAACCCAAGCAGTGATAGTCTCTAGAACTCTCGTCAGAAAAGAAGTCGCAGCTGATCGAACGCTTTCGTGATATCGAGAGCAACGACGTGAGCCTTAACGACTGGAATCTAATTATGTACTATTCTAGAAAAATGTACCAGAGGATCACGCCGAAACCTAGAATTTTTAAAAAATGTTTCAAAAGACTGAATCCCAAGAACTTAATATTTGACTTGATTCTGCATGGAGAGTATAACCTTGACGTTACCAGTTCGCCCATCAAACGTTTCACCTTCCTGGAATGCACGCTGCAAATGCCCTACATATATCTCTGTCGGTCGGACTAGCGACTGAACGCTTCCGGGTCATACCCCTCACGTCAAAGTATATATTTTAAAATTATTTCCTGGGATAAAAAGTAGCCCATGTGATATTTCAGACTATAATCTATCTCGGTACCAAATCTTATCTAGGCCCGCATGCTACGTAATTTATAAAGTGACATCGATTTCACTGATAAACACTGGATTTGTGACATGACAATTTTTGGGTGTATCTTATGTATTTTGAGACCCTTAAATCAAATCTAAAAACAGAATTTTATGAATTACAATACGTAACATCTCATATTGCTACATTTCTCGGCGTTCATGCGATGACGCACATATATAATGTTAAGACTTGTCTATTCCTGGTTATTACATGCGAGCTCTATGTTTAGAGAGCACATTGCGTTTATTGGTAGACTAATAGCAGCCGAGACAGTTACGTTTTCTGTGTTGAAGGGTGCTGAGGGAGTTGATATATTGCTCCGATGTCAACAATTTGTTTGACGCGTTAGGACAGAAACATCCAAATGATTGGCGCCAGTTCATCGTTTCCTCTAAGCTTAGTTTAAAAGCGGTATTGGTACACAACGGTAATAAATATCCATCTGTACCTATAGCGCACGCAGTTCATATGAAGGAATCATATGAAAATGTGCGAGTTCTGTCAGAGCATATCCGTTGTAATGAATATAGGTGGGCCATATGTGCAGATTTAAAGGTAATAGCCGTTCTTCTTGGAATGCAACTGGGATATACCAAATATTGTTATTTTCTTTGTGAATGGTACAGTCGTGCGCGAGATCGTCACTATGAACAGAAGGAGTGGCCACTACGTCAGGTATTAACTCAAAGCCTCAAAAACATTGCTCATGAACCACTAGTTGATCCCAAAAACGTGTTGCTTCCACCTTTGTATATTAAGTTTTGGGACTGATGAAAAATTTTGTGAAAGGTATGGATCGCAATGGAAGAGGGTTTCTGCATTTAAAACAAACATTTCCGAGAGTTATGGGGCAAAAATTAAAGAGAGCATATTTGTTATTACGGAAAATCATGAAGGATGACGTATTTGACAGTGCTCTAAATGAAACTAAACACATTTTTTAGGCAATGTGAAGGCGGACAATTATAAAGATATTGTAAGTGAACTATTTAATGCTTATAAATGAATGGCTTGTAACATGTCTTTAAAAATTCACTTTTTGTATTCACATCTCGATTTTTTTCGAGAAAATTTAGGTGCGGTAAGAGATGGACACGGTGAGCGGTTCCACCAAAACATTTCTGCTATGGAAAAACGGTATCAAGGGAAATGGGGTGTCAAATTGCTTGCTGATTATTGCTGGACATTGTTAAGAGATACTTCAGGAGCATCATATCGCCGCAAAACATCGACAACAACATTCTGAGATTAATGTTTATTCGAGTGTTTATTAGTACTCTTACACACATATTCTTATACTTTACTTGTATAAGCAGCAAATAAAATGCCTTATTGCAAGAAAACCGTGGGTGATAGAAAAAATCGAATGCTATTTCCGGCTTTTCGGGTACGTTTTACATGATAACCAACTTGTTTTGTCCATGTCACAAAAAATTATGTTAATTTTGTTCATCAGTGCTTTGTATGACATTATGTAGGTGTTATTATGGGTTTTTTATAAAATGTCACCTTTGAGCTAGCCGACATTCACTTCATGCTCACTTGTAATAGACACGGAACGAACTAGCAGCTACCTAGTTCACAAATTGACATTGTGTAGATTTTTTTGCATAATGTAGATTTTTGACGTAGTATCCCTGCCATTGAGCCATTTTAGCGTGATTGAGTAACAAACGTCTACACTTCCTCACTTATTAAATTAGTAGCTATTAACGATGTATACCAATTTTTATATGTATGTGCATGACTGGCACAACTGTAACCGCAATGCGATATTTTCCGTGTACAATCATAGAAGTTAATTAAATTCCTGGTATCTATTTGCCGCACAAGCAAACCACAATATGGTGACAAAAATGTAGTGTTGGCCAATGTTGTGATTACGTAACGTGTAATGCTCTTTTACTTTACGTCTCTCAGATATGATAATAATATTAATAGTAATAATAACAATTATAATAGTAGTAATAATGTATATTGGAACGTTTATACAAGATTAAAATACAGTAAGTGAATCGCTAGTTAATAATCTGTGCTTGTAACTGGAGAATCCAGATTCCTTTTTACACTCACTTGCCGTGCTTCTGGAATGGGACCTCAAATGAGGATTTACAATATTCGGGACTTGTAATCTGCATGCACAAGGCTTCATGTTGTTTATAGTGCAAGAATTTTCCTTTTTCAAACAACGCCACACGAGTACTAACCGCTAAATCAACCGTGCTTAAGCTACGGTAAACATTCGTCAGTTTCTCGATATTTCATCTCATTCAAACCCATGAGCATTTCCTCGAAATATATACATTCTAATTTCTTTGTACAAAACAAAAAGTCATGCCGATTTAACATGGTTTAATTTTTGGCTGAACTGAATCCAATTTAACGTTGAGTATCATAGGCGTCGACTATTGATTTTTGGACATTTACATTTAACGAAGTTCATGCCTTGAGAACTAAATATGGGTTAACGAAAGTGATCTGCTTTTTTGCGGAAGATGTTTTATTTTCCATCTAGGCAACCAAATCAGCCGCCAATGGCTATCAAAGGCTATCAGAGTTGGCCAAAGGACATGTCCTTTTATGTCAGTTTGTCATTCTGTCAACTCTGTCACCCAGAAATCAATGAGAAATAATTTTCTCCATTTGGAAATATTGAAATCATGATGAAGCTCATTCATATCAAGTATCCAAATAAAAGCATGTTATACTAATTTTTTTTTCATCCTCCTGTCAAAACAGGTTTTCATTTGAAAACTTGGGATGAAAGAGCTTCATTACTGCTTAAATATTTCCAGAAAATAATGTTTTTAAATTTTTAGCTCATCTCGTGAACACCTCCTAAAGGGTGGACCATCCGTTGGTTTCTTCTTTAAATTGGTATTAAAACTACACTCCTCAATAATATGTAACACTCGATACTTTTATCAAAAGAATACACCTTCCGATTATTTATGAAAAACAATTTCAGTTGAATGACTGCCGCGGCTGGCCTGGCAGTAGTCCATCCTCTTACCCAATTTTGAAGCACATTTTCGATAGTTTGTGGGTCTATATCGTCAATAGCTCGACGGATATTTTCCTTAAGAATATCAATTGTTTGAGGATCGTTAGTGTAACAGCGGACCTTAGCAGTACCCCATAGGAAGTAATCCATGGGCGTCAAATCACAGCTGCGGGCTGGCCAATAAACGTCTCCAAAACGGCTGATAACGCGATGACCGAAAAGATCGATTGTTTCACGGCTGGTGTGGCATGTTGCGCCATCCTGCTGGAACTTAAAATTGTGCACGTGCATGTCGTCTAATAGTGGCCACGAAAAACTCCTCAACATGTCTCTATAGCGTTCCCCGTCACGCTGTTACCATCTTCATCTTGAAAACAGTAGGGACCAATAATCCCACCACTCCAAAAGCCACACCAAACAGTTACTCTTTTTGGATGCATTGGTTTTTCTATGACGACATGTGGATTTTCAGAACCCCAAATCCTATAGTTCTGCTTGTTAACGTAACCTTAGCGACCAAAATTGACGTCCGTTTTCAATTGATTTAGAGCCCACACAGAGAAACGATATCGAAGCGGATGGTCATTTTGTTTCAACTCTTGCACAAGTTGCACCTTGTAAGGAAATAATCCCAAGTCGTTGTGTAATATGCTCCGCATTGAAGTGCGACTGATGCCTACTTGTTGTGCTCTGTGACGAGTTGACATTCTTGCGTTTTCACGCACACCCTGGGCAGCCGCAGCAATGTTTTCGGCTGTACTTGCGGGTCGAACACGCTCATATCTTCTGTTATCCACAAGCAGGCCAGTTTTACGAACCTTCTTCAGGAATTTTCGTATATCTGTCGCGGACGGAGCTTCAATCCGACCAAATAGTCTTACCAATTTTCGCAAAGTTTCTGCAACACAGCACTCACTTTGAAAATAGTTTTTCAATATTTCCCACCTTTGTTCAAGATCAAAATGATCCATTGCTCACAGCGGAAGTTGGACATAATATATTGAGCATGGAGGTGTTACCAACTGTCAAAATAATACCAACCTAAAAAAAAACAACCCACACAGCCCACCCTTCAAATAAAAACTTATTTTTTAAAAATGTATTTTTTAATTTATGTATTTTTTACTTTTTAGAGTTCATGAAGTCAAATATCTACGAGTAGTTTGGTAATTTTTATACAACTTTCATATATTTTATCAATAGGGTTTCATAGAACTTTGTATTATAAAATTTCATTAAGCCCTCTCATTCGATACCCATATTATAGCGGTGACCATGGGAACTATAAATCGCCACTTTGCGGTGTCCGCCATATTAGATTTAGAATGTCACTGTGTTTCTCCCAAGAAGCACTTTAATTTGATACCTACATTTTAGGGGTGACTATGATATAAGTATCATGACTTCACTTTGCTTCTTGCGTTTCTGTCATCATATATTTGATAATTATATCATAGGGGTGACTGTGAAAATTTACATTCTTTGGCGGCCGCCATATTGGATTTAGATTGACGTCACTATGCTTATTGTGTTTCTATCATCAAGTCCTTTCATTTTATGCCCATATATATATATATATATATATATATATATATATATATATATAAATCTGTAAATAGCCATTTTGCGTTGACTACCATATCCGAACTAGATTGACGTTACTTTGCTTATTGTATTGTTCTCATTGAGTCCCTTCATCTTATACCCACACCATAAGGGTTACTGTGGAAGTGATGAATCGCCATTTTATAGCATCCACCATATTGGATTCAAAATATCGGTGCTTAATTAATTTTGTATTGTCACACCAACCGAACGTGTGCACAAGACTTGAGCGCAATTGCTTCAGGTTAACTGGTTCAAAATTCAGTTGCAAGATTTTCCCAACCATACATACTAACATACATTCTAAAAGGTCCAGTTGAATAAGAGTTTGTAATAGAAAGGCGCTGGAAGGAGCGGGTAGAAGAGGAGCAAAGAAAGGCGTCGATGAGGTGAATATGGTACTTTGATATAAACTTCGATTATCTTCCAAACACAATTTCGACGTAGGGGTTTTGCATCAATTTCTTGTTATCATAAGCGATAATCCGATAACGTACAACGAGCCTGGAGAGGCTTTGGCGAGTGCCGCTTCTTTGTACTACAAGATCGACAGGTAGAAACTTGACTTAGGTTGAAAGTAACGGCACTGATATTTATACTGAGTGCGGTAAGTATTTTTGAGAATTTGAATTCGTACCCAGTACTTCTCCCAACACCCAGCACCATCATTTTATACCGAAGGGGCCGCGCAGGCAGAAGCCTAAATACCAGGGCACCGCGGCTGCTATGAGGAGCTTAAAGAAACCTTGTAAATCTGACTTTGGAGCTGCCTAGGGCCAGTAGAACTGGGGAAAGCCTCTCCAGATAGATTGATCCACAATCTCGATACTCTAGGGACAAAGGAGCGGTCGTATCGGCCAGTTATGGATGTATCAAGCTCGACATTGTTAGGGAGGGCGTAAATAAACTCATGAATTGTGTGAGATTTAAGTGGCTAATGCCCAAGCGATTTATTGTTATTGGGCTATTCGGCCAGTGTCGGTGATTGTGAATTGTTGAAGATTCGCCATCACCAGTGGATGGCATCTTCCTCCTCGTTGTCTCATGTCTTAGTACGCAACAGCCAGTGATGTATCTTACCTCTGGGGGGCCCGATATTGTGGTAACAATTAATGCTCCAAGATGAGCAAACACCAAATACATGCATAAGGAAATGAAATACTGTGACCGCGATAGAATACATAGAATAGATTTTGAAATGATAGCTTCTTCGTGCTTTGCGATGTCTACAACACGTGAACATTTTACTCTCGTACTCTCAGAAGCAGCCGCTCCGATTTTATGAAATTTGCTGTGGGGTGATGGTAGATAATGCTAGATCATTTTGGAAATCATTTGAATGTCAGAAATATTACGAGTAACAAACAAAACAGCTTCAGATGGTTTCCAAGTTTCCATCAAACACTTTGATTTATCGCAAAGCTTATTTTTGACTTCCATATAAAAACTTGTACTTGGGGAAGATTTGAGAACTGCCGAGTCAATCTTCTTAAATCATATATAGATAAAGACGATTTCGATGTTCCGAGATTCTCTTCATCTGATGAAGACAGTAACAAGTCTGGTAGTCATAGTTGTCTCTCAGAAGTCCTAAGATAAAAACCAGTGCATCCTATTGGAAAACAATATGATGCAACTTGAACGACGCCTATGATCAATACTGTATCTACTAGTTTCACTTTTAGCTGTAGTGTTCTGTATTTTGAATGATGCTCAACACTTTTTTCCTGGTAGGCGAGAAAAAAACGAACCGTTTGCGTGAAATGCAAATTACCAACGGAGTCTGTTAGTTCAGCCGAAAGGATGTTAGTTTTATAATGGAAAAATAAGTTCGGGTAGATGCACAGGTGAATAAGACCACTCATGGAGATTCAGTTTTACAATTCAATGTTTTAGGTTACTATACATAAGGCTTTGTAATCAGAACAAAAATATGAGGAAAGTTCAAATGACGAAGGCTTTCTGTAATTTCTGAAACGTATCGTGTTGTCATCTCTCTGAAACACCTTCCTTGAACAACAAATGAAATCATAACAAAGCCTTAAAATATAGAACTTGAAGACTATATTTTGACAGGCTGATATGCATTTATACCTTTCTTCAGATAGCAGTCCATTTGTCTTAGCATCCAATATCGGCCAATAGCAATCATGTGCAGTTTATTTGGGATTCAATAACAAACTAATAACAACTTTAGGAATCGTATCCCACTATAAAGTAATGCTGCAAGCGTTACCGTGGTGAGTTTTAGTGAGTAGGTATGCCACTTCTGGAGAACATCACACTTCGAGCACAAAACGCCAACAGGGAGCTTTTCTGTCTGAGAGTGGTTATAAAAGCTTGCCCTGTCCAGAAAATTGCTTCAAGTAGGTTGACTCTACACCTCCCACTCAACGCTGTCTTCATTTTATAAAGGATTATGTTTATCACAAGTTAGAGCCCATTGAAATAAGATAGCGCCATATACCTTATATAATGGATAGAGTATAGTTGCTATGCTTTTAGTCATTGTTCCAGAGATCAAGCCTAGACCATGCTGACGAGTTGCCAGAAAAGTACAAAATAGCTGTCTGTGGTTGGCTGTCTTTAGCTGGACGGACGAAAGCAGCATGTTTGAGTTAGACCCTCTAAGAAAAAAGTTAGTTACGAACATGTAAAGTAGAGAAATTAAACGGACCAAGTCAGTCAAACAGGTCCATACAATTAGTCCATAACATCATTTCCCTGCCCAGCCCGAAGTACCAGCCATCTGGTATCATCGTATCGAATCTCCCCAATATATGAAAGCTTGATGCATTACAAGCGGCAGATCGCCCACAGGGCACCATTCCAGCAGAACATATGAATACCGGCACGCAGTCGTTGAAGCCAGCAGTCTCAGGGATGCTTGCGTTGTCTATCGTTTTAAGAGCAGATGTATGTGGCAATCTATGATGTGTGAAATATATATAAAATAGGTGCGAATAATTATTAGCATTGGAAGTGTATTAATGTACTAACATCAACAAATTGCGATACACCCTCACCCAGCCCCCAGTTTCTTAACCGCAAGTATTCTTTTCAAAAATGATCAGGATCGTCTGAAACGGCAAAAAACGAAATTGAGCGGTTTTGATTTAATTTTGTTTTCCGTATTTGACCTGCTTCTCCACCGCCACTGAACCAAGTTTCAAAAACTATAAAGCTTTTTCGTCCTTGGTATAGTAGTAACCGTGTTTGAAAGTTTGATCAGTACGCGTCGGAAGTAAAACACAAATCGTATGATTTTTTGCCGAAGTCTTACCAGTTTAAGAATTGACCATACAAATGCGAACTTTTCTCAGTGCTTTTATAATGGAGTAAATGCATACATTCTGAGCGCGCTATGTACGGAAGAGCTGGAATATGGAAAAATGCTTACCATAAAAATTGAAAGATTGTCTTTTGTAGAGCATATTACATATTGAGACAAACACATGCTATTACAACTGAAAAAGAATCTCAGAGAATGGTTGAGTATCTGTCTTGACTCAACTCTTCTGTGCGCCAGCCTCAAAGGCCAATATTGGAACCTTGGTATCGGAAATGGCAGGTCAAGAAGAAAACAAACTAAGCAATACCTGAGGATAGCTGACTAAATCGTTTCTTGATGGATAATCGAACGATCGAGTTATAGTCTATAAAGGATTTAGCAATAATTGTACTGCGTAACTAGGGGTCATAAACTAAACTTCACCACCTGGCTTGGGGAGTCATATATCTCAGATCGTTTTCTTTTTCTTCAGAGTACTTATGAAGGCATGGAGCTTTCTGAAATTTTAGGGTCCTAGATTGAACGGTTCGGTCTAGAGACGCGGTCAAAGTTTGTAAGTACGGCGAAATTGTGAATTTTAGCGTTTTGACAACTTTTCCATTTTCTTGCTGCTTCTGTCACTAGAATGCATTAGACCCCATAATATAGGATTATTCCCGAGTATTGTTAAAAAAAGTCACCAATGGTCTCCAAATTGCGACATGGTAATTCGTTCAGCAGATAGTTCAGTCAAAAGTAATTTTTTTTTCGAAATCTTTCGTAATTTTCTTGGGCTGATAATACGAATACCCTTGGAAATAAAAAAATCCACAACATTAATTTTTATGTAAAGAAAAAGAAACCATCTCTATGAGTTAAATTTTATTCTCGGGCCTCTAAATTGGTTAAGTAGGCCTTTAGAACCAATGTTCGATATTTTGACCCAAAATTTACCATCTTGATTATGCTAGAGGAGGTATATGGATGTCATTAGATCGATAGAGGTTGATCGCCTTAGAAATATATCAATTCATTGTTCAATGCTTATGGGCTAACGCAGCTTTTGCAAAAAAACTTAAGAGTTTAGTGCTTCAAGGGTGAGCAAAACTGTTGCTGCGACAATCTTGCTTAGAGTAGGAATAACTTGCGTAATGTAAATACCATCCACCTGCAGTTGAATAAATGTGTCTGCATTATTCTAATTTTGAGTTAATTGGAAAAAAGGTCTAACTACCAAAGTTTTTTAAATTATATTTTCCTTCAAATTGTTCAACATTGACAAATTGCAGCCAAATTCTGTAAGCTGCATATGAAAGATGACATTACTCAAATTTTTCTGCTTTCAACTAACATTGTGTCTCTATGCATTTTTGAAATTCCATTCCTCATCTTGAACACACTGCAGAAAATGGAACTGTTGCCAAAAAGGCTAACATTCTTTTTTCCGAAACTCGAAACTTTAAATGTCTCCAAAGCGAACTATTTGACCTGAGAGTTTGAGATTTTATGCCTCCATAGGTTCTCTTCAAAAATCAAATTTGAGCCTGATATGAGACAAGACCCGTCCTCATGTATCATGAAAATGGTCAAACTTAGTCCAAAATACCGATAATAGGATCCAAAAGCCTATCCGACCTATGTAAAGGCTAGAGTAGAAAATTCCATTTATATAGGCGATTAGGCTCATCAATTTCCTTGACGAAAAATTAATTGTGTGCGTTTTTCGTTTCGGAACGCATTCGAATTGTCAACCCATGAAACCAGTGAATACTTTCGGAAAAATCACTTCTCACTGAAACATCTGGTGAACGAGTTTTCGATCACCCCAGTGCACCCCAAATCACAAATGAAATTAAAATCCGAAAACCATGTAATAAAAAAGGCAAAAAATCATCGGATCATCTACGTCTCAAATCAAGTAGAGCTCCCTTGCGTAAGATAAATTTCCAGAAAAATCGCCGAAGGAAATTAAACAGTATCTCATATTCAGTTCCAACTCTCAACGTCACAAGCTTCGATTGCTGAACTAGGCTTATTTCCATTTTAATGTCTCCATTTTGCCATTCAACCTAATTTGGTTAATACAGTCACGAACGAAAAACAATATGAATATTAAAATTATTCATCAAGTCGGATTTTATTCATTGCCATTTATGAAACTCCTTGTAACGTGAAACGTTATGTAAGATCCTCATATAAAAGGACATTAAAATGGGCCTCAGATTACTGTAATTACTTCTGAAAGGGGGAGAGATTTTTACCTCAGGTAGGGCAATTTTTGTTTCGCTGAATGGAATGTAAATGGTATTTTATTTCTGGGAAGATAATGACTCCCGAGTAGCGAAATTTCTCGTTGCATCGTCTTAGGTAGAAAACAGACGGATCGACTTTTGTCGACTCGACCGTCGAGTCGGCGGTCGAGTCGACGCATGGTGTAAATAACTTTATATATAATGAAACACACAGATACTCGACGCGGCGCCCCGCCGCTTGAAGTCGAGTCGACATATGATTTCCCCGCGACTTTGCAGCGGCACTCGACGCGGCATCGACACATCATGCCATGTTCTGAAGTGTATCAATTCAGACGCATTTTATTTCGAAGTTCACACGCGTAAGTACTGAATCACGCGATGGAATATGTTGGATCACGGATTTTATAAATTCCGCTATCTTCTCAAATTAAAAGATATTTATTTTGGAACAATATCTTTTTTTTTAATTTTGTATTCATTTAGATTTTAGGGATGGCACACGAAATAGACCCAGACCTCATAACAGTATTTTCTTTTCTTAATTCTTGTTCTATAGCAGTGAGAAGTTCATAAAAAGAAAACTGGGACATTCTTGTGAAATTGAAAAATTTTTCTTCGTCCTGTTTTAGCTGTAGCCACAATATAATAAAAAAGCCTTTTTCTTGGCGCTGTGAAATAATTGGATGAATCCAGAGACGCCTCCCTTTTTTTTTCTTCATTCGTCTCCGGTAAAACAAGTACAGTAGCATTACATATTCATCATCTAGGTCTAGGTCCATTGCTTTTTTGATTGAACACTACTAGCAAACCTGCTCTCGTTGCCAGGGACCGCGGATACGACACGCGACTGCCTCCTAGACGAAAGTGGTCGCCCCGTTTGAACAATTTTTTCGACCGTCGACTCGACGGTCGAGTCGACGAAAGTCGCTCCGTCTGTTTTCTACCTTATACAGCTGTATTGCACGAACATTGAAGAGATCGTGCTAAACGGTGTTGTACGAATTTGGGCAATGACGGTGCTAATAATTTTTCTATACCACTATTTCAAAAAAAAGGTGATTTATCTATTCTTTCCACGTCTTACAGGAGTTTTCATTTACGTATTTAATTCAATTCACTCAGCAAAAACTCAACTACTTCAATTACAATTTTAGTTAGGCCAAATAAAAAATGAATGAACGATGTAACAGCTAAAAAGTTGACTCAAACTCCGATTTCCGAAACGGTTTACTTGAATCCACAAACTAGTTTAGTTAAACCGAAACGCAACCGTTTAATTAAATTTATTAAGCGGTTTATTACTTAGACTCAGTACACCAGTTTGCTGTTTTTACAATATCATCAGCTTAAATTCACATAATGGTGTGATAATATAGTTGTTATGGCTATTTAATACATATATTTTCACATGACATTACGCGTAATACAGAAAAATTACATGAATTAGGTGAATCTACCAAATTTTTTTTTTCATCGAAAATCTCAGGACATAATATGGAAATGCCAAATAACCGATGTAACACGACGTTTGCCTACACGGCTCATAGTGGATGATGATGCCTAAACTATTTCTAGGTTAGATTACTTTTACTAGACCAACAAGTTAATAGTATTGTAAACGTCTTGTTTGTTCTATGGGGTTTTATTTTTTCCAAAAAGTGAAGAGTAATCTGAAAATTTTGGAAAAACCTGTACTACTTTTAGAGTATGCATAGTTTTCTTCATATGTTTTTTTGTTGTATAAGGAATCTGAGTAACTTTTTGTGCTAACTCAGAGTGCCTTTTTACCCTATTGCTTTATCCGCTTGGGTTCCATGCGCCATTAGTGCTTAATCTGGATTGTGCCAATGGTTTATCGTAAACAAAGCAACTGTTTGTGTTGGCTTATTAAACTGCTTTCCTTTTGCTTTTTACACCACACTTCAAAATAAAGCTCTTTTTACGTACTACGACTGATTTTATTCCTAATCTGACTCAATACATACAGTATCCCTATAGTCTACCCACTTAAAAGCAAGTTCGTATTGTAGTAATTTGAGGGCAAGTTATTTCAGTTGATTTGTATTTTATAAAAATTTGTATTTTTTGTAGTTCAAAAGCGAATGCTCCGTCATAAAGTTACTTCATATCGAAGTTTGTTAGAGACAGATTGGAATTCGAATTTCAGATTTTTAATGAAGTAATTTTCGAGTAAACAATCCATCAGCTACAAAATTTACACCTAGAAACTACAACAGCTAGAATTCCCTGTACAATAAACTGCATAACAAATGTATTAAGATAATCAAGCTCACGTATAATATAATAACATATCAAGCAAAGCTTAAATAACGTATTATGGGATATTTTGAATCATGAACTGCGTTCCCGTAACCTGTTATGTATTTTAATACATAACGAGTTTAACAATTTTGATAAACTTATTAAACCCTTTTACACGGAACGGGTGATCTCATTTTAATAGATCATTAATTTTAAATAAATTGATACACTCAATCTAAGTTGACTGTTTGATAAGTTGAATTAAACGATTGCGTTTTTATTTCATTAAAAAGTCTAATAGATACAAGTAACCTGTTTATGAAACTCGATTTCAATTAAACTAATGAAACTTGTTAGCTGTCACTTTGTTAATTGAATTTTTTAATTGGCGTAATTAAAATTGTAATTGTTTCCATGATTTTTTTTCTCAGTGTGGCGAGAATCTGTTTCCCATCTGCTTGCGCACAATCTTCTACATGACTTGGTTAGAAAAAATTACCTGCATACGATAAGTTTTGTAATTATTTTTTCCAGTGTATCTTGAAAACACCGCAATGTGTTTCTCTGTGCAGAATTAAATAATAGTTGTCCAACGAAGGTAGCAAACGCGTTTGACTGACTGTCAGACGGACATATTTCAGGTAACCTCACTGCCACCACCCACACTTCCCGAACTAACATGCACATATTTCACAGCGTACCCAGAAAGGGTGAAAACCATAGACATCCTCCCTGGCGCGTGTCTTTCGGAAAACCTAGTGAAGAGGGTTAAGTAGAGAGAGGGTTGTCGTGTAACTAATGCCCGGACCGAAGAAACACGTCCAGGTCGGTTCGGAAAAGTTTTATTTTCGTTTTGCAGGCTGCTGTGGTCAGGCAAGGTATTTCCCATCTTGTCCAAGCGGCAGCCTGACGTTTTCTAATCTACCCTACCACTTGCCTCGTATATCACTCGAAAGTTCACATGTTTTGCATTGTGAGAGAATTAACGCTGAAAAATGTCAGAGAGTGGAATTAAGCGGCAAGCAAACTGTAAATAGTAATGTAGCAAGCTAAGCTAAATAATATATATATATATATATATATATATATATATATATATATTAGCTAAATGAAAGACTTGTCTTTGGGATATCGACAAATTAAGCAAAGTGTACCCTTCTGACTTACAAATACTCAAGCTTTCGACAGGCTATGTTGTCCTCTTCAGGAGCTAGATTTCAGATTAAAAAATGCTTATCATTTAATTACTTACTTCGTCAATGAGATCGGTGCTAGTGTTAGATGTATAAAATTGTGTTTTTGGAACACATGGATAGATGACAAAAAACTGGATTCACGCGGAACGTTTTGTAGCAACGGTAGAGAACATAATTATGTTTTAATAATGAAATATGTGTCGAATGGGATGAACATTCTTTATTAAATAAAATCTCTTGAAACTTCACTGATTCACAACATCTTGAGCTAACCTTGTCGATATCCCAAAGACAAGTCTTTCATTTAACTAGTTATTATCGACAATAACTATGAATCTCATATATATGTATAAAAAACATAAAGACACTTAAGTAGACAAAATAGTTAGAGACATTATAGACATTTTACAAAAGAAGAAAGAAATGTCAAAAAATAATTTAGAAATGCTCTTGCAAGAATGGAAACAACATTAAAAAACTGGGTATTTATCACAGACTTGTTGAATTTTTGCACTAAGACTTCGTCAACACAGTTCAAATACTGCGAAGAGCATGAGAAACATTAGATATCTACAATGCTGCCATGAATTTCTTAAAAAAATAGGATGTGGAATTTTATAAGTAGCCACATGACTGTTTCAAACAAAATATGAAAAATATGGGCACATATAGAGGTAAAATTGTCCTGTAAATTCATTTGTACCATAATTTGTACTAAATTACGTCTCTATTTCATCATAGAGTACACATACTTTTCAAAAAGCCCCATCCTATTAATTTTTTGAACGGGTCAAGTTAGCTGAATATAATTTGGTTTGATCAAATTGGTGCATGCTGGATTTTAGTTTTAGTTTTAGTGTAAAAATAGCGTTTAAAATTTTCCAGAATGCGACTGGGCGCCATCTTTTAAATGGAATGGGAGGTCGTGGGATACTTCATGTTGGAGTTTCTCACGAGCACTCTATAAGCCTAGGATCGTTTATAGCTCAACCATAGATCACCGAAATGCCTTAAATATCTTAATTCCCTCTCTTGGAAAAATCTATCTGAATATGTAATAACGCATGGAACATTACAATTCAAAGTCCTATCAGTTTTTCTTAAAACCATATTGTATTGCACATTCGTATAGATAGTTAATGATTACTTGTTGCCAAATTACAATAAATATAAGAATACGCGAGGCTCAAGCTACAACATTGGCGCAGAAAATAATGTAGAGGCAAAGAGAAAAATATCTTCTACAATGACTTGTCTTGAAAAAGTTTTAACAGACAAAATCTCTCTTCTGCTTTAAAGGTAAGCTCAAGTTGCTAAAGTTTTACTTTGAAGTGTGCAAATAGTATATTACAGCCGTTATTCTTTTTTATACCGAAGCAGCGCAGATAGAAGCCCAAATACCAGGTCACCGCAGCTGTAATGAGGAGCAGGCACATCGCGCAGCGGCAGCATGAACGAGAGCTCTGAGAAGCAAAGCCCGGACGGCTAGTCAGTGAGAGAGGGTTCCGAGACTGTCCGTTAGAGAAGAGTTATCGATCAGTCGGATAGCCCTCCTCTGAATAGCATCAATCATGGACGATGTAGTCCGTGGGGCAGCAGGTCTTATTTGGGCCTTGTAGAGAGAATGAGGTCAGGTGGAGAAAAGTACTCAGCCCTAACCAAATACCCTTGCTTTTTCTCAGAGGCGCTATTGACGAAGGTCAAGAAATGAACGGCTCTTTGGTAGAATTTGTGCATCCGTCGAAACAAGTTGAGCGTTAGGCCGCTTCTTGTTAATCTAGGTACAGTACCATTTTGGAAGCATTAAACTGTAATAGACTGATGCATCCCCAAATAGTGATAACCTCCAGGCCTCTCGTCAGAGAAGAGGTCGCTGCCAGTCTACTTTTCTCCAGCTTAGCGGCAGAGATCGGCTTGTCACTTTGAATTACTGGATGTAGGGTGCTGCTATCTGCAAAGCTGTGGATCGGATTAAACGCACAGAAAACGCGGTCCTTGATATGTAAGAGGAACAATGTCTTACCCAAGACCGATCCATGGGAAACAGTCTTGTGAACATTGTGGGATGAAGAGGTGCATTACGACTAATATCTTGTAGCGACAGAGGAAGTCAGCCACTCACCTGAAACATGGGAGACTATGGGATGAAAGTTTCCATAAAAGAGCAGCATAATCGAATTCTTTCGTGATATCAAGAGCAACGACATAAGCTTTTCCATAAAACTGGATCAGTTTGCTAGACCGTTGCATAACGTAAGCTAGGAGATCCCCTGTGGATCTCTGGTGCCAAAAACGACACTGCGTGTCGCTAATCAAGCCGTGACGTTTGAGGTATTCCAGAAGCTCCTGATTTATGCACCTCTCCATCTCATTCCTATCTCATTGTATGGTTATTTGTGGAATATACACGTTTTCTTTCTAATCAGTTCCGTCAGTGAAGCGGAAGTCTACAACACCATGAATATTAGAGATAGGACATTCAGAGTTCATGCTTAAGGAGATTTTTGTTATTTTTTGATGTTCTTTTTGCTGGAGAAATGATACCATTGATTATATATATATATATAACGTGAGCGGTAGTCATTGCCAAAGCCAACGACTAGTTGGGTACAAAATACAATTAATTGTTAATTGGGAAAATTGGCAAAACTCTTAGGCTTAAGTTGACTCTTTTAACGATAAAATCAAGCTTTCGGCATTCTCTATGGAGCCTTCATCAGGATACTGAAAACACAATTGTGATGCTAGCAAAGAAAACAGGACCGATTTAAATTGTCAGACAACTTACTTGTCGGTGAGGGTGCAGCCACAAGGTGTTTCAGAACGAACGTAGAGAAGATCGAAATTGTAATCAGTATAAAAAACAAAAGGACGGGGATATTGGGTTTGTTGTAGAACGACAGATACCTTCGTAAAATGTGAAAAATATCAATCCACCCTAACAAGTTGAAAATATTTCATGTGAGACGACATTTAGGTACCTTTACATTTACACTCTTTCCTGCGGGATTGGAACGCCCCGTTCCAATCACGCGAATTCTCGCGCGTCCAAGCGTGGCGCGTCCTAATACGAACTGTCTTAAAAATTACAACTGCTTATCGCACGGTTTGAGTGTGTGTCGTGGAACGGTATAGGATAAAAGTGCAAATGTAAATCAAAAACTGTCATCTTTCGCGAGTGATATTCGTGGCATGTGGAGTCTTGAAATTTTCAACAGTTTTCAAGGCGGTTTTTATCTTCATAATGGATAAAATAATTAAGAAACGGAAAATAAGAGCAGCTTTGTGCTTGGCTGTGTATCTAAATATTCCAAATAAGAGACAAAGAAAGTGTTGGGTGAAAACATGGTTGGAAAATCGCAACAGATATGGACATTTGCCTCTGCTTCATGAGTTGCGTGATAATTATCCCATGGATTTTAGAAACTATTTGAGAATGGATTCTGAATCATTTAGAATTTTGTTGGATTTGGTTTCTCCAATGATTTCTAAACAAGACACAAGATTGCGGGAGAGCATAAGTGCCGAAGAAAGACTAACAACTACTTTGAGATACTTAGCTACAGGTCGTTCGCTTGAAGATTTGAAATTTTCAAGTGGAATATCTGCACCATCTTTATGTAAAATTATACCTGAGACATGTAAAGCTATATATGAAGTATTAAGGAAAACATATTTAAAGGTAAGATTACTTGTTTTATTGAAATAAACTTCTTGTGATAACAAAACTTGAATATAAACTAAAAAATTAATTACTAAAATCCTGACTAGCTTGCTCATAGTAAGCTGTTATACTTGCTGAATCTAAAGCATGTAATTGAGATGTTCTTTCTGGACGATGTAATGAAGAATTTGATGAAGCAACACTATATGGGCTAGGCGGTGAGAAAAGTGGAAGTGGAACTGGTGATTGTTGCATAATTATCGTTGTCTCGGTTAATTGGTTTAATAATCCTTTATTTACAACTTGATTGATAAGCATATCTGCATAAATAGCCTGAGTTGGATTCATCTTTTTAATTTTTTTCGCCCACAAAATTGCGGCTGCATCAAATTCATCAATTTCATTTTTGCTTTCAAGCTGATTCTTGCAGTAATTCATGAAGTCTGTTTGGGTCTTATTTTGTTTAGAAGTCTTACTTCTTTTATTTGAGGCAGGCTTGAAGGCAGTTGGACTTGTTGGACGTGCATGAGATGTTGAAGGCACTTGTGATGAAACACTTGCAGATTTCTAAAAAAAAATATTATTTTAGTTTCCATCTACGCAGCAGGATTGGCTGGAAGTAGCAAATGGATTTGAACAAAAATGGCAATTTATAAACTGTGGAGGAGCTCTGGATGGCAAGCATATTCGTATTGTACCTCCTCCTCATTCAGAAGCACAATACTATAACTATAAAAATTTTTATAGTATCATTTTAATGGCTCTCGTCAATGCTGACTACGAATTTATTTTTGTCGATGTAGGCAAAAATGGAAGATTATCTGATGGAGGAGTAATTGAAAGCACCAAATTTTATCATAAGTTAATTCATGGTAAGTTGTTATACTTGTATATATGTAATTATGAATAATATAATTTTGTGGTTTTAGGCCAGCTACATCTGCCAAATAACACAGACACAGAAAATAATTTCAATTTTGTATTTTTGGGCGATGAAGCATTTTCTTTACATGAAAACTTTTTAAAACCGTATCCTCAAAGAGATCTTTCTTATAGTAAAAGAATTTTTAACTATAGACTATCACGAGCGAGAAATGTTTCGGAAAATGCATTTGGCCTGATAGCGGCAAGGTTTAGAATTCTGCATACACCAATACATATGAAGAACCCGAAAAACATCTGTTACATTGTACTTGCTATTTGTTCTCTTCACAATTTTCTTAGGAAGCGTGATACTTCTTATACAACATCAACATCATTTGATCAAGAAAATCTGATAACTAAAGAGTTACAGGTGGGTGATTGGAGAAAAAATGCCGTTAATATGACAAAATTAGAAAGTCGTAACAAAAAAGTAGCTACCGTAGCTGCGAAAACTAATCGAGATAATTATACAAGTTATTTCAATTCAGATGGAAAAGTTGATTGGCAGGATGAAATGTTGGCCAAAGGAAAAGCTTAATGTATATTTTTGTTTTTAATAAATAAGTACCTAAAAAACTTACTTGTGTATTATTTACTTCTGTTTTCTCTTGAAATTCAACTTCTTCTTCAGTAGAGTGGTTGGAATTTTCTGTTCCTTCATCTTCCATGTTACAAATGCTTTGCGTGGGTATTTCCTGATCAATAGTAAACTGGAGTAAGTCGAAATACCATAATGTGGGAGTATAAATTTCATCTGTACTAGCTCCACTTCACTTGGATTCCTCTATCTTTTTTAATTCCTTCCGAAAAGAACCACGAAAACTTTGTATTTTCTTCACAACATAATCTCGATTTGCTTCTGGATGTAATTTTGTACAAAACTCGACTAATTTGTCGTAAGCAGCATTTTTCAAATTTCTGTTTGTATATTCTCGGGATTTGATTTTCCATAAGCATGGATAAGATTTATATATTTCAATAAACTCTGAAACAACTTCTTTCGACCAATATCGTGTATCTGCCATATTATCTACCTAACAATTAAAATAATTGAAACTTTGTATATGTATATACAATAAAATACTTACCCACGCTAGAACACAATTTACGCACAATTGCCCGCGCGAAAGTAAAATGTAATCAAACGTCTTACCTGCACGAAAATCACTAGCGACGAAAATGCGAGTTTGAACACGTCTAAAAACCGAGCGATTATTTCTCATTTACACTGGCATGCTTTCGCACACGATTGGAACGGGGCGTTCCAGTCCCGCAGGAAAGAGTGTAAATGTAAAGGTACCTAATTTTGTTGAAACAATCGGAATGCAGATTCTAACCTGTACTCACAGCACGTGGAGAGGGAGACGGCACGGAAAGATAAAGCGTCGACAGCTGAAAAGTGGTTGACGCGACGGACCGTGGAAATGTAGACCTCTCGATCCAGTTTTGGGTATGAAGTATACGAGGGACGCTCGGTAAACCTCCACCCAAAATTACTGAAATGCTGGATTAACTTGTCTTGGAAATTTGAGTGAGAAAAAATATTCTAATTTTGTGAAGATGTTGGTTCAATTTGGATATGTAGACGTTCTCTCTCACACATCCAGAGAGATGTGCTTTGGCATCGCATATTAACAACACAGGTCACTCCATGAATTATGGCAGTGTTGAGGTTCTTGATAAAGAAAAAAGACTCTCAAAACGTTTATTTTTAGAAATGTCCCACATTTTCATGACAGATCGTTGCATGAATAAAAAGGCTGATGTCAAGCAGCTCAGTGTCATTTATTCCTACCTGTTGAATTGCGAATTATGTTTCTCAGCCACAACAAGGAGTTTTTAAAAAATATTTATTTTGTAGACATGAACGTGTTACAAGTTGGAATGATAATGAATTAAAATATAAAAAGAAAAATAGTTTTAATAAAGGTTTCTGCTGTCGTTGCGACTGGCGGTGTCGTCTTGCTGACGCCTCGGGTTCTTGACCTATAACGCCTCCCTCGCTAAGCTGAAAGTCCGTCCTCGGACTTTTGAAGTTTTAGGTTTTCCAAGTCGGCAATGGAAATTTTCGGCTTGAAGAAAAGCGTCTGGAGTCTTCTTCTTTTTCTTAAGACGAAGTAAATGCTCGCTGTGACGATGATGAGCATTAGGGTTGCCATGGACCAAGTTGTTGTAGACGTCACTGTAGGGCTTAGATGTAAGGGCTGTATGGCCGATAGCTGTGGTACATCTTTGAGTGGCTGCAACTCGTTGATCTGTAAGTTAAACTTTGGGCGGATCTTTATAGGGATGATATCAGGAACTTCGATTTGCTCTGAAGTAGTGCTGTAAATCTGTCCATTAATTTCGATTGGGCATGAAGAATAAACAATTGCTGCTTGACTAATATTTCGGTGAGTCTGGGAACATCTTTCAACGATTTGGATTGGCTCATTTGTACTGACGATCAGGTTTTTCTTTGTTTGGTGGATGACAGGCTGGGAAAGCTTGGCAGTGGTACAATTTTCTAAGCTGGGAAGCTGACATCTTGTGGTGGAAGCGGGTTGACATAGGATTTTTGGTCCTACATCGGTGCATGTAGAATACCAGCGATTATCTCCATAGAAAGTTGCAGGAGGCAGTAGTACAATGTTTTCTTCATTATGTATGGGATAAATATGGTAAAGTCGGAAAGAGTGATCATTAAGGATCGGGATTTTGAAAAGGATGAGTAACTGAGTATTTGTGGTAATTAATGAACAACGTGAATTTTCGATAAGTTCAAAGGGATGTGAATTATCTGATAAAAGAGAATTTGATTTATATAAAGATTTTAGCTTTTCTTCTAAGTGAGTGATTTCGGAAAGTGAAAATAATTCTATGTTCGGTTGTTCTAGTGCAGATAGGTTTATACTTCTAATAAGCTTTAAAATGAATTGATTCAAACGATCAATATTACGAATTTCGCTTTGAAGAGTAATAAACTGCTGGAATTCATCTCTAAGAAAATTAATATCTTGTGTGATTCTCACTGTATTATTATTTATGGTTTCAATCAGAATATTATATCTTTTTATTGTTTCTGATGCATAACTTGTCGAATTATTAAGCACATTGATTATACGATTTTGTTTATTTTCGATACTGAAGATGTGCCTTTCCAAAAATATACGATCGTTTTCGTCAAGGTTGCCAGTCACTGATTTAATAAAAGTTCCCAAAAAGTTAGCAATTCCTCGCCTTTGACGGGGTCGGATTATTTTATGAAAATTGTCAAGTGTCTCGGAATAGAGATGGTTATATTGTTCAAATATTCGGTAGTTGGAAGTAGTGAGAGTCTTGTTAAGGAATAGGAAGTTAGTTAGAGTCATTTTAAGCGTTGCGTCGATAGCAGTTAGGTTAACAGTAATAATATGTCGGTGATAGTGATTTAACTCTTGAGCATGGCCTATCAGTTCACGATAGTATCCATTATTCGGGATCAGGTGCACTTGAAGGGCCAGGTTGTGGTTCGTCAGGATGACGATCCTGTAACAAGGGTATTTTCCTTAGACGTTTGATTTTTCTAGGATGGGTATTGGTGGGTCTATTTTTGGAAGTAACGGCCTGAATTTTGGTATTGCTACTAGAAGTAGTTTCGGCTGATACGTAAGGTGCAGATAATTTATTTCGGGGATTTTTCTGAATATATATGGTTTGGCCAGGTGCTGGAGCAGGAGTGATCTCGGGTAGTCTTTCATTGCGTTTATTTAAAATTGCTGTTTCTTTATCGTGGAGTTTTCGATAAAGAGAGTCAATGAAAGGTCGAAGTTCGTCTTTATGTCGTTGGTTATATTTTTCGTAGATAGGTAAGTCATTGTCAAAAAGTATTTCTTCTGCATATGGGCCATATAAGATAGAAAAAGGTGAATAACCTGTGGCGGAATGGATGGACTGATTGTAAATTAAAACACAATGTGTAACGAGATCAGTAAAATATTCTTTGGGGCGTTCGTCGTGCATAACACGGAGCTTTTCTGTAAAAGTAGAGTGAAATCTTTCGATAGGACTATTGGAATTCGGGTTGTTCACTGTCGTAAAGTGTAGCTCGATTTTGTGAAGATTTAAAAATTCTTTGAAGAGGTTATTTGAAAATTCGGTACCTTCGTCGCAGACTATTTTTCGAGGATAATTATGGTGGGAGAAATAGTGACGTAATTTGCTAAGGATTGTGGTATTCATTTTGTCAGGTATACTGTACACTTGGGCATACTTGGAAAAAGAGTCGATGATTGTGAGGAAAGTTTCTCGATTACAGGAAAATGTGTCAATATGAAGGATGTCGAAAGGCTTTTGTCCTAGAAGTGGACCTTTTAGGGGTAATTTATATGGGTGTCTCTCGTATTTATTACGAAGACAAATATCGCAGTGGTTAATATGCTCTGAAATTGTAGAACGCATATTAGGCCAGTAATAGTGTAATTTTAAATGACTAAGTGTTTCGAGAATACCATTGTGATTTTCCTTATGGTAATTTTGGAGATGTCGTAATTGGTCTTCGGGTCTCTCTACATCTTGAACTCGTTTGGTGCAGAATAATATTTGGATGTTTTGGTTATAAGTATTACGGACGAAGTCGGAAATATATTTTTGGATATCGGGATTGTCAGTCAGAATGTAGTATCGTTGATTGGGGGCTATAGTTTGATGGAGAGCAGTCTTGATGTCGGTTTTCCAGTCTTTTTCGGAAAGAGTGATGAGATATTCGTGTTTGGACTTGAACTTCAGACGGTATTTGGTGTTAAAATCGGTGCCTAGATTTATTATGATCTGATTTGAAAAATGATTAATAGGTTCTTCTGAGAATGGGACGAGAGCAACGGGATTTTCATGAGAAGAATGTTGGGTTGATTGACCAGTTTCTTTTTCGAAAGATTGGTTAACGAAGTCATCTACATCAAAGTCGTCATCATCATCTGGAGGGTTGGCACACAGAGACTCGGATTCGTGCATATTTATTTCGATGCGACTTAAAGCATCGGCGACGACGTTTTCCTTTCCTTTCTTGTATTTAATTTCGAAATTGTACTCCTCAAGTTTGAGTTTCCATCGGACAAGACGAGAATTGGGTTCCTTAATTTTGTATAACCAGACTAAGGGGTTGTGATCTGTTTCCACAGTAAATTTTACACCATATACATAGGGGCGGAATACTTTGCAGGAATCGAGTATGGCAAGAAGTTCTTTTTCGATTGTAGAATAATTTTTCTCTGCTGAATTTAGGGTGCGAGAATAATAGGCTATCGGATTTCCTTTCTGTGTAAGGACAGAACCGATCGCTATGTTTGAAGCGTCTGTAGTGAGGGTAAATGGTAGGGAAAAATCAGGGTATTGGAGAATAGGGGAGTTACTGAGAGCGGATTTACATTTCTCGAAAGATTCAATATATCTGGGATCTTCGATATCGATTTTAGTACCTTTTCTAGTGCAGCGTGTCATGGGGTATGTGATTTTGGAAAAGTTCGGAATGAAACGTCGGTAGTATCCTACCAGACCAAGAAAGCTTTTGATTTCTTTCACCGTCTTGGGTATAGGAAAGTTTTCAATGGCTGAAATTTTTGAAGGATTTGGTTTTATGCCTTCAGGTGTTATGACGTGGCCTAGAAACGCTACTGACTTACTCAAGAATTCGGATTTATCGGGCTGAATCTTGAGGTTAACTTCTCGGAATTTTTGGAAAATCTGTTTAATATGAATTAAATGTTCCTGGAGGGATTTGGAAAATATGATGACGTCGTCCATATAGACAAAACAAGATTTGTATAAGAATTCTCTTAGGATTTCATCCATCATTCTCTCGAAAGTGGCTGGTGCATTTCGTAATCCGAAAGGCATTCTAAGGTACTCGAAATGACCGTTAGGAACTGTGAAAGCTGTCTTTTCTATAGAATCTGGGTGGACTTCGATTTGGTGGAAACCCTGTGCCAAATCAAGGGTGGTAAAGTATGAACAGCGTCCTAGGTTGTCAAGAATTTCGTCAATGCGGGGAAGAGGGTATTTATCTTCGATTGTGTTTTCGTTAAGACGTCTATAGTCGATGACCATACGGAATTTTCTTTTACCACTTGCGTCAAGTTTTTTCGCAACTATCCATACAGGGGCTGAGTAGGGACTTATAGAAGGGCGGATGACATTGTTCTGTAGTAATTTATTGATTTGGTCGGAAATTTCAGGTAGCATTGATTTTGGGTGTCGATAAGAGCGGGTGAAGATTGGTGTTTCATCTTTAGTTCGAATAACATGTTTTACAGAAGTAGTAACGGTTAAAGGAGAATTTTCTGTATGAAAAATATCTTTAAATCGATGACAAAGATGGAGGATCTTTTCTTTCTCTTCTGCATTCAAATGGTCTGTCCGTAACAAATTAAGATCAAAATAATTGTCGCCAGACGATGGGGGAGTGATTTCTTCGAAATCTGAAATGGATGTGGCGGAGATTGGTTGTGAGAAGTTGATTTCAACATTGTTGGGACGTGGAATTTCTATGAATCCGTCTTCAGCTACATGAATTGATGCTGGAACTATTACTTGATTTTCATGTATAATATCAGAAATGACAACTTCGCCATTATTAATGGAGACCGGAATACGTAGTCGTTTATTACTACGGTAAATTATCTTAAATGGAATAGAGATCTGTAATTTTGGAATAGAAAATACATGTGTTTCGTAATCAATATTGGCTCCTAGTTGATCGAGTTCACCTGTACCTAAAAGTACATCGAAATCGTCATGCCAGTCGGCAATTCTAATTGTAAGGGCTTGCTGTATACCAATTTCTTCGAACAAAGGGTAGTAAAGATTGCGTGTATATGTTTTTGGGGTTTTCATCGATATGAGGGTAAAAGGTTCATAGAATTCATATTTCGAGTCGAAATTTTGAGCAGCTCTGGGAGTAATTACTGTATCAGAGCCACCGGAGTCGATGAGAACTTTTAATTTGGAATGTGGAAGGTAGAAGTAAGGAAGTTTCGTTGCTTTGGAAAAATTATTCAACTGAATGATTCTATGTTGGGTGCGGGTTCCATTGAGGCTTGGTTCTAGAAAATTTTCCTCAGGAGAATCAAAGTTTTCGTAGCAATCTGTCTCAGGTATACAGTCTGCTTCGTTATAAGGTAAACTAGGCGGGGACTCGGGTTCACATTCAACATTATGATGGAACGTGCGGTAAGAGGACATAGACATTGGGGTAGGTTTGGAATTTGAAGATCTCTGGGAATGAATACCAGACATGGGAGTTGGTTTATATTGGTTTCGTTGGTCTTGTGAATTATTAGGCCTAGACGATGGACCAAAGACTTGACGATTTGTCGGAAAAGATTGTCTCTGTTGGATGGGCTTATTTATATCGCCAAAAGGTCTAGGGTGCATAGAATTTTGGTTGAAAGATTGATTAGACGAATTGGGCTGATTAAAATTACGATGGTATTGGTTATTGGGATTATTGGGTTTGTTCGAAGTATTGAAGTTGTTTGGATTGGGACGAGGTTGAGGTTTTTGGTAATCGCGGGGGTGATTCGTGGATTTCAAGTAAGACATGTATTGTTGTTGCTGTCTGTGATTGTCAAGAGAGATACACTTTTGGAGAGCATCATCTAAAGTATTCAATTCGAAATGAGAAAGATGGTCACAATAAGGGTTGTTGATGCCTGTGCAGAAAGTTCTTAGAGCTTGTTTCCGGAAAAATGAAGCCTTGAACTCTACTGCCTGGGCATTACTTTCACTTAATAAAACATGTTGTAAAAGGTCATTCAGTGCCAAGGTTATACGATGATGATAATCTTGGTAAGTCTCTGAGCGTTTCTGAACAGTTGTAGTTAATTGAGTTAACAAAATTTCTTCATTACGGTGGTCACCGTATTTTTGTAATAAAAGTGGTTTAATATCTGGCCACGAATTTTTATTATGAATGTTCAGAAAATCTCGAGCTTCACCTTTTACTTTGGATAAAATATGTGCATTAATAATATACAATTGTACTGCATCAGCTCCTTGTTGGTTGAAAAATGTGATTAAATTATCTACAGAGCTTATAAATGTAGAAAGATTATCTCCAACTTTAAATTCAGGAAGAGTATTACACAAGTTATTAACATCAGAGTTAGATATAACCATTTTTGTAGATTGTTCGAAAGTATTAGATGGGTTATCAACAATATCGTCTTCTGACCTCTTTGAATGTTTACTGTAGTGTTGAAATCTAGATTTGTTTTGCGACTTGTGTGAAAAATTAACTATAGCTTGAAATGAATCTTGAGGGTACTCAGAACTCATATGAAAAGGAAATGGACTTACAGGATGAGAAGAATCGCACTGATTTTCATCGCCAGTATGGTCCTCCAATTTCTCGGTGTTTCTTCGTGACCCCAGGTAGAAATCTGCCAAATCGTTAAGACGAACCGATGATCCTTCTTGGGTGGATGCCGTGCAGATATCCTGTTCGCAGCGCCAATTATGTTTCTCAGCCACAACAAGGAGTTTTTAAAAAATATTTATTTTGTAGACATGAACGTGTTACAAGTTGGAATGATAATGAATTAAAATATAAAAAGAAAAATAGTTTTAATAAAGGTTTCTGCTGTCGTTGCGACTGGCGGTGTCGTCTTGCTGACGCCTCGGGTTCTTGACCTATAACGTGCGAAAAGCTAGAACGTCTACATATCCAAATTGAACCAACATCTTCACAAAATTAGAATATTTTTTCTCACTCACATTTTTAATATAAACTCCCAAAACCCATCTTTTCAAGGTTGTATCAATATCACACATTCTTACACTCATATGAGCTACACAAAAAAAATCCAAGGCAAGTTAATCCAGCATTTTAGTAATTTTGGGTGGAGGTTTACCGAGCGTCCCTCGTATACTTCATACCCAAAACTGGACAGAGAGGTCTACATTTCCACGGTCTGTCGCGTCAACCACTTGTCATCTGTCGACGCTTTATCTTTCCGTGCCGTCCCCCTCTCCACGTGTTGGGAGTACAGAAGGTTAGAATCTGCATTCCGATTGTTTCAAATGTCGTCTCACATGTAATATTTTTAACTTGTTCGGGTGGATTGATATTTTTCACATTTAACGAAGGTATCTGTCGTTTTACAACAAACCCAATGTCCCCGTCCTTTTGTTTTTTATACTGATTACAATTTCGATCTTCTCTACGTTCGTTCTGAAACACCTTGTGGCTGCAACTTCACCGCCGAGTAAGTTGTCTGACAATTTAAATCTGTCCTGATTTTGTTGCTAGCATCATTGTGTTTTCAGAATCCTGATGAAGGCTACATAGAGAATGCCGAAAGCTTGATTTTATCGTCAAAAGAGTCAACTTAAGCCTAAGAGTTTTGCCAATTTTCCCAATTAACAATTAATTGTATATATATATCTATATATAATATATATATATATATAACCTAACATCAAAATTTCTTCACAAATATTCGATTGCTAGATCTGAAAATTGACTAATATCTGTCAAGACGAAAATGGTTTTAAAAAGAAGAAAGTAAGAAATAACGCTAGCGCGCGTTGTACCGCACGTTACTGTTGTGCACATCCGCTAATTTTAGTGTAATTTGCTCGATTATTGAATCGGATCCAGTGGAAAGTATTGTTCTGAAATAGCTCTTCCCACGGTTTAGTGCCTACCGATGCCGTACAGAACGTCCTTTTGCATATCGTGCTAATGTGCTATGGATCACCCGGCTTCCGATATGGATGCATATCTCTCAAGAAAGGTAACGCTAGCCTCAGGCGTTCGTGAGTAAACACACAGGGAACTTACTGCCAATTCTCTCGTTAGAACAACGCCAGGGGATAGAACAGCTGATCTGGGGTCTGAAGCATCTCTACTTCCCAGATAAATACCCGAGCAAATATTGTAGCTGAATTAGACATCTCTTTTTACAGATTTAGCACTCGACGGGATATTTTCTTCCATCTTTAAACAAAATAAGCCATAGTTCTAAATTTCCTTATTTTTAGCGCGCTCAGCCATAGTGTCTTTATAGTTGCCGATTTACTGTTTTGAAGTTTGCGAGTGAACCTAACCTCACTTATTTCTATTCTAAAGAGGAAGCAATTTTAAGCGATGAACCAATCATAACCGGTCGTGTTTGGTTTTAACAGTTTTATTCTAAGCGACGCGGCTTAGAACAGCTGTCAAATAATAACGTTACGAACTGGCGCTTTATAGCGTCACTGTTACTGACAGTCAAGATCATTAACAACCTCACGTAGGTGGTGGTTTTTATGCGGTTCTGAATGCCAAATGTCAACCCATGAATAAAACATGACCCTTTCTTATTATTATATATTATTTTGTGTTTTCTTTTATCATTGTACGCATTGTATACGCACTGTTTACACTGAATACGCATTTTCTAAATTGCCTACATCGAAACGTAGATGTAAATGTATATGCGTAAACGCAAATCACCGACTAAAAAATTCAAAATACAGTTAATTCCAAATCAAGACATCTGAGCTCACTTTTCCTTAGCTCGAAACGCTGAAATAAAAATTCAAACTGATCGTGATCGTGAAGTGGGCATGCAAACGCAGAGGAAATCGGTTCGGATTTTACAGGCAATTATCATTCCTGGGCAATCACAGAAAGAAACACGATGTTCGCCTTGTCGATTTTTAAATATTTCTGCTGCCATTGTCCATAGATGCAACAATGCGATGACAGCGCTTTTGTGATGTTTGTTTTCGCGTAAAAACCTAGCGACCAGTATCAATCGCTCTCGGTAGTTGGGCACGCTCTGTTATGAGATAAAGCAGCCGGATTACCACGCGCGTGAAAAAACCTTCAACGCAAAATCGTAGTAAGAATACAGAGAAACGAGAGTTTCTTCTGGGAACCGTGCGAAAATCAAGTTCGCTCCAAGGGCTACAAAGGAAACCATAACGAATCGTTTCTTCTGTGCTTTTTCATCCGAGTATAAAAGGTTTGGTTCTGGTTTGTTATCAGTTACTGCAACAGAAGAAACTTGCTCGCTTTTGTGTTTTCTCTGATAAGTTTTCTACAGGTACTGTTTTCACATCTTGACTAGGTAGCATTGTAATCACGAACAATTTCGAAAGTGGAATATTATCTTTTATATGGCATTTACATCGCGAAAATTATGTCTGGTCTTCAATGACATGTCTATGACGAGGCAGATACACTGAACACGTGGTCAGTTAAGCAGTTGCACTGGAAAGTTTTCATTACCTGTAATAAATTATTTAATTTCTCTCCAATTAACTCAATTATTTGGTGTACTTAAACTGATTTTTTTAGAACCAGTTTAATTGAGGGTAGTACACTGTTAAAATAATTTGCTTGAAAATAGCAAACCATGTGCCTGTTTTATTAAAATGTTTGATTAGTTTAGGTAATTTAGTTTATCTAGAAAAGCTACATTTAAAACAACAAAAATTTTCAATAAAAACAGTTAAGCTGTTCATTTCGAACTCCTCAGCTTCATTTATTATTTTCGCGAGAAGCTTCGTATTCGAATCTTGCCGTTGTCGGTGTATTAGCTGTGAAGTGGATCAATTATGCTGATCAAGTGAAATACTCAAGCATAAGGCGCTTGGTGTCCCATAACCATGGTTAGAATATTTCTCGCTCCAAATGAGACACTGTGTTTAGCGGGCACTCTGCTGACGTGATCCAATAGGAAGATCTTTGAAATTATATTTAAGCAGCCACATTTAGGTCAATGAAGGGCATTTATATCAAACATGTGCTTAACATTGGCTTGATATGCTGCTCTTTTATATTGCACAATGTATATACAGGGTGATTCACAAGTCGGGACCAAAACTGAAACATCATACACAGGACCTCATTTTGTCCACATTCAAAGGTCTGGTGGCATTATTCGTCCAAAAGAAACTTTTGACTTGACTTTTATAAAAAGAAAATGGTAGTATTAACGATAACAACCATATAACACATAACTTTGACAAACTGCCTGCCAAAAAACATCAATTTGGTATCAAGACCTCCTATTTTATTTTAAAACTAATTGTATCTCGGCTCTTCATGAATGATCTAATTTGTTTTATTTTCATTTTTACGGAAGCAGTGCACTCTAGGAAAAAAACATGAGAGTAAATAATGCCGCTAATCCCCTGTATCTCGCTACTGGTGCACGTTGATTTTAAGTAAAGACTTTTGAATGTTTCCAATACTTAGGTAAACCTACGTTCCAAATTTTAGTTCATTCCAGTTGACGGCTTTGAAAACACTGGAAAAAATGTTTTTTATTTATAAATTTCAACACTCCCCTTGAAATGCGGTCGTGTGTATGATGTTTCATTTCTGGTCACGACTTGTGAATCACACTATATATAGCATCCTATTGATGTAGGCTTTGCAGTATTTGAAAATATCCTAGTTTGTTTAAAATGGTGTTGAATTTATTTATTTAAGAAAATGCGTTGAATGGGGGTGAGTGCAATATTGTTTTATTAATAGAAATAATAGTACAATTTTTGTACACATAATCAAGTGGCCTCATTCAACTTCAGGTATCCCTTTCCCTATTTTCTGGACTTAAAACAAAGAATTTCTTCTAGTGAATGGTGATATGTTATAACCTGTTTCTGGACAAACAGAGAGATTTGTCATAGCACATTTATAATATACGTCATTCAGTAAAATGCAGTTGTTTGTTGTGTTCACGAATTTTGAATAACTGGAGTAACTAATCTAAGTAACCGGTTTAACAAATTTTATTAAACGATTGCGTTTTCAATTAATTAAACTAATTTGATGAATTCAAGTAAACTGTTTTAGAAATTCGAGTTTGAATTGAAATTGGAGTGGAATTAAACTTGTTAAAATGGTTAGCTGTCACGTAGTTGATTAAATATCTTAATTGGTCTAATTAAATTTTTTATTTGCTCAATTAAACCTGTTTCTCTGTGTACTGATCGGATTTTGATTAACATTTCACAGAAGGTTACTACTATACCAAAGACGCAAAAGTTTTGTAGTTCTCGCAAGTCAGTCCAGTGCCAGCGAACTGGATGCTTTGGGGTTGCGGGGATGGGGGATGGTGTATTTAAATTTTTTGATGTTTATACGCTTCCAGCCCCAGTAATTATAGGCACGTATTATTAGTATGATGTATATTTACACATGACAGACTTTCCAAGCCAGAAGGCGTCGAATCCAGATCGAGTCTGGGGGCACTTGAATCGTTGAAAAACGCTCTGTGCAGATGCTTACCAAGGGACACGGTTAGCAAACTCAACGCTTCAATCATAGAATCTGTACTTCCCTACGTATATGATATTCTCATCCTCATGATAAAAGCTAGTGAAAGTGTTATCTTGTCGAACTCAGTCTTCCAGCCAATTTTTCACTATAAATAATTCCGGCTGACCGCGTTCTGTCGTCCACCCTTGGGATAGATCAGGTCCAACGGCGTAGCGCGCCGCCGGCCAGACAGGTCGCTGGGTCGACGAACCGAATTCGGCCCCGTTTTTAAAATGCCGAGAAGCCCTATCGGCTACTACCATCTTCAGAGGTTTGTCGGCCGCCACCAGTCCACCCGCAAGAGGGAGATGAGATTACCGGTAATCATTTAAGCCGATTTTTTATTTTGTTATACAAAAACTGGCGTCAAGTAGGTTGAACCTGCCTATGCAATGCTGTCATCAATTCGTAAGGAATTATATTCAGCACAAGTTAGTCCCTCTTAGAAAAAAAGTTGGATATTAACATGCCTAGAAAACCGATTAAACGGATCATAGACGCCAAAGAATTGATTGCGATCTAACCTATCATCAGTACCGACCACCAAGCAACGTGGCAACCCAGCACCCTATTGTATACACGAAACAGGCATCATCATTTAGTTATCCGCCAGCTTTCGAAGCAGATAGACGATCGCTCGTAAAATTATCCTTCTCATGTATTTCGAAAATAATGAATAAAAATTTCAAGGACGAATGTACGGGGGAATCTATGATGTATGAGATATTGTCTAACAGGTGCGTTGGAAATGTATAAATTGTTACCACCAAGAAACACTATATCTATTATTTAACCCCTACAAAAATTTATCTGAAGTCAATATCATCTGAAAATTTGAGCGATTTTTATCGTCTTTGGCCTTTTTCTCTGCAGCCACAATTTTCAAAAACTTTCAAAGCTTTCTCGTCCTTGGTATAGTAGTAACCTTGTGTGAAATTTCATCACCATCCGAGCGGTACTTCCTAAGTTATAGGCGAGTTGACTGACAGACAGTCCGTCGGAAACGTGTTACCGTTTTTTTTGTGATGCACATATAATATTATAACATTCAAAAAACATTATATAATTTTCGAAGTTTTTCGCGATTACAATACCTTCTCGCCAGTGTCGTATGAAGTAAAAATTGACTACTGGTACCTACAACCCGACCCTGATCCTGCGATTTACTGGACATCAGTCCGGGTGACTAGAGTAGCCAGCTACTTTTCACTCTGGATACTTTTCATAATGGTGTCATGTTTCAATTTCTTAGAATATTTACATTTTCCCAACCCCATGAATTTTACGTACCTATTAGATTCTCCTGATGGTATAGGAATGGGCAACGTTGCCAGATGAATGGTAACTACCAGCAGGACAGGTAAATAACGCCTATGAACTAACTGTATGGGCTTGTTTGACTGACTTGATCCGTTTTATTTCTCTATTGTACATTTTTGTAGAATAAATAGTTTGTATGATAAACAGCTTATCTTAATTCATTGGAGGAATGGTTTGAAAGTATTCCTGGAAAGCTTTAAAGCTCGGTGCATTTACTATAAAAATCGATATGTCCTTTTCGAACTGCCAATTTACAACCTTGTATACAGGGTGTTTCAGTTTATTGTTGCATAACTTTAAGATTCGATAGAACTTTTAAAATTAATGCATAAAGTCTATATAAACATGGGTCGAAAAATGCGTGGCTTCCGAAATACAGGACTTTCTAAAATAGTTTTTTTTAAATATTTTGAACAATATTTGATGTATAACAGTGAAAATTGGTATACAAGAGTTTTTTGGTACGATAAAACGAACCATGGGCATAGTTTTACTGTAGCCGCTAGAGGGCGCTCTCTACTGTACCAGTAGTGTATTAAAATGACCGAAAATTTTTTCTTAGCGCAATTTTTTGCTTTTTGAATATAAAAACTGATTCTTCGCACTTTTCAACATAAAAAAGCTCTCTTGTGAATTTTCGTGATAGTTAGCCGTTTTTGAGATATTTCGATTTCTAAGGTTCGATGCATTTCTAATTATTTATGATAAAATAACGTTAAAAAGTCAGTATCTCGATAATTTTTAGAAGTTTTATAAAAATGCCACTTTTATTCTACAATCAAGAGTTAGCGGATATTCATTTTGTGTATGGCTTTGTAAATGGAAACGCGTGTTTTTAGAAATGACCATAGACGTCCTTACCATTTGCAACCTGTGCAAGGACTACAGCCAAGGGACGGAGAACGAAGAATCACATTCTGTCAGTGGATTCTTGATAGAACTGATAATAATAGGGAGTTTTTAAGTAACGTTTTATGGACCGATGAGTCATGCTTCACTAGACGTGGAGTGGTGAATTTTCATAGTCAACATATACTAAGTGACATATAAATCCGAACACCCAGTTTAAATGGTTTAATGTTAAAAAAAAGTTGGTGAATGTATTTATCTTACTGTAAATAAAAAGTGAAAAAATTTTCAGCCTTATCAGTTGGACATTCCGGTTTTTATACTGCTTTTTTTTAATTCACTAACGCTCTAAAAATGAATATTTCAGCCGCAGTAAAGAATCAACGTTGGCGGATTTTGGTTCTTGACGTCCTTTACGATCGGTTACGATGCCTAGAGTACGGAGACCTGTACGATTTCGTCAACTTAGTGAGTTTGATAGGGGCCGTATAGTGGGACTTCGGGAAGCTGGACTTTCTTTTCGGGCAATTGCAGTTAGAGTGCAAAGAAGTGTAGACACTGTGGTTAGGTGTTGTCAGGCATGGCTTCGAGAAGGCCGTACGCAAAGAGCAAGGGGCACTGGACGCCGCCGTAGAACAACAGACCGTGAAAATCGCCGCCTAAAATTATTGGCCTTAAGGGACCGTTTCTCCTCTACCAGGTCCATAGCAAATGAATGGTTTGCAGAACACGGAAGACCTATTGGCATACGAAGTGTTTACCGACGAATGAGAAGTTTTGGCTTGTTTTCATACCGGCCACACTGGGTCCTCCCTTTAACTCGAGAACACCGACGTAATCGCCTTGAGTGGTGCAGACAACGGTCACTCTGGGATCAGGAATGGAACAGTATTGTCTTTAGTGCCGAGTCTCGATTTTGTTTAGGCATGCACGATGGTCGTGCCAGGGTTAGAAGGCGACGTGGTGAAAGGAGGAATCCACAGTTTTTTGTTGAAAGACATGTTCATCACACTGTTGGAGTTATGGTTTGGGGTGCTATAGCTTATGGTTCCAGGTCACCTTTAATCTTCATCAGAGATAACGTGAACGCGCAGCGTTATATCCACGAAGTTCGAGAACCCCATCTTTTACCCTATCTTGACACCCTGGCAGATCCAACTTTCCAACAAGATAATGCCCGACCACATGTTGCAAGAGTCACAATAGACTTTTTTCAACATAATGATGTCACATTGTTACCATGGCCACCAAGATCTCCCGACTTATCCCCAATTGAGCACGTGTGGGATATGATGGGTAGGAGATTGCTCAATTTGCAACGTCCTCCTCAGACTCTAGAAGTACTTCGAGAGGAGTTGGTGGTTGCCTGGAATGAGATACCACAGGAGGACATTGACCACCTGATCAGAAGCATGCCTAGGCGCGTTGGAGAATGCGTAGCACATCAGGGTGCATCCACACATTATTAAAGGTCAAAGGGCTTTAAAGCAGTGCAATCATTTTGAAATTTTTATCATTTACTTATTATGCTTCATTAAGTACTTATACAAAATTGTATTGAAATAAAACCATTTAAACTGGGTGTTCGGATTTATATGTCACTTAGTATATTTGGTCGCATGAAAATCCGCATGCAGTTCGGGAAAGAAATTTTCAGCATGAATTTAGTGAGAACGTGTGGATTGGTATCTACCGTAATCGACTATTTGGACCCTACCCTTTGCCTGCAAGATTAAATGCTGCGACCTTCTTCGAATTTTTAAAGGCTGAACATGCAAATATGTGGGATGATGTTATGTTAGATTTAAGAGGATTGGCCTGGTTCCAGCTTGATGGTTGTCCAGCTCATTATTCGAGAATGGTTAGAAACTGCCTGGATGAAAATTATCCAGAAAGATGGATCGGCCGTGGAGGACCAGTCGCCTGGCCTCCACGATCCCCTGACCTAAATCCATTAGATTTCTTTGTGTGGAGATTTCTAAAAGAAAAAGTGTACCAGACTCCCGTAGCCACAAGAGATATGCTAATAGACAGAATCAGGAATGCATGTGATGAAATAAGGCCTTATTTGAATAATGCTATACCACGTTCGATCATTCGTAGATATGAATTGTATATTGAACAATTGGGTTTACATTTCGAGCAACTACTTTAGATTTTGTATGTTTGTCCTAACTATCAATAGCATTTTAGTTGTAAATAATTAATTTAATTTGTTAAAAATAATATTGGAAAATTAAATAAATTAATATTTTGTTTTTTTTTGTGTTTATTTGGAGTTAGGAATTATTGCTGTGTTTAAAAACACAATCTAAACGATCATCTTAATTACTTGTAATGCCCAAATCGGAAATGTAAAAAAAATATTATTTTCCCATAAATAATTAAAAATGCATCGTACCTTAAGAATCGAAATATCTCAAAAACAGCTAACTAAAGCGAAAACTCACAGGAGAGCTTTTTTATGTTGAAAAGTGCGAAGAATCAGTTTTTTATTCAAAAAGCAAAAAATTGCACTAAGAAAAATTTTTCGGTCATTTTAATACACCACAGGTACAGTAGAGAGCGACATCTAGCGGCTACAGTAAAACTTTGCCCATGGTTCGTTTTGTCGTACCAAAACACCCTTGTATACCAATTTTCACCGTTGTACATCAAATATTGTTCGAAATATTTAAAGAAAAAACTATTTTAGAAAGTAAATTTAAACACCCTGTATTTCGGAAGCCACGCATTTTTCGACCCATGTTTATATAGACTTTATGCATTAATTTTAAAAGTTCTATCGAATCTTAAAGTTATGCAACAATAGACTGAAACACCCTGTATATGCCGCTCCGAACACAGATGTGATGGAAATATTTTTTTGGACTCCGTTTCTCCAGTATGGCGGTTGAAGCAAAAAATATATTTTGTAATCAAGTCGAAATTCTGAAAATCTGTAAATATATTAGCTTCACAAAACTTCTCTAAAAACGTTTTGGCAACTTCTTTTTTGAGCACCAAATAATTAGACTAAGATATGTCCACCGCCAGGATAGGCGGACATCTGCTGTCATAGGCAGAGCTTGCTAGATGTCAGTTTTGTCCAACTAAGTGATAATCCTTGTAACTGTGCTGATATCAAAAAAGGAAAATTGTTATGCTGGTTTACATATCAGTTATTCTTAGAGAACAATAAGAAGGATGCTAGTAAATTGGCTATGAAATTTGTCAAGTTGCGAGGATATGGCACACTAGGGTCACGATTGTGCAGCACTATAATGAATTACTTTAGACGCATAAACCACAATTGTACTTATTTGTTACAGAAAAGCCGTTTAGTGACCTCGTATAACAAAGCTTTTAAAATCAGTACCTACTTGTTCTGTTGCGCCTCATATTGTTGGTTTAGTTCAAGGCAACGAAATATGTATAACTGTATTTTAGCGGCTTGGGTTTTCTCAACATTTATCATAAAATGTATGAGACGCTAGAAAAGTAATCTACCTATACATGAAAATAACAATTGGAAAACACAAGTATAATATGTCGAGTAGTGTCGAGTAGTGTGTTGTAACCTTACTTGTAAAGTTTATGTTTGAATTTTGATAATTAGTTTTCAATTTACAAAGTGGATTGTGAGAAAAAATTGATGACTTGAAATTAGAAGATCGCAGTGTCATAGTACTTCTGGCAGAAGAGGTCTTTCAGCCGATAGTTATAATCGGCGACAATTTGTCGCCATTTTGATAAACGGGTTTGATCGAAAATCTCGCAAACTTTCGATCTTATGTGAAAAAGTCACAGGAAAAATTTTGTATGGAATTCGATTCTTTATCATTTTTTTATTTCGATTCTTTATCATTTTCCTATTTCAGAAAATTGTAATTGTCATATTAGTCAACATATTACGAGAAATTTAAGGGTAAAGGTACATGTAATATGTTCGCTTATTATGGCTAAACTAATAATCTAAGCCTATAACGACTACTACGATATTTAATATTTTCTACAAAAAGGTCCTTTACGTCAAGGTCAAGCATAAGGCGCCAAAGTTAAAAATTCGGATGAAAACAGTCGTGCGGCGCACTCTAAGTACGTTGACCACGTGTCATCATACAACACGGTTCCACGTGGGGATATCTCATAGGGCATTAACTTTGATCAAGAATACCATTTTAAAGTGAATCCATTTTTACTGGCATGCCTAAGTATGTAAAATGTAATATTTCCGGATAGTGTACGTCTTCATTGTGACAATGCAAGTCACCCACTTCCATCTATTGGCCATTTTGTCACTGCGTAGCCTCAGCAAAAATAGTGTGTTACAATATTCGTAGTTTAGCCTTTATAAACGGTTATATCACCATATGTACCTTTACCCTTTAATCTCTCGTAATGTGACGACTATAGCGCAATTTTTTATACGAGCGACATGATAAAAAATGTAATCCCCACAGAATTGTTTCTGTTAGTTTTTTACATAGGATCACGGTTTTTTGATTTTCGATCAAATGTGTTTATAAAAATGGTGGCAAATGCTCCCTAAACTTATGGTTAGGAAGCCATAATCTAACGATGCCAACAAAAAAATTTACTGTCGCAAAATTTATAGGACTTTCTTATACAAAGTACCTATTTATTATCGAAGACCTGATGGAGTTTCTAGGGGCATCGCTTAACTTAGCTCAGGACATCAGCGACTGGAAAGTGTCTCTAACACCCTCTCTATCGGATCACAGGTATACTTTATCTGAAGTCACTTGAAACCTTTGGTCGGCGCGTCCTTTGTAATTTCATGACGTATCATGGGCGTGCGGTCATTTATTTAGAACGATAATAATAATGTTTTTATATCACAATAAATGGATTTTACTATCTTCTTATTTTTTTGATTTGGGATAAAAAATACTTATATTGGGAGTTTAATTTATGTTGACTGAAAGTTAAGAAATGGAAAAATCACAGAATTCCAACGTTTGACATAGGCAAATATTTACATAGCAGGTAGGTATATAAAAAGGTATATAAAGACTTACATTATAGGTATTTATATATCATCCTCGCCTTCGGAGCTGTCGCTAGAGTCATCTTGTAGAGGAATTACAACGGGATTTACAGGAGGCAAAACACAATATTCATTTTCTTTTTCAATAATATGCCTAGAACACTGCTTCCATAGGTCTGTGGCAGCAATATGAGATACTGCATCTCTTATTGTGGCCAATAGCGATTCACTTAATTGAGGGGTCTGATTATGTTTTCTTACTTTTTTTTTAAAGCTGCCCAGACCAACTCAATCGGGTTAAAAATGCAGTAATAGGGAGGTAGACGTAATACTTCATGGCCATTTTGCTGAAGCAGATTGTCAACAACATACTCTTTTTCAAATGTTTGTCTTTTAATAAGATCCAATAATATGGCTTTGGTTGATTTTTGTGGTATTTCCATTCCCTTATCCTTCATAAAATCAATAATGTCTTGTTTTTTTGTGCCTGTATTCGGAATTTTGTTTTTCTGTCGGGAATGGTATGGCGCATTGTCCATAATAATCACTGAATTTGGGGAAATGTTTGGTATTAACTGCTGCTCTATCCACTTTTCAAATAAGTCGGAGGTCATGTCCTCATGATAGTCGGCACATGATTCTTTGATATTTTTGGCAGATAACAGCAAAGCATTAGGTATAAATCCATTTTCACTGCCAGCATGGAGAATAATGATTCGTTTTCCACGGTTGCATGGTGCATTTAAAATGCACTTGTTGCTGTCGTCAACCCAGCCGTACTGCACAACATCATGGGTATCATATCACGTTTCATCCAGGTAAATCAGATTTCTTTTCTGCTCTCTATAGATTTTAACTTTGTGCAAAAATTCTTGGCGCAATTCAACGATTCGAGACGACTCCATAATCACCATTCTTTTATCTAATTTTTGTATTGAAAACCACACAGTTTTACAATACAGTGCAGTGAATCTAAGCATTTGTAATTATAAAAATCTTCAGGATAATCTTTTAATTTATCCCGTATCATTTCCAACGTGGGCACCAAATTTTCTTTATAAAATTCGTATATTATACGACGAATATCTTCCTGAAAACCCACGTCTATTCTTTTTAATTTTTGCCCTATGCGCTTTCTGTGGAAGGAATGGTTGACTACATCTCCCCTTTTTATAACCCGATAAATGGTAGACCGACTGATTTTTGTCAGGATACAAATTCTGTTTAAAATTTGATTTTGCGAGGAATCTGGATTTTCGTTTTTCAGACAATCATACATATTTAGGATTAATCTTTGGGTCTGTTCCTCTAAGTCTTTATGACAGAATTCTGCCTGCACAGGTTCATCAATCATCTCCTCGTGGCTTGGAGCATTTTCCCAAGGTCTCCAAAGAGCCATATTTAGGACACACAAGAACAATCAACACAACAATTAAATCAACAAGTAAACTGAGTATTCAAAAGTCAAAAACACACAAACTAATAAAATCTATGAAAAAACACGGACAGACTAAAGAAAACACGTTTATTCACCGCTACACGGCACTGGCTAAACTGTTTCAATTTTCAGTAGCCACCTGCACCTTTGATCTTATGCGGCGATTTTTGCAGCAACAGAGCGTGTTAAATATAGATATATAAAACGCACCCGGTATTTCACAGTGTTTCAAGTGACTTCAGATAAAGTATACATACTGTTTAAGTCTGATGGAGAGATTCCGGAATCTCAGGCATACTAGATGGGGGTCCTTTAGGGCAGACATTGACAGTAAGCTTGGAGCGGTCCTATACAGGCTTTGCAGGGGCTCTGACATAAAATCAGCTTTCGAGTCCCTGAGCAGGGACTGCATATGAGGAAAACTGCCCGTTACGCAAAGTCCAAGGTACGGGCAAGGCAACCTTCTGGACCAAAGAATTAGAGGATAGAAAACGAGCGGTGCACAAACTTCTTAGCAGAGTTAAGCACAGGAGAAGTTCTCCACTATGGGAAGACTACAAAAAGGCTTTGCAGGAGTACAAACAGGAGATTAGAAAGGCCTCCAGAAAATCCTGGAGGTACTTCTGTCAGTCCATAAACGACATTCCTGCTACATGCAAATACATTAAAGCAAGATTGGGATCTCTGCATGATCCCTCGGTGGGGAATACTACTTCTGAGGAAGGTACTCTGAGGCTTCTGATGGATACGCACTTTCCCGGTTCCACAGTAGCGCGATCAATCACAGAGTGCATGCAGTTGCGCAGGCCCTCAGGGGAGGACTGGCGCACGGCTAGGGAGATTGTCACCTTCGAAAGGACGGTATGGGCAGTAGATTCGTTTGCTCCATACAAAAGTTCAGGTCTGGACGGCGTATTTCCGGCCATGTTACAGCAGGGACGGAGTTTGGTTGTTCCTTACCTGTTCAATGTGTTTCGAGCATGTTTGGCCACGGGCTTCACACCTAGAAGCTGGCGGCAGGCTAAAAAGGTATTCGTTCCTAAACCGGGCAGAGCTAGATATACTGGCCGAAGGATTTTCGACCGATTACTCTTTCATCTTTTGTGCTTAAGACACTGGAAATGATAGTTGATAGATACTTAAGGGATGGCCCGCTAGAAAGGTCTGTCACTCATGCAAATCAGTATGCATACCAAGCTGGAAAATCGACTGATCTGGCCTTACACAATCTGGTCGGTAGGCTGGAGAAGGCTATAGATCAGTGAGAAGTGGCACTAGTGGCCTTCTTCGACATTGAAGGTGCATTTAATTGCACCACAACCGACTCTATCAGACAGGCCTATCCTAATAGATTAGGTTCTATCTACTCTGGAGGGTCGGGTAACAACAGCTATGATAATGACGTAAGCTGCAGCCTGAGTGTAGCTAGAGGCTGCCCTCAGGGCGGAGTTCTGTCACCCCTACTGTGGTGTATCGTGGTGAACGAACTCCTCGTTAGGCTCAGCAGTATGGGTGTCTACGCGCAAGCCTATGCTGATGACGTAAGCATAGTAGTTAGGGGGCGTTTTTTTAGAACAGTCTCGGAAATTATGCAGGGCGCTCTGCGCTCCGTGGATCGTGGTGTAGGGAAGTCGATCTTTCTGTTAATGCTAAAAGACCGAGCTGATCCTATTCACTAGGAGAAGAAGGCTTGACAGGCTGGTCATTCCGACCTTCTTTGGGACTAGATTAGTTTTGTCCCTCAGTGAAATATCTGGGAATTATCCTGGATTGCAAACTGAACTGGAGAGAGCATGTGAAATACAAGATTAGCAAGGCTCGCAATTCGATGTGGGCTTGTAGACGTGTTGTCGGGGTAAGGTGGGGGCTTAAACGCAAAGTGGTATACTGGCTCTACACGACGATAGTACGTCCATCTCTCTTGTACGGCTCCCTGGTCTGGTGGCCTTGCATTAAAACTGAGACAACTAAGGCCAAACTCAATAAAATTCAGCGTTTGGCCTGTATTGGTATTACAAGCGCAGTGCGAACAACGCCATTGAGTGCAATGGAAGCTGTGCTGGATCTCCCACCGTTGGACCTGGTGATCCGCGGTAAAGCGAGAGTAGTCGCTCATCGACTGTGGAGTCAGGGCAGCTGGGCTTTCTTGAACCCTGTCAAGGGGCATACTGCCATCTTAGTCGAATTAGAAAGGGAGGACCCCGTCCTTCTAAGCAGGGGTGATCGTATTACCCCTAAATATCGCTTCAACCGCAAGTTGATTGTGGAGTATCCAACGAGGGAGGAGTGGGACGCCGGTAGCCGGGGACTCTCCGGAGTGAGCGGTCAGGTCTGGTACACGGACGGCTCGGTCACCGAAGAGGGCTCAGGTGCTGGGGTCTCTGGGCCTAGAACTAGGCTATCTCTGCCTCTCGGTGGATACACCACCATTTTCCAGGCGGAAATCTTTGCGATTCTGGCTTGTGTATCTCACATTCTGGAGGAGGGTGGGCCTAGGAGAAGAATAACAACCTTATCCGACAGCCAGGCTGCAATGAAAGCACTAAATGCCTGTAAGATTACTTCGAGTCTTGTATTGCAATGCAGGGAGGCTCTGGATTGCCTCGCAACGAGGCATCCGGTATCGTTAATATGGGTACCGGGGCACGCTGGGATAAGGGGCGATGAGACGGCGGACACTCTGGCGAAGACAGGATCAGTCAGCAAGCTCGTTGGTCCTGAGCCAGCTCTAGGAGTGATCGCGCATAAAGCTAGGAGGAAAATGGAGACGTGGGTTGCAAGACAACACTCTCAGAAATGGACAAGTATCTCCAGACATCTCCGCCAGGCACGAGAACTAATTGAAGGGCCCAGTGCTAAGGATGGACGCTTCTGCCTATCTCTGGATAGAGCCAACCTAAGGTTGCTGGTGGGACTGTTGTCTGGCCATAACACGTTAAGGCGTCACCTGCACGTGATGGGGGTGGCTGAGGATCCCTCTTGTGAACGCTGGGGAGTAGAGGAAGAGACCTCGGTGCACGTTTTGTGTCGCTGTGAAGCTCTGAGCTACTATAGGCAGACTATACTGGGGTCCATTACTTTGGACCCTCAGGAAGTCAAGGAGCTTGGACTCAACTTCCCTAAAAGGGCGAGACTTGTGATCTAAGGATTGTAGGGGTGCATAAGGGCCCGCTTAAGCGGCATATGCACTGGCTGCTTATGGTGGCCGGAATGCCTGTAATTTCAAGATTCATTCATTCATCTATTTCTTGGCCTAATACGCTGTTCGGAACCAGTCGGAATTTAAAAACGTATGAAGTTGGTAAAAAAAATATCAGATGTTATCACCGCATGCGATTGCCAGCTCTGTCTGTATATTGCACTTAGCAGTGCCGATATTTCTTCACCCCTCGTAACCTGGTGCGATTCCGTGAATCGTTGCATGAGCTATTTCCAAATAAACGTTTCGTCCGGGGCGACGGGGCCGTTCTCAGCAACGACGACGGTTTTTAATTGCGACTGATAGCCCCATTTATCCGCGCATTACAGGTACGAGCCGAAGCCTGCACGTAGTACAAAACGGTAAATTCGGCTGTTTTTAGGTCCGAATAGCGTTCTGGAATCGCGTGAATGTACTTAATAAACATGCAGTCTAGTTCTCGGTTCGATACAGAACCTTTCCTCTTCTGATTTATTAGACTGCACCGATTCCGTTTTCCAACGAACGCTGGGCGAAAAAAAGAAACAGCGCGCCGGAAGGACAACGACTTCGATGAATGCTACGTACTTTTTCGGTTGTAATTGGATTTTTTCGGCTGGATCGATTACTTCGTCGACCTGCTGTCGGGAGATGTTGATAAGCAGATGGGGGAGAACGATGTAGATGAAAACTCATTAAGTCAGGTGTGAGGAGTGCTACTCTGATCGATTAAGTCAGTTTTATGGCAAATATTCACTGATTAACGACTGTCAATATGGTTCTAGAGCACAGCGTCCGACTCAGGATGCTGCGCTCAATTTGTACATTATACTGCAATGGTTAGGGAGAAAAGAAAAGCTAGCCCGGTACATGATGCTACCTAATGCCCGGATTACCCGAGGCCAGTTTTTTAAGCTAGGATAGCAAGCTAGTGCTTTTAAACTAGCAAGCTAGTAGTACTAGCTTCATGTATACAGAACTAGCTTCAGGTATAGGCTAGTAAGCTAGTCAGAAAGACAGTAAGCCAGCGTCTATGCTGGATAGTTTTAATAGCATGGAGTTCTATTTTGTTAAGCTAGCAGCGTCCCCCTCCACTGATTTTACTATCCTGGCTTGTGTACCACCCTCGTCTGGCCGGCAAAGCTAGTGTTTTCGAACGGCAAGTGCGTAGTGTCGACCTGTTTTACTTTTTCAAGGAGATAACCACGTGCTTCTAAAACAATTATTAACATGCCAAAATTAAGTGCCGAGATTAATTTAAAGTTTGTACAATTGTATCGTGAGGAAGAATGTCTGTGGAACGCCACTTTTCCATCATATAAAGATAAGTCTATTCGTGATTCAGCACTACAAAAAATAAGTGGCAAATTATTAGAGCTCGGCTTAGAAATGTCTATCAAAGACATAAAAATGAAGATAAAAAAATTACGAGCAACTTACTGTCAGGAACTGTCAACAATTGAAAAATCAACTAGGTCTGGATCAGGTTCTAAGGACGAGTATAAGTCAAAATTAAATTGGTTCGACGAAATGCACAGTTTTATTAAATGTATACCTATGAAAAGTAAAACAACGGTAAGTAGAATTGCATTATTTATTTATAATACAAAGAAAATGGGTGTCAAAACACAGGGAAATTTTGAAAAGCGTCGCGTTGTCAAGGTGGCACACACATAAACAAACAGTCAAGAAATAATTTTTAATTGCCAAGGCACCGCACCATCATTATTAAAGTAGGTTTTAAAGGCGTCTCTTCTGCTGACATCGAAGAATGATTGCTCCCTTGTTGACATAACATCTCAAGTCCTACAGTTTCTGTTCTCCAAGAGCCATAGGAGATGGTTCCTGCATCAATATCTTCCCGGTCGACATCACTGCTGATTAAATAATTTCGATTTTCTTTTCTCAACCAATTACGTAAAGAGCATGCTGCTAATACAATTTCATCTATTGTTTCTACATTAGTTGCAATTGGTTTTTGGAATACACGAAATCGGCATACCAATACACCAAAGGCATTTTCCACTATTCGTCTCGCTCTGGAGAGTCGGTAGTTATAAACTGTCTGTTCCTGTGTTAAATTGTCACCAGGGTAAGGTTTCATAATATAGGTTTTTAATGGAAATGCGGCATCCGCAACAGTCACTCCACCCTCTGGTAAAATATTATTCTCCAGTTTATTATATATGGAGCAATTTTTAAATACACTTCCATCTGATGCCATTCCACAAGCGATAGTCATCATCTACTAACGCCATAAGAACAATACTGAACACTTTTTTATAATTGAAGTACATACTTCCACTATTACCAGGAGCGATAATTTGAATATGTTTTCCATCAATGTCACCATAGCATAAAGGAAAGTTCCATCTCTTTCTAAATCCATTTTCTATTTTCGCCCATTCTTCGGCATTATTTGGTATCTGCAAAAAATAATAATATGTACCTATTTATTATAATTATTAATAAAGTGTTTTCTTTTGTTTTAGGACAGTCAAGAATCAGCAATAGATGAAGAGCAAGATAACAGCCAAATGAGCCAAGCCAACATTGAAAATAGCAAAGAACATAATATTGACAACAACAATGACAATAGTGATAACAGTGAAGACGTTGCAAATTCTGAAAATTTTTCACCACGGCCATCTACATCTGCGACAGGTAATATACCACAGCGCAACGAGTCTGCGACACCAACTGCGAAAACTACTAGTAAATCAAACTATAAAATGTCAGCTCCAACTCCGAAAAAGAGAAAAATTGCGGAAGTGACATTATTGGTTAGGGAAATAAAGTCGATAAAGGATGATTTAAATAGTACATGTACGGATGAGCATTCTACACCACAACAAAATGAGCATGATATTTTTGGAACTTTTGTGAGTAGCCAACTGAAAATGGAAGATCTGAACTGCGTAACCACCACATTTACATGCAAGACGCCTAGTAGTCATTGCTCTTCAGATTCACACACAACAACTAATACTTTACAATTGCGACTTACATCAGGAGAGTCGGTTTTGTCAATAATTACAGAAAATGAAGATAATTATCAACGACAAAATCCAATCGACGAGATTAATTTCGATTTTTTACGCCAGGACAATGAGAATCCTATTGCTGTAGCATTCCGCAATGCATAATTTTTTTATATTCTTATGTGTAAGGTTGCGATAAAAGTTATTATTAGTACTAACCTTTATGTTTTCTTTCAATGCCTTGAAGATTTCTTCACATACCTCTGGTATCCATTTAGATATGGAACACCTTGAAACCCGATAAAATTGACTCAGTCTTCTGTAACTGATGCCGGAAGAAAGAAAATCTAATATGATACTCTTTTTCGTCTTCATTGCGAAGTTCTTCTAACACCAGTGCGGATGATCCACGTTCATTCCTTTTTAAAATCCATGGTCTTGTCCAAGCGCGTTTTTCCAATAAAGCTTCTGTTAATTCATCCAATGCAATTTGGCACAGTTTCCGAAGTAACTGTTTCAGTCGAACATTGTTTCTTTTAGAAATATTTTTCATTCTCAGTGGGTTTATTGCTCTATTGATCTCTGCAATAGTACTGGCTACTGGCCTAAAATTTCCTAGCATCCTAGCAACATGAAAACCGTTCTAGCATGCGCCAAGCCAGAACAGCAACTCAGGCTAGGATCACCGGAATATCTAGCTTGCTATCCTAGCTTGAAAAACTAGCCTCGTGTAATCCGGGCATAAGGCCCGTATCGTCAGTCGTCCCTACAATTGTAGGGCGCCTTTATGGCCTCCTTGATTGTCATAGTTTTCTACTTCTTCGTGTCAGCGCTCTATTTTGAGGTTATGTCACAAACAACTATTTGCATCATATTGTGCTTGCTTTTGAGTTATATCATGTCTTATCAGCCTGAAATTTCCTACAGTTTAAAAAGAAAAAATATCTTCACAATAGGAGAGCGCTGACGCTGACACGGGACAAGTGTAATCTAGAAATTTTTGTAGGAGAGAAGGGGTATGACAATCAAGGAGGCCATAAACGTGCCCTATAATTGTAGGGACGACTGACGTTACGGGCCTTAGTTAGTAAATTGCACAAATTGTACAGCTCTTGATTAGCTGTATTCATGTCTAGAGAATCGCACTCAAATAGTTAATGTGTGCAGAGACACTGGAACTCTTGAATAATAATAATTTTATTAATAATAATAAAATGTCTTTATTAAAATCACAACAAGGCGAAGTTTAGCCAGCTGGCTACTCTTACACCCAACCCCATTGGTAAGGAAATATGTATGTACATGAAATATAAACCTAAAAATCAATAAGCCGATTTGATGTTCAACTGAGTGAACTGATAAAAAAAGGAAAAAAATCAAATTAAATTGACAAATGCATCCTCTGTTGGTTTGCCACAAAAATACCATATGAGAACCAACGATAATCAGGGCCACACTGAAGAACCACCCTGTAGCTTCCTACATTCTCATATTGCCGCATGACGCTCATCCCATACGGCAACAATTCTGCCATTCCAACCGCTCTCCCTTCATTAATCCTGTCCAGCAGTCCGGGAGTGAGCCGGGATCTTCCAGTGTTGAATATTCACGTCCACACGTCCTGGATCACATGCATGCTAACTCTGCCGGCACAGCATTCGCCTTAAGATGCTCAATTTCCGACGGTTACTCCTGATGAGGATTGTTGGTCTGATTTAGTCACAGTAGAGAACAATGGCGGTGGGTACTTTGGCTACTACTAGGGCTTACATCGCCTGAATTACCGAGGCAGGACAAACGCTTCAAAAACCTCGGATATTTGGATAAAATTAAAGTTTTTCCACGGGCACCCTAGAATTTTTTTGTAATCAGAAAATAAAAGCATCATTGTTAAACAAGTAAGTCATGTCATCTAGCTAGATAGATTAGGCCTCAAAAGAGCAAAGTTTTAGTTTTGACGAGATTAAGTTATTTTACTTATTTTGGTATTTGACAGACTGTACTATTCTACTCCAACAGGAATTTAAGTTAAAAGTCGCAGCAACTTAAATCCTTGAAATTATACTTAATTATGATCAGAGAAAGAAATCGTGTGTGTGTGTTTAGTGAGTGTCTCTATTTTGTACAATGAATGCGTGATTGATCGCCGGATGCAAGAGCTAACTGGCTGTGCGAAATGCTTAAATGTTAATAATTCACCAGTCACAATAGGGTCACGTCTTCACGGGGCTGGTATACGGGACATGTGAAATGAAATCGTCGCACTAGATTATCTGTCTACACACGCGCACTGCGATGATGTCACCTGGCTGGTTGTACAAGGCGGTGCGAGTCGTTGTACCACGGTGATGCATGTTGTACTGGGGTATACTGCAAAATATATTTTTGGTCATGCATCTTACATTTCATAAGATTCCCCTGACACAAAAAGTGTAATTCCTGTAGCAGATATGATCGTTGTTATGACTAAACCCGCGTGGATGACGATATTGACTTGTCCAGCATACAGCCCACAAACAGACTGATATGGTTTTTCGTGTGACATATAACATCCCAAATACATATCTCATTTTAAAAATTCTTGGCGATTACATAAAAGAGAAAAAGGTTCTCTACAATATGTATACGGAGCTGCTCTCTCCCTCGCATCGTTCAACATGAAGAAAGACGGAGATCAGAATAACTTAGTAATGGTTGCCAGATTTGGGATTCGAAAAGCATAATACCAGCGTTAAAAAATAGCCAGTCCAGCGGGGTAGAGGCTGAAGGAGAAAGAAAACTTTAATCCAGACAAGGAGATGTGTCGATTTGAATAATTGCCTATTTAATGATCGATTCCTTGGTGAGTATTCTTCCACCACCAGTGTCCCGAACTTCTCTACTTCCTTGTTCTGTGAAATGTAGTCCGAAAGAATGCTTTCTGCTAAGATCGGTACAAAAGTAAGAATCAGTTACATTAAGTTTGAAGCTTTAAGTTGTTGACCCATTTCACCCCGCTGTTTGGTCTAATGAGGCCCGATTTTACTAAGCTTGGGTGCAAAAAAAGGCGTGGCTGATAAATTCATCCTATAAGAAGGATGGATCTAATGAACATGGTCGACTGTAAGATGCCTCTCAAATTAGAGGATAATTATACGGTTTGTGTCAGATGGGTCCCTAATTCACATATTAAATCTAGAAATACGTCATAATTCCCTTGGCTCAGCTAAATGGTCATGGTCATAAAATGACCCAATGAAAAAGAAGCATTAGCGCCATACTCGAAGCATGGACATGAATCTGATTCAATAGCTAGAGTAGTATGACAGCAATTAAATAAGCATTTTGTTGGACATAACAGTGTTGCTATACAAAATTTTTGTCGATAAATTCCTTGAAGACAAAAATCAAATTACAGAATTCTCCTTCTCTAACAATTCAATATTCAATTTACTTGACTGTGCGAAAAACACTGTTCCTTAAGCCAGCCCTGTTAACAGGGAGCTGTCGCACCCTCTACTGGGCTGTGGGATGACTACTTCTAACCATGGCATCGTCAGCACGGCTCGAAGTTTTCACGTAGGTGTCTTACCGATCAGTAGGAAGCGCGACATTTCCCTGTTAACAGTTGAGAAACAGGGCTTTTCGAACGGTAGTCAAGAAAATTGATTATTCACTCGATGTTTGTTCAACAATAAACAGTTTGTAATTTTATTCATGTCTTCAAAGAATATATTTGATATAATTTTGTACAACAGTAATAGAGTGTCATTTTCGATAAGGTGTTCAGTAATGGCATTATATCAATCTATTGTATCAGGTTTGATCCATGCTCGGTCTTTCGAATTTGTTATACACGTAAATCCTTTTTTTATTGCTGGAATCTTTTGTGTCCGGATACAAAAATATGTTTCTGTAGCTGAATAATGAAAGTATATATGAAGTATATCTTGAACGAATATGAGAATTAGAAACCAACGTACACAAATTGTATACATTATTCTCTAGTTGGAAACATAGGAAGATCAAAATATACATCGTATCATGTTACATTCACTGCGAGATATCTCGCACACATAAGACCGGTCTTTGAGAAGCTGAGTCTTGAACGGATCCTTCAACAAGTTCTTCTTCTCCTTTGAAGCGAACTTGATAGTGTACTCTCTCAATTCGGATTCTCGTTATAAGCATGAAATGGTGTACAGTGACGGGATTAGTTTCACATACGCGAAAGGAGCTTACTTCTTTTCATTTCAATGCACCAATAGCTGAACAGGGTTTCAAATAGGTTTCACGGCAATCCAATGTCGTCGAGCATTTTGAATTTACACAATGGTTCGGAATAAACTTTACCTCAATTTTGCTAGTTGAGCTGCATTTGTCTAAGAATGCAATTTTACAGATATGTGTTCTGTTTTACATTATTAATTCAATCAGAAATTGAGTACAGGGTGCGGCAGTAACATCATCAACATTCATTACTTCAAAGACGCCTTCTAATTGGATAAACTTTCATCAAAGGCGCAAATGTTGAATCCTGCGGATCAACAGTAAAATCTGGCCTAAGGGTTTCTTACTAAAATTAGTAAGCAAGTGAAGATCAATAACACATTAAGTTTAAAGTCTTGAATGATCGATCCCGTGATGAGTATCCCTTCGCCGCCAGTGTCCTCGACCTCTGCAGCTCACGAAGGATCCGTCGGTCACATCCCGGAGACTCCTCAAGGGTTAATTACTGCGGTGGGAGTCACTTGAAAAATTTAAATTGGTTCTTGAGATGGCGAAGCGTTAATTCTTTATGGCTTTCCGAATCTGTCTTTCGCTCGACTCGGCGTAGCTCGCCCGGGATCGCCGTGCTGGCTGTAGTGCTGGAATTGCAATCAGGGAATCTCCTAAAGTCTAAAATAGCGATACTTTCACATGCACATAGTAAGGATGATTCCTACAACTTTAAATTTCAGGAAATTATGACACTTCCTATGTCGGCTGCTATAGCTGACCGTCCTCCTGCGACGAGGTTCGGCCGTGACGTCCAGTGGCGGCTCGTGGCAAAATAAAACAGGTGTTCTGCAAATCCGAACTTACCTATTTTTTACATTTCAGTTCGATCCTGGCTCCTTCTTGGCAGCAAATTTGTAGATCACCTTCCCGTTGAAATATTCCATGGTCGAAATAAATTCCTTTTCAATGGACAGCATCGTCAACGCTGTAAGCCGATCCTGGGTCGTATTTCGAAGAAAGGTCTTGATTATTTTCAATGTTGAGAAATTTCGCTCAGCCTCTGATGTTGACATAGGAGTTGTAACAATAATTTCTAATAGCTTGTTTGTTTCTTTTAGTGTTTCCTCCAAACTATTTTGTATCAAAAATTTCAAAAAAGAAAGAGTTATACGGCGAATACCGCAAGCTGCCTTGAAAACTGTTTCATTAGTGAAATTTTCTTCTAGTTCTTCCATGCATTCAATGAGTGATTCTCTGTTCTCAAACACTACATTTATTGTTCGAATATTAAAATTCCAACGAGTTGTTGCTTCTTGGGGAATTGTTTCCCCACAATTCTGTTCAGTACCTCTACGCGTTGAGGAGAATTATTAAAAAATCCCGGAATATCTTTCAAATCCCCAAAGAACACCCGAACCCGAGCATTTGCGGAAGCAGCTTGGGACATAATCAGGCTTAACTGATGCGCATAGCAATGCATATAGTGAGCAAATTGATATCTTTGTTTAATTTTTGCCTGTACTCCAGCATTAGGTCCGCTCATTACCGCGGCTCCATCATAACTTTTTGAAATCAGTTTGTTAGGGAAATTTCCTATTAATGGATCCACGACGTTCAAAGTATGTCTTGCGAGAGTATCCGCGTTATATTTTTCGGGATTCATATAATTCCAAAAACGTTCTACTGGTTCGCCGCTAAATACGTATCTGAAAATTGTTACCAGTTGGGTTTTCCCCGAAATGTCCGTTGTTTCATCTGCTATTATCGCCAAATACGAGGCTCTGTTAATCTGTTTAATTATTTCTTCATGACAAACTTCAAGAATACAATCCAGTAGATCATTTTGTATTTCTTTCGAAGTTCCTTTGAATATTGAAGCATTTTTTATGTGTTCGCTTAAGGTTGTATCAAGCTCAGCAGAAAAATTAATCAGTCCACGAAATATTCCCGGGTTTTGGGAGCTCTCGGTTTCGTCGTGGTCCCGTAGCGCCAATTCAAATGATCCGCAAAATTTTATACAATCGATTATTTTTGATAGAACGTACCTGTTTTTTCTAACGGTATCATTATGCTGTTGTATATTTCTCCAATATGCTGAATCTAACTAAGCTCTGATGTTAACAGTCCCCAATAAAGCCAATTCCATCGAATTATGAAGATGTGTGTAGGTGGTAGATGGCCTCTGACTGTTGAACGCGGAGGTACCACCCGGGGGATCTCGTAGGCGGAGCCAGAATGTGTGCATGTTGCATGCACACGTGTTCCCTCGCCAGAGTCCGTGTGGCGTTCCTCCTTTCCCATGTATCCCCCTATAGCCTCACGGTACCCAATGGGTGCTTAGGCCTTAGGCCTTCGTGGTAGTTGGAGTATATAAAAAAAAAGGGTTTTCATGCTTCTTAAAACCCCTTACTGCATGACTTTTTTGTTTTTGTTAAAATAAATAAATGTGCTGTGCTAGTTTATATTAGAAAAGTAACTAGAAAAATATATAAAAAAATTATTGATGTTTTTTTTTTTAAAATAGCCTTTTTCGACATGTGCCAAATTTGACACAAATTGCAATAGTTGAATAATAACGGAAAAATTCACTGAAACCATATATGTTATAAATCGTTAAAAATACATGGGAAAACACCTAAACTAAATGTAATTTTGAATAAACATTTATTTACTCCAGATGAAAACGGCGAAAACAATTACGGTCTTTGTTCAAACATTAACATTACATTTATCACACCAAACTTGTGTTTTTCCCTTACACTCAGGAAATTTGCATCTTTGGCGATCTTCATGCCACTCAGGAAGATGTCCCACATTGTCGCGACGGATTTCTTGGGCTGGTATTTCCGCAAAAGGATATTTCCTTTTTTTTAAATCCAGTTGAGGCTGTAGTGAGCTATTAGGTCTGCCTCGCTTTTTTGAAGTTACGTGGGATCTTGTTAGAATTTCTGCTGAACCAAGTTTGAATTGAGCCAGTGGCAAATAGTCATCAGAATTGTTCTCAGTGAGAGCTCTTCTCCACAATATCCAACTATTACAGCACAACATGTCAAGGAAATGGAAAAATATTCTTAGGTAAAATTTTTTTGACCTTATAAGTATCCTAACATCGAGTCAAGTAGATCAACACCTCCCATATAGTTGTTGTATATTTCTATACTCTTTGGACGAGGAATCATAATGTGCTTTTTTTCCTTTCTGCAAAATCTCTGTACTTCGGAAATGGCCCGACTGCCTACGTAAGTTGATACTGTGGTAACTATTTTGTTATCATACCAGGAAACTACTGAAACATCTACGCCATCGACTCGAGCAACTCTCTCCATAATTGTACCTCTACCTTTTTTCTTCATCACAGATTCCTTAGTAAATTCGCAATCTGGCACACGATTTTTGCGGACAGTACCAAGAGGCAAAATGCCCTCTTTGCTGAGATAAACCAGTAATGGAAAGCCGGTGAACCAGTTATCAAAAATAAACCTTGTAATTTTGACTCTGTAAGTTTCACTACCACATTACTACTTGCCCCAAAATCTGGTTGATAAGGCTGCAACTTAGTTGGCCCAGAAAAGAAGTCGAAATCATAACTGAAGCCTGATACTCCGCTTAGTACGAAAACTTTATAGCCCCATTTATGAGGTTTTTTTTGGGTTATATTGCTTTAGGGTTGATCGAGCTTTTGTTGGTATAATTTGTTCGTCAACTGCAAGATGCTCTTCTTTTGGGACAAGTAGGTACCTCTCTCGTACTTTTTCTAAAAAAGGACGAATTTTGAACAGCTTATCGTAACCAGGTTCATCGCGATTTTGTTGCTTCGTATTATCATTGAAGTGAACAAAACGTTTTATTTCTTCAAATCTGTTACATGTCATAGCTTCGGTTATTGCAGTAACTCTCAGTGTACTACTCCAATAGCTTCTAGTGGATGGATGGCAGGTGCGCTACAGACATGTATATGCAAATTCCAATAAAATATTTATCTCTTCTTTAGTTATATTTGGTGGCTTTTCAGGCCTACATTGGATAGCATATAAATTGGTCTGTTCCATTATATGTACCAGTATGTCATCCGTAAAGAAAAACTTGAAAAAATCGAATATACTACCCAAATTCAAAATATCTTTTCCTAAGGAGTGAGATCTCTTGAATAATATGTCTTCGTCAGATACCCTCAACTGTTTATCTTCCCAATCAAAACAAACCTTGTTTTTTTTTCTTTGCCTTGTTTGCTGCAATGAGAGTTGAAAGGGGAACATCGTCTTCACTATCGGAAAAATCACTTTCTTCAATCACAATATCTTCGACCATCTCTCTATCAAGCTGTTCTTCTTCACTGGTATCTTCCACCAGAACTTGAGAAAATGTTTTTCGGTAAAAATCATCCATCTGACAAATTTTCATCTTCACTGCCACTCAAGTTCGGAATCCCAACAGTTTTAGCACCATAAAATCGTTTTGCATCCATCTGAAAAAAGGGGCAATAATATATATAGTCAGCTTTTCTTTTACTGCAAGTTGTTCCGATTATGGCACAAGAAAACAAATTACGATAAATCAATATGTGTATGAGTTGAAGGACATAATTTTACAAAAGTCACAATAAGACATACTTACCAGAACGTAGATAATTTTAGTTGCACCAAAAATTTGATTTTTGAACGTTTTATGGCCGCCACAACTTTATAAGCGAATGTAGTAACACGTGCTTACGGGCCGCTAAACGAAATCTGACGCAATTAATAAAATACGTGCTAGATTTGGGCAATGTTTCTTGGCGATAGAGAAGCGAGCGTGCCAGATATGGAACAGTTTAGGTTAAGGTCTTTAGCTGTTGGGGGACCTGAAAAATAACATATATTTCACGTGTGCCAAATTTGGGACAGTATGCGGTAAGGGGTTAATTTTTTCACTCAGGTGCACTAAATTTGTAACACCTAGCACCGTCCAAGCTTTGTCACCCCCGAAAAGTATGCAAGGAAAGCAGAAAAGGGTCTACCTGTTGCACCCACAAATCCAGTCATTTTTGATGTAAATGTCCCTGCTGAAATGCCGCGTATAGCCCTTGCCCCGACTAACGCCTTGTGTTTGTATAAATATGTCCGACAGCGGTCGACCTGACACCTTCAGCTCAATTTTTGCTTCAAATGTGTATTTCCAGAATCGTCTCACGCTGATAAGTCTGTAAACCACTTCCATTGTCTTGCACTACCCTTCTACACAGCAACGAAAATGACAAGTACACAATTGGTCGATTATAATGCTTTCTGAGTACAAAACAGACTCGACGCCGTGTCTTGCGGGGGCAGGCCGGTATTGTTTCTATTTCTGTGATAACATGGAAAATAACTAATGATCAAATTACTACTGCTTTTTTCTGTTGAGACCAAAGTTTTGGCAGTTCTGCAGCTTTGCAGAACTTAAGGGCCAGCCGCCCCTGGTGACGTCACATTACACAGGTTCGTCTTTGTGACCCCGGCACTGACGGCCCTTGCATATTGCACACATACTTAGCGCCCAAGCTGACCATTCGCAATGTATAAAATATAAGATTCTGCATGGTGATTAAATATACAATGCGAAACATTTATGCTTGAGGACGTATTATTGTTTATAATTACTCGAATAACGCTACATTACTCCTAGACCACAGCCAAAAAGGTAACCGAAAAAAAATTTTTTCATTTCCATGTCGCTGATAATGAAAGCGTGATTCATTTGTTAAAGGTCGAAATGCGGATTAGATATGGCGGAGATGATTGTAAAAAATGTTTTTATTGAGTTCAAATTTGAGTTTTAGAGGCTTTCAGTGTCGGCAATAACGAATTCGGTATAGATTGTTCAAAATCGAAGTAGCGGGTTTTAATTTGGCGGCTATGTTTACAAAAATAATTTTATCGCGCTCAAAATCACGTAATTAATTGTGTAAGTAATGTCTTATGGTCGCTAATAACGAATCAAATATCCATTCTTGAAAAATCTAAATGAAGGATCTAGTATGATATAGTTATGTTCGCAGAAAACATTTTAGATTAGGCACAAATTAGACACATAACATATTATGTTTCCAAGCTAACATTTATTTACTATTATATAATGACGCATAATTTCCAACTCCAAGTCAGCAGTCCCTTTTTTCATATCTCAAGATAGCTGATTATTTTGAAACGTAACACTATTCGATTATGCACGTTTTTGGACTCATGCTCAGGTCTCCTGGTTCCTGAACCACGCCTATTCATCCCCTCATGTACAAAGGCAAAGTTCAAGAAGTATCCCCCCTTCAGCCACTGCATGATCATTACGAGTATAACATTATTCAGATTATCCAGGAATAAAGGCAATAATCAAATCCAGCCTCGTTCTTTTTTGCACCAGTTAGGTTTTTTTTTCATCGTAATAGGCAAACACAATATAAGACGGAAGAAATGCAAACTGTTTGCGATAAACATATACGAAGAGCAGTCATCATGAATCCGTTTGTGGGCTCTAAAATATCCAACTAAAGAAACCCTGCAAGTAGAAATTGATATCGAATGAATTGAACGTTTTCCCTTCATCAAAGCTTCAGCCACTAAGGGATTGTACGTATTTTTGCTGTTATGTATATCAATTTAACCGCGCAATCCGAAAAAGGGATATCCCTCCCGGGTATCCCAAACAATACCTATTTTCTCTGGATAAGATCATATGAACTGTAAATGAAATCAGTCGTTTGTAATTAACCCTGATCCTTTTTATTTCCCCCTTAGATCCCGCGCTGTGCCGCATTTTTGTATAAGCACAATTTAATCTATTTAAACTCTTTTCCACAATCCTCTCAATCCTTCTCCATCCACACACGTAGATTGGATTTCTGCGGTATTCACGTGGGGCGAAATCAATTTTAAAGGGCACCTGAAAGAACCCTTTTATGCTTGAGTGCGCCCCAACGATTGTTCTTACGAGGGACGCTGTAGTTGTTTCTTTTATACGGTGATAATCGCGGCGGTAAATATGTGACTGTTGTAAGGATATCAAGTGGGAATATATAGCAGCACTAAGTAGTTTCAAAGAATTACAACAGGCATCTGGGTCGGTAGAAAAAAATCGCGTTGAGAAGGCCTGTATTTCCCACGCAATGTTGGTCAGGTGAACTTTGTATATGCATCATGTGTAGTATCTTAGCCACCATTTGTACTCCCTGGTACCTTTACTGTTTGCCGGTTATGAAAATCACTGTACCCAGGCTTGAGGCCGTAAAGTAAAATGAGGATCAGTGCAAAAAGCATTGTTAATTTTACAGAAATTGAAATTTTGGCTTTGAATACGCTGTAGTTGTTTCTTTTATTTGGTGGTAATAGCGGCGGTAAATATGTGACCCTTATAAGGATATCAAGTGGGAATACATAGCAGCACTAAGTAGTTTCAAAGAATTACAACAGGCATCTGGGTCGGTAGAAAAAAATCGCGTCGAGAAGGCTGACTCTGTATTTCCCACACAAAGTTGGTCAGGTGAACTTTGTATATGCATCGTGTGCAGCATATTGGCCAACGTTTGTGCTCCCTGGTACCTTTACTGTTTGCCGGCCATGAAAATCACTGTACTCAGGCTTGAGGCCGTAAAGTAAAATGAAGATCAGTGCAAAAAGCATTGTTAATTTTACAGAAATTGAAATTATGGGCTTTGAATACGCTGTAGTTGTCTCTTTTATACGGTGGTAGTCGCGGCGGTAAATATGTGACCGTTGTAAGGATGTCAAGTGGGAATACATAGCAGCACTAAATGGTTTTAAAGAATTATAAGAGGCATCTGGGTCGGTAGAAAAAAATCGCGTCGAGAAGGCTGACTCTGGATTTCCCACGCAAAGTTGGTCAGGTGAACTTTGTACGAGTATATGCATCGTGTGTAGCATCTGAGCCAACGTTTGTGCTCCCTGGTACCACTACTGTTTGCCGGCTATGAAAATCACTGGACTCTGGCATGAGGCCGCAGAGTAGAATGAAGATCAATGCAAAAAACATTGTTAATTTTGCAGAAATTGAAATTATGGGCTTTGAATACGCATGATCTGAATCAACTTTTTTACGTTCTGGTCAGTTTACTATTGATCGTCTGTGAAAACCTTTACAGTTGGCCATGTAATATAATGAATATGATTGGAAAAAAAGTGTTGTGAGATTTTTTGTTAATGACCGAGGGCAACTTTCGAACGCCCTGATACTATTTGCTTGAGAAAAAGGTACTAAAAACGACCAAAGTCTCTGATTCTGCCCCGACGAACCATCTCAACTTTTCAAATTACGAGATGTATTATGGAAAAATCTACCTAAGGAAGCTTTACCCAGTTCTTCTAACCTTAGGCAGTTCAAAAATCACATTAACTAATCTTGTTTAAGCTTCTGACAGGAGTTATGGTGTCCTGGTATTTAGGCGTCTGCCTGCGCGGCTACCAAGCTATAAAAAATTATACATGATGTTTTCAATGTTGAATCATTTATTTTAACAGCTTCTAGAACTCGTTAAATGAAGTTGATATACCAGAAATCACCTATATAAAATTTGCATCTTTGACCATTTCTAAAACATCTTTCTCAATTTGCAACAGTTCAGGTTGAGCAGGTCTTCCAGCGTGACGTTCTCGTTGTTCTTTTAAATATTCTGTGTCACAAAGCCTAATTACCAAACTTACAAACATCCGTGCGACCGGATGATTTCTTAAAGGAAACCTTTCCGCATACAACCTGCATGCTGCGGCTGCATTTTGTTGGCACTCTCCGTATGATAGTATTATGTCCAGTAGATCATTGTTTTCGTAAACATGGGCCATTTCTTCACAAAAAATAATCAGACAAATGAGAATATACGCACTATTAAAAGACTGATACAACTAATCCAACCAAACACTCATACTGAAAACCATACAATAACACAAAAAGTTTGCCAAATTTAGATAAACGATTAGAGTAGTAAACAAAAAACGCTAAGATTTTACACGGCAGTGGTAGAGAATATCAAAAAATCTGTTTATCAACATTCTAATTTTTAAAATTTTTAACATCATTTAATATTTACTATTTCTTTAATTATGCAACTTTTATGTAGTTGATTTTTGGCACCTAGAAGAAAGCTACGAAGCGTAGGGAAGATAATTATATTTTCAATGAAGTAGATACATGGCAATTTTATTTTTTAAAAATAACATTTGACATGGTTGACATTGAGATATGAGCCATCGAGACGTACGCACTCCTCGAATCTCAACTTAAAATTCGTGAAAACTCGCTGACACATCGCTCGTGAGATAGCGAACAACTCCTCGGAAATATTGTGCTTGAGCTGGGCAATCGTCATCGGTTTATTGGCGGAAGCGCGTCTCTTGAGGTATCGCAAGAGAAAAAAAATTCAGTGGCGTGAGATATGGGCTCTGGAGAGGCCACGGATTCTCCCTTCGTCGCGATATCAGTTTTCCACTAAACATTTCGTTTGCAACTGCTAAATACTCGCTGGCGGTGTGGGATGTCGCGCCATCTTGTTGAAACCAGGTCCTCCTACGGTAAGCTTCAAAATTATGCAGTTGTGGAAAGAAAAAGTTACGTTGCATTGCTGTGCGATTAGAATTTACTCTTACCGTCTGGCCTTGCTCGCTTTCGAAGACATAGAGTCCGATGATTCCTTTAGCCGATACGGCTGCCCAAACTGTAACATAACGCAAATTCAAAGGTCTAACGCCTAACGCTGGTAATTTTGCTTATTGACAAATCCACTCCACGGCGCAGACGATGGTGCTGCGGTTTCAATTCCGGCACTAGCTGAAGCTTATATGGGTGCAATTTAAGGTCTTTTACCAAAATACGCCTTGCATATGTCCTTGATATGGCGAGCTCACCTGAGTTATTTCGGAATGATAACGGTGGATCGCGCCGTGGACGTCGCAACTTCGCTTACAGTTTCCTCTGTTCGAATTGACCTTGGACGCAGGTTCCTGATTCAGTGTCGAACCGGTCGACTCGAACTTTCTGACCTTCGACCTGATCACATTTTCACTAGGACATTGATTTAGATCATGTTAACTAAACGCAGAGCAAAACAGATGCCGCACCATAATGCACGAATCTCCATTTTTGTAATAAGCCTTAACACATTTAAAATAAATGACTCAACTTTGAAAACATCCTGTATTTAATGAATCATATTACCCTGATGACAATCGTTACATCGCCGAAGTATCGGTAACCCTCTCTCATCTGTTCAAGTAAATTCGTTGCGTGGGTTGCACAAGCGAACAGCGGCTAGTGCGGTTTATATACAAAGCTTTCTATCATTCTAAGTCTTAAAGGGGTAATATTTGTGTGGAATATGCCGAATAGGCACGAAGAATTACTGGGGCTAGAAGGTTGCAAATGTGTTGCCGCCAAAAAATTGCGTTATACTCGCCCCCACCAACCAACTTTTTGTCCATAAAAAGTTTCAAAAAACAATCAGGTTGCCCTTTTTGTTGCTGTCACTGGACCGATCTCCAAAAACTGCACAGCTTGTTCATCCTTGGCATAGTAGTAACTTCGTTTGAAAACACACTGTTGGAGAAAACTACACGATATCGTGCAGAATAGGGTTCACTTGTTCAAATACATTCACTTAGCTCTCTTAACTAGAATGTGCGAAGGATTCCACGCAAGCTATTTCACATCACCATCAACGAGACAAGATGTTCTAGAAACGTTCCTTTCAAAACATTTATTGAATATTGTGCTGTGTGAGCTGTGGCTTCATACCAAATTGACAGAGCTCATTAATAAAAAGGGATAATTGGATGGAGCTACAACTCAAACCCCGAGATAGTCAAAGACATATAATCTGTTAAAGCTTTATTTATGTTATGTTGTTTAATTTTTTGAGACTACCTGTTCATTGCCCTTTTCATTTATTTATGTTATTATATGTTCCTTTGACAATAAACATTATTATTACTATCCTATTATTATCCAATTTTCAATACGTAGAACCCGACCAAGTTAGAACAAGAGATAGAAAAGTCGATGGCATTGTGGGCTGAAGATGAAACGGTTCTCAAAAACTTATTGCTAAGCACACACTAAAAACATCTTCGATCATATTGAAAAACCCTGTATTATTTTACTCGGTACATAACATAGGAATAATTTAGAATAGAGACAAATTTCGTACGTTACCGCTTGGAAACACAAATAGTCAAAACGGTCATATGACCTTTACAGCATGGAATACAATGCAGATATATCTACGAAGTTAAATAGTAACTCAGCAGGTACCATGAACGTGCAGAACTATACAATACTATTTCAGCATTTATTTAATACATACCGATATAATGTCTTCTGAAGCTGCGTACAGACCGAGATTTCAACGCAAGCCAGGGTATATGTGGTTACAGATTTGAAGTTGTTCCAAGGTAGTCGTTGGCGTTCAATTGCGTTCGCTCCTTGATCGGTACATCAAAGAGAGGTTTGATTTGGTCTGGACAGGATTTGCATCGCTTCTAGTATTTAGTCGTTTGTCTGCATTGGATGAGAGGAGACTCAATGCTCGACATTACCGAACTTGACCCAACGCGGTCCAACTCGAAACTAAACTTAGGTGTAGACAAGCGCATTCCAATACCATCCAGCCACAAACGCCAACTTCAGATGTACTTGCATTCTCTTGCTCGGCGCTGGATTTTCGGTCTATACGCGGCTTAAGAAACTTTGCACACATTGCTAGGGCTAATAAAATAGAACAGGTAGACAATACAGTAGTACATACATGAATACCTATATTCCTTAGGTCCGTTGTGAAATGTAAAAATAAACGCAATGAACAGATTAAGCTCATGATGACTTGTTTTTGAAGTGTACAACAGCAGATTCGGTAAATGAGTGACAGAAGAATTAGTCTCACGGACGCACATATAGGAAAATACAAATGTCCCGGTCAATCTATTTAAAGCGGTGGGAGTAAAAGTATGTAGCGATCTTTTGAAAAGATGTAAATGCCACTCATTATTTAAATACGGGACCCTATTGAGAATATTTTAGCCTACCGGTGGAAGGAATGATAGCACTACTCACGTTCTGCCTAAGAAACAACTGTTCTTAAATAAAAGAAAACGCTTGCCCTTCCGCACCGCTCATGTCGTAGTCTTTAGCTTAACTGGTCACACAAAAAAAATCGTTGAACGTCGTCCAAGTTTAAGCCCGGATAGTTTTTCTTACTGCCGAGGTTTATCGCTGAAACGATCGTGCCAAGATCATGTTAATGTGTGTGTTACATGTCTGTACGAAAATGAGTTTCTTTTTTTCTCTCTTCTGTTGGCAAGACGGAGTTAGAGAGGTGTAATCGACCATGTACAGTACACACCGTGTCCGTGTCCCATACACTACTAAGTTATCGATTTATCAGTTACCTCATCTGCCCAACGGAAAACTTATCTATGAAGCAAGGCCAAAATTCGATATGGATATTTTAATGTATATTTTCGGGTTTCCGGTATTTTATCTCTGGCTCCGTGGATGCTTGTCTTGGTAGCTGCTATTACATGTTTAATAGTGAGGAATATTTGATATATACTAAGTGACATATAAATCCGAACACCCAGTTTAAATGGTTTTATGTTAATAAAAGTTGGTGAATGTATTTATCTTACTGTAAATAACAAGTGAAAAAATTTTCAGCCTTATCAGTTGGACATTCCGGTTTTTATACTGCTTTTTTTTAATTCACTAACGCTCTAAAAATGAATATTTCAGCCGCAGTAAAGAATCAACGTTGGCGGATTTTGGTTCTTGGCATCCTTTACGATCGGTTACGATGCCTAGAGTACGGAGACCTGTACGATTTCGTCAACTTAGCGAGTTTGATAGGGGCCGTATAGTGGGACTTCGGGAAGCTGGACTTTCGTTTCGGGCAATTGCAGTTAGAGTGCAAAGAAGTGTAGACACTGTGGTTAGGTGTTGTCAGGCATGGCTTCGAGAAGGCCGTACGCAAAGAGCAAGGGGCACTGGACGCCGCCGTAGAACAACAGACCGTGAAGATCGCCGCCTAAGATTATTAGCCTTAAAGGACCGTTTCTCCACTACCAGGTCCATTGCAAATGAATGGTTTGCAGAACACGGAAGACCTATTGGCATGCGAAGTGTTTACCGACGAAAGAGAAGTTTTGGCTTGTTTTCATACCGGCCACACTGGGTCCTCCCTTTAACTCGAGAACACCGACGTAATCGCCTTGAGTGGTGCAGACAACGGTCACTCTGGGATCAGGAATGGAACAGTATTGTCTTTAGTGACGAGTCTCCATTTTGTTTAGGCATGCACGATGGTCGTGCCAGGGTTAGAAGGCGACGTGGTGAAAGGAGGAATCCACAGTTTTTTGTTGAAAGACATGTTCATCACACTGTTGGAGTTATGGTTTGGGGTGCTATAGCTTATGGTTCCAGGTCACCTTTAACCTTCATCAGAGGTAACATGAACGCGCAGCGTTATATCCACGAAGTTCTAGAACCCCATCTTTTACCCTATCTTGACACCCTGGCAGATCCAACTTTCTAACAAGATAATGCCCGACCACATGTTGCAAGAGTCACAATAGACTTCTTTCAACATAATGTTGTCACATTGTTACCATGGCCACCAAGATCTCCCGACTTATCCCCAATTGAGCACGTGTGGGATATGATGGGTAGGAGATTGCTCAATTTGCAACGTCCTCCTCAGACTCTAGAAGCACGAGAGGAGTTGGTGGTTTCCTGGAATGAGATACCACAGGAGGACATTGACCACCTGATCAGAAGCATGCCTAGGCGCGTTGGAGAATGCGTAGCACATCAGGGTGCATCCACACATTATTAAAGGTCAAAGGGCTTTAACGCAGTGCAATCATTTTGAAATTTTTATCATTTACTTATTATGCTTCATTAAGTACTTATACAAAATTTCATTAAAATAAAACCATTTAAACCGGGTATTCGGATTTATTTATGTCACTTAGTATATTTTTAACGATGTTTTAGTCAGCGATAGACTGAGGCATCATTGTTTTAATGCAGAAGTCTAGTTCGAAAGAGCGACTACAGCGAGCTAACAAGTTATCTTCATTCAGAGATATTTTATAAATACAAGTGATCCTGAGTATAACTTATAAAATAACATAAAGCTCCTTTTACGTTGCAACTTGGTACAACTTTTGTTTCTCACGACAAGTGACGAGGATATATTGTAATCATGAAAAACTTAGGAAATGGGGTATTATTTTTTTATGTTACCTGACGTATAAAACGATCGAAATAAGACAGCGCAAAGCTCCATCTACCACTAGAATCGGCCACTGCAAAACAGTGAACCGCAGCCCACCGGTTGGGACAGTATAGATTTCTCGAAATTGGAGGCCCTGTCCCTGTTTGACCGATAGATGGTGACAATTCTAGTTGTCTAGTAGATGTGGCCTACTTGCCATTGAACAAAAATAGTTGCTCTGCTTTCGTTCGTTGCCCGAGAGATCCATGCCTAGAGCATGCTGAGGAGTAGCCAAAAGCACGAAACATCCCTCCATGGTTGACTGGCTTTGATCGGACAGGCGAAGGCAAAACCTCTCCACCTTAGATGAAAGTTTGAAGGTTACCAGTATGCCAAAGCTTTGTAATTTACAAAATAAATTACCCAAACTTCGTTATTTGAAGTTTTAGAGATCCCTGCGTATTTTGTTATTTCTTTAATATGATGAGATGCTATATAAAAAGCTTCATAGTTTTTGACAGTCGATCTAAGAATCTAAGAATAAAATCGCCGTATCTTGGACACGGTCACCGACAAGTTGCCCACTGGTGTACGACCAAGATATTTAACAAAATTTTGAACGTTTGAAGTAGTAAAGTATTTCATGTCCACGATTTTTCCTTGGCAAGACGCGTCAGCAAAATTTTCGAACGTTTCGGAATGTAATAACGTCTCTTGAAGATGCGGCAGCAAAGCTCAGTGTATGAATCAGAACATTTTTATTTGTCTTTTATAATGTAAGCGCATACCTAAAGTTTTGCTCTACACAATTTGAAGGCGGTCATCTTCCATTCTCCATACATTAAGTGATTCGATTTCTGACATTTGTCATGACTCTTACCAGCATAGCGGGCGTCATGTTGGTAATTTCTTCATAGAACTCTTCATATCTCGCATGACCGTTGGGCGGTTCACATACAAGATTACAAAAAACCCCATAGAAAAAAGTCACAAGGGCCAAGTCGGGAGAGCGAGCTGGCCATTCCAAATCGCCAGTAGTTGTGACGAGGCGCTCTGGAAAGTGCATAACAGCTATCGACTCTCTCAAAGTGTTTGCAGTTACACCGTCTTGCTGGAACCGAATATCATCCTGAGTCCAACCCAACTACCGCGGAAAAAATTGCTGTAACATGTTTACATGCCGGTCCGAATTTACTGTTACTGTGACTTCATTCCCATCAACGAACTTTAGACCAATAATTCCAGTAGAGGAAAGTGAACACCATGCACACTGTGACTTTAGGTGAATGCAAACGACTTTAATGCAATTCTCAATAGCAAACGCATTGCTCTTCTAGTATACGAATCCACCAGCGCCCCGACATCACTCGACTAAGTGGAGCGCATTTGAAAAAACGATGTTTCACTCCCGCACCTTGTACTCAATTTCTGATTGAAATAACAATGTAAAACAGATCACATATCTGAAAAATTGCATTATTAAAAAAAAAACGCTTCTCAACTAGCAAAATCGAGGTAAATTTTATTCCGAACCATTGTGTAAATTCAAAATGCTCGACGACATTGCATTGCTGTGAAACCCGTTTGAAACCCTGTTCAGCTATTGATGCGTTGAGATGAAAAGAATTAAGCTCCTTTCGCGTATGTGAAACTAATCCCATCCCTGTACACCGTTTCCTGCTTATAACGAGAATCCGAATTGCGAGAGTACACCATGAAGTTCGCTTCAAAGGATAAGAAGAACTTGTAAATGGATCCGTTCAAGACTCAGCTTCTCAGAGAACGTTCTTATGTGTGCGAGATATCTCGCAGTGAATGTAACATGATGAGATGTATATTTTGATCTTCCTAGGCGTAACAAATTCCAAGTAATTATCATAATCATTATGGTGGCATAGAGTGAGCTGTTCAATTATGGGTGTATTGCAGGTACTGTAATATTATGTAAGTAATTATTGTCATTAAGGCCCGATTTTACTGTAGAACCGCGGCGTCTCTGAAGTAATGGATCTACTGAATTTGGTCGATTTCTTGTAAAATCTCTCTCAAATTAGAGAATTATTTAACGAATTGTGTAAGAGGGACTCCTAGTTCTCATGTTAAATCAAGAATTCTCATATTAAATCAGGTACAAAAACATATTTTTCATTTGTATCCGGAGAAAAAAGTTGAAGAAAATTCCAGCAATTCCAAAAAAGTTTGTGGCCTACTTGAAACATGGATCAAACCTGAGGCAATAGATTGACATGGCGCAATTACTGCGTATTTTATTTAAGATAACGGGGTCTTACAGTTCCTGGACAAAATTCTGCTTGACACACTCTTTGAAAACATAAAATTACAGAATGCCTATTCTTTAACAAAAATTGAGGAAATAATCAGTTTACTTGACGAAAGCCCTGTTCTTCGGGCCAGTTCTGTTAGTGTTAACAGAGAGATATCGCGCAGTCTACTGGATGGTAGGACAACTACGCGACCACGTCGTGCTACGGTGATGATATCAAGGCTAGAAGTAGTCGTCTCGCCCCAGTAGAGGATGCTAGAACTCTGTTTTAACAGGGCTGGCTTCAAGTAAATTGAATATTAAATGTTGTTAAAGAATAAGTATTCCGTATTTTTATTTATGTCTCCAAAGAGTTTGTCAAGCAGTGTTTTGTAGGGGAGACCGGGGCTGGTAGCCGCACGGGTTGGTAGCCGCACTGGCTTTTTCCCCAAAACTATAAATATGGCGACAATGCCGCGTCTCGTGTTTTAAAGCTTAAGTCGCGCCCGAACTTTGTGGAACGTTTCAGTCTGATCAGTGCAATAGAAGTGAGTGCACGCCGTCTAGTGTTATTTTGATGCTCGTAAGTGAATTTATTTTTTATATTGTTTTTATTATAACTTTTGATGTAAAAGTAAGAATATAAAACGAAGTAGACCGTCAGAATTCTACGGAAATCTATTTTTTAGTAACATATTTTTAATAACCACTTTAGTTACCAGACAAAAAATAAACGCAAAAGTATTTTAGAAAACGCTTTGGGGTCGGTCGCCGCATTTGTTGAGGGGCAGGTTGCCGCATGCGGCAACCATCCCGACTTTGGATTTTAAATCATATTGTTGCGACGCAAAAATGTATTTATTTATATATACGTAATTTTAACGATAAGCTTAGCATGAATAATTTAACTTCTAACATAATCATAGCGAATGACCACCTGTATCCGATGTAAACTATAGAAGTTACTCGTATTCCACGTAAATAGAAAAATAACAAGGGTAAAACAAAAGTAAATCCCCGTATTACTGTGATGACGAGCAACTTCCTGTTTACCTCTTTTCATCCTTATTAGCTATCTCTATCTGGAAATCTCCCTTTCAACTTTTACGCTCATTATCCCTACCTTAGCTTCACATTTGCATCTAACTGGACCTAACCTGTATCCACTTTTCACTTTCACGCCTACTGTCGACTTATTCCCTTTAGCTCCACCCTTATGACGTCCTATCTATACCTTAGCATTTAAACCTTTCTTAACACTCCTACTCTTCCCTAATCAACCAATAGAATAGCATTGGATAATATTAAACACATAGCTGCATGCTGCATGCGAAAAATATTGTATACGTCGACAGCATGACAGATTCGTCTCAACTTGCGAACGAGTAACACATAACTGTTATCTCCAACCACTTGTAACTCTTTATCGTATTACGCCATAAATTAAAATAAATCAATATATGTAAAAAATAAAGTCTTTGTAGATCAATTTGTACAAAGAAGAGTGAGTATACATAATAATAAATATATATTTCACTCCTACACTCAACACATATAATTTGGAAAAACATATTTAAAAACGTTTTATTATCTTCATAGAATATGAGAAACCGTAAAAGAACCACTGAAAGGGGTAAGACACCAGCACACATTATGCTAAGGGCTGCAAGAGAGGTCAAATTAAATAATGAATCCATTAGAGGAGCAGGAACCGATTACGATATCCCTGAAAGAACCCTGAGACGATTTCTGCAGAAAGTCACGGATGAAGAGCTTTATGGCACTAATGAACTACCTACAACTGCAGTCGGCTATATAAAAAATAGACAGGTAAAAAAATATAATTACTTATTGGGCACTTTAGTAAACAGTGTGCTTGTGAATTATTTAATACATTTTCTTCATTTTCAGGTTTTCTCCGACGACCGAGAGAAACAATTAGAGGAATATATATTAAAGGCTGCCGATGTATACTTTGGCTTATCACCAAAACAGATAACAACTTTTGCTTATGAATGGGCTGTCTCACTAAAAATTAAATTTCCCGATTCCTGGAATACAAATAAATGCGCCGGACAAGATTGGTTTACCTATTTTATTAAAAGACGCGCTGGTCTGTCTATACGTACGCCGGAAGCCACAAGTTTGGCACGAGCATCAGGATTCAATAAGCACAGTGTAGGAAATTTTTTTAAAAATCTGAAAACAGTTCTGCATAGGCTACAAATTGGTCCTCAGGATATCTACAATATGGATGAAACTGGAATTACGACCGTTCAAAAACCTGACAGAACTGTAGCAAGAAGGGGCTTTAAACAAGTAGGTCGAATCACCTCTCAAGAAAGAGGCACATTAGTGACTCTCGCGATAGCTGTAAACGCCATTGGTAATAGCATTCCGCCCTATTTTATTTTTCCACGCGTTAACTTTAGAGAGCACATGCTCTCTGGTGCCCCACCTGGAAGCGCTGGCGCAGCTAACCAGTCTGGATGGATGAAAAAGGAGCATTTTCTGCACTGGTGTCAACATTTTGTTAAGCACCCTGGTTGCTCCAAAGAAAGGCCGGTACTTCTGTTGTTAGACAATCATGACTCCCATTTATCAATTGATTCTTTGGACTATCTTAAAGAGAATGGAGTGACGGTGTTGTCCTTTCCGCCACACTGCTCTCACAAGCTACAGCCGCTGGACAGATCAGTGTATGGGCCCTTAAAAAAATATGTAAATACAGCATGCGATGGTTGGATAACCAGTCATCCAGGGTCTAGTATGACCATCTACGATGTCCCTAAAATTGTGGCCGTAGCTTTGCCAAGCGCAATAACACCAAAGAACATAACAGCAGGGTTTAAAGTGTCAGGAGTTTATCCATTCAATGAATGTGTCTTTTCTGAAGACGAATGTCTTCCCTCTTATGCTACTGACCGCCCACTTATTGAGCAAGCAAAATATGATGAAATTGACAGGAAACCTAATAATAGCCCTAAACCTAAAATATCTCAGGATACTAGTCCCCAACCAGGAACATCTCGGGATTATTCTGAAATTCTTAACGCTGATAGCTCAATGCCAAAAACTTCTGAGATAAACCCACCGCTCGAAGAAAAAACTCCGGAAAAGCAAATAATTAAAAATATTAACATATTAGCCAAAGAAGATACCGAGTTGAACACCCAAAAAAAACAGTCAGTCCATTTGAGCTAAAGCCCCTGCCAAAAGCTCCACCAAGAAAAAATGAGAATAAAGGAACTCGAAAAAGGCGTCACACCGAGATTTTGACAGATACGCCAATAAAAGAGGCACTCAGAGATGAACAAACAAAAAAAGTTCCAATAAGAAAAGAGCTTAAAAATAACAAAGAAAACAAAAAACAAAATAAAAAGAAGAAAAATGTAAATAAAAAACAATTGGCTGAAGAATGGAGCGATGAAGATGAGTGTCTATGCGCTTACTGCCTTGATACTTTTACAAACAGTCGTCCGGGTGAGGAATGGATTAGATGTTTTTCATGCAGTGGGTGGGCACACAAAGAATGTGTGGGAGAAGATAACGCTCCTTTTTACTGTATTAATTGTATGAGTGAGTAGAGAAGTGTTTGTAACTTAAAATGTTAATATTTTTTATTTTAAGTCTTTGTGACCTAAGTTCATTAAAGAGTTAGTTACCTAATTTTCTTATAAGTTTAACACTTAACGATAACTTTGACTGTTTTTTTAGTTTTACTTTTTATTACCTGAGTTCATTAGTTAAATTTTCTAATAATTTTAGGTTTAAAAAAATGTACCTGTTTGATTAAAAAAAAATAAAAACATTTTTCTTGTCAAAATTTAATATTAGAAAATAAAAAATCACACATTCTTTATTTTTTTACAATCATTTTTGTATGCGGCGACCTACCCCATGTGGTGCGTCAACCAACCCCGTTAGAGGGGTAGGTTGCCGCACTCTGCTTTACTGAAGGAAATATATATTTGTATCAAAACGATATGAGATAAGAAAACAAAAAAAAATATTTTATGTTGCAAATATATAGGACTTTTCACGGCAACAATGGGTTTTAAAAAATATTAATTATAGTAGCCGTCATAAAATAAATTCAAAAAAGTGCGGCTTCCAGCCCCGGTCTCCCCTACAGCAAAACTGGTATACTGTCATTTTCAATAAAATGCCCACTTAATTGCTGTCATATTAATCTAGCTATTGTGTTAGATTTCTGTTCATGTATCATGGCGCAAATGCTTCTTTTTCATTGGTGGCCCATCTTGCAAAACCGTACAATGATTATCTAGTTTAAGAGACATTTTAGGAAAAATCGATCATATTCATTAGATTCCTTACTTCAAAGATGCCTTCTGGTTGGTTGAACTTTTGACCTACGAACGAATCGGAACTCAGACAGCTGTTATGGATGCGCTGTAGATCTGCAGGCTGCATGATTTTGCGGATGAGTTTGTAGGGCTTTAGTACCTTTTCAACAAGATGTTAAAAAATTAACGAATAGGGCTCTAGGAAAATGTCCTAAGGGATTTTAATACAGTGGTAAAGGCCGCTTAAGAATACTTCTGTGCAACTGGAAGATCAGTCTTTCTTAAATAACTCCGGACCGGCACTAGGTTCGGTTAGGTTCTTGTGAATGGGCCAATCGCGAGACTCCACTGAGACACACTGGTCTATGGTGGCTTACACCGACTTCTATTTCTCCCAGTAATTCCGACCACAACAGTTGGCTTGGGAAGTCACAGGTACTTAAGTACCAAGGCATTTAATGCTTTGCCTGAGCATACTAGCAGGATCGGTCAGAAACTTCTGTTCAAGAAGGGACTTAGCTACGGATCTCAAAATAACAAAATAATATCTGTAATGATTGTATAGGTCTCATACAGTTAATAAAACTGTTAGTGTCATTTCTGTATACCTACTTTATTTTTTTTTACATTTTCTCCCTACCTCTCTCTCCCTCTCTCCATCGGTACCAAGTTTTATTACATGAAGATACCAGTTTTTATCATAAATCTTTACATTAACCGATTGTGAACGATTTTACCGAATTTATATGCTCGTTTTTATCAGCCATTTTCAAATAACCGCTTATGGATTATCTTACCGATCTTATGACCTATATTGTGAACCGATTTTCGTCAAAATGTTTTTAAGTGTGTTAACTATTTTAGGAATACCTGAGTGGCCGTTATTTTTTTACCATTCTTGATCTGTACATTTTATCAGTATCTCTGGTAAATAAATTTTACTTTTTTTACATTAAGTCAATAAGGGTAGCTGCTGGGAAAGAGCTAGGTTATTTGTATAGGGCTGGGAACGGATAGCCTCGTTACCCACTAGCACCGATAGATCATCGGCGATCTACCTCTCTTCTACTACTATGTCAACGGGCTTAGCTTCTCAAGGCTCTCCTCCATAATGTTGCCACGCGATGTACCTCCCAGACAGACTGGCTGATTAGGGCACCTCATTCTAACCGCGTCGAACATTGTACATCCAGAACTAGACGTTACAACCTGTGTCCTAGGATATCGAGATTGAGGAAAAATCTACCCAAGGGGGCCTCTTTCATTTCTAATAACCTTAAGCAGTTCAAAAATCGGATTAACAATGTTTCCCTAAGAAAACTGATTTTTGCGATACATCGGGTATATTATGGGCATGAACCTTCAATGCCACGAGGGAGAATGGTCAACGGTCTCGCCCTCTACATACTGCAATACCTACATTTATATTATTACCTTTGACACAAATCAAACCCTATCGAAATAAGACAGCAATATACACCTTATATCCTGGGTAGAGTTAGTATATTCTAGTTCGTTGTCCGAGAGATCAAGCCTAGGCCATGCTGGTGAGTTGTTAAAAAAGAACAAAACAGCTGTGTGTGGTTAGCTGTCTCTGGTTGGTTAGAGGGCAAACGTACGGGGTAATAAATAATGTATGAAGTATCTGATAGGTGAGTAGAATTATCAAAACGTCAAAAAATGCACCCCCTACAAACACCATCTGCCAATTTTTACCCCGCAAATTTCCAAAAATGATCAGGATCCTCTAACAGATCCTGAAAACGTATTAACTCTTTTTCGAAATTTTTCGCGATTACAATACTTCCTCGCCAGCAGGCGTGGAAGTAAAAAATAACGAATCCTAATGTGTAATTGGAAATTAAATGACCCTATATGCACGGATCATCGAGCATCCAGATATGCAGTTCGGTTAGCTCGACGGCCACATCTGTTAAATACACATATCCGCATCCGAGGTCCATTCCAACTATTCCTTTTTCCTCTCACACACGTGCGATTGCCCTTCCGTATATTGATCACTTAACTTTAAAATAATTACCGCTTCATAGTAGATGGCCCGGAAGCCTTTCAAGTTAGCCCGGTGATTCAATTAAATACACATAAGACTAAAGCGGACCTTTGTAGGCAATCGCCTGTAACAAGAAAAACGGCCAGCAGAGCTAATTACATGAATTGGCAGCGGTCTGAATGTACGGGTTAAATTGGAATAAGCAGCGGCCTAGAGGCGATTCCAACTCACATATTGATTTGATGAGGTATAATGCCAATGATGCTTGCATAGTGATGTTATCATTGCTATCACTACGCCTTAACCCTTTCAATCCGGATTACTTTTTTTTAAATTATTGTTTTGAAATTTTGTACTCGTATACCTATGTGAAAATAAACTAAAAAAAAGAGAATTTGGTGGAATTATTTTTTATTTCAAACGGCTTTGCATAAAGATAATGGGACACTGATGTCCCAGCAGGTTTCTTTCGCGGGATATATTTGTCCCAACCGTTACTCAATTTAGGTATGATATGGTGTAATGCAATCTATGTACAATGGTAAATCACACATCCTGCACAAAAGTTTGGTCTGTACAAACCTAATGGGATACATCTGTCCCGGTATGAATACCTGTTGGGACCTATATAACCCAGGGATAAATAATAGGAAGGAACACTTAAAAAGTTAATTTATATAGAAATACTGCATTCAGTTGCTGACTTACTACAAAACAACAATAAATAATTGACACAGACATTATAAATGCAAATAAATCACTGATCACGTGGGCTGTCCATACCCTATTCGTAGTCCATTTACGCTGAGGCAAAACACAACATGCCCAAAAGCGAGATTGTACAGGTCCGTATTTTCCTCAATGCACTTGGAATAATCTAACAAAACAAATGATTATTTTAATAGAAAGAAGTGCACATAATAATAATAATAATAATATAATAATATTTATTTACTCAATGTACAAATATAACAAACAATATGAGTAAATAATACTTTCCACAATTCTTTATTCGCTTGAAAAACTTGAATTATCGTCCGAATGGTTCATACTAATTATTACAGGTTCAATTTGAATATCGATCATATTGTCCAGATCTCACATCTTTGTTTCGATTTTCTCTTGAACGTGACGGAAGCAATCTTTCCAATGGTTTGCCAACACTCTGTTGACAGCTTCAAAAAACAAATTTTTCACGTCAGATAATTTGAATGTTCTAAATCATTTCAATGAGATTTAAGTCGGAGTGATAAGGGGGTAGCCTTAAAACGGTCTTATTTTGGTTTTTAGCCATTTCGTCAATAACTTAAGATTATATTTGCTTTGACCATATTTTCATTGAAATTTCTGCCTTTCCTGTGGACATTGTGGGATTTTTTTCTAGTTTTCTACAGTGGTATACAGCATTATCAAGTACAATGACGGCATTGTCGTCAAGCTCCCGTCCATTTTTTCATGGTAGTAGGTCCTTTTCTTTGTCTCAAATGTTCAAAGCCATCTTCATAGCCAATGCGACAGATAACAAATCGTTTTCCTTTTTCCTGGAAATAATTATTTCAAGTAGTATTCAAGAAAACTGACAGTAATACTAGCAGAGTATCTGACAGGTGTTGGGTCCAAATCTACCAAATATATCTAAGCTTAGTGTAGCTAAGTTTTTAGCGTGGGCTCATAGATTCAGTCTACTTGACACCATCTTTACAACACAAATGATGAATAGGTTAGGTACACGTACCTGACGGATTCTTTAGGCCAGTGGTTAGTCCATCTAAGAAGACTTGTCTTGCTTATTTAATTGTAGAGTCAGCTCATACTTTAGGTTTTGTATGTACTGCATTTGTCCAGGTTTCATCCAAGTAATGAATATCCCTGCCCTGGTCGCGGTATTTCTTTATTGATTTTAAATAATTTCCTCTCTATAAAATAATCTCTTGACTGTCCATTAAAATAATATTTCTGTCCCGTTTTCTGTGCTCAAAATGAAGTTGTTTGAGTAAACTATAGAATGTGGTCCTTTTGAAAGTAGGTAAGTCTTCATCCCTATTAACCTGCTGTAATACTTTATCTATGGTGGGAGCAACTTTGTTTGTGTTGAGCGTAAATGGACTACGAATAGGGTATAGATGTTTACAAAATCATGCCGCGTGTTCAACCGCTTGCATTTTGTTGCTCCATGTTGCCACATCGCAAATTATTCTCCCACAACCATAAAATACTGATATGTCCCAGTGCGAGATGTTTCAAATACGAGGAACTCATTTTGGGCATTTATGAAAACTTGCATCAGATTTTGGCGTCGCAAAAAATGTAGTGGCCTATTATGTCTTTTTATACCGAAGCAATCGCGAAGACAGAAATCCTAACACCGGAGCACCGCGGCTGCTATGGAGGAGCTGAAAGAAGCTTTGCAAGACAATTTTTTGAACTGCCGAAGGTTAGTAGAACTGGAAAAAGCTTCCCCAAGTATACTATTCAACAATTTAAATATCCTAGGAACAAAGGAGCGGTGGTATCAGCCGGTTCTGTATGTCGAAGTCCACCACGGGTTGTGTGAGAAGCCGAAATTAGGACGGTCTATCTGACAGGCATAACGCGCGGCGGAGACATCATGGAGGAGAGCTCTGAAGAGCAAGACCTGTTGGCGTAGCGGTATGAGAAAGCTAGACTGCCGACGGCTTGTCGGTGAGAGAGGGTCCCGAGACTGACCGTTAGGAAGAGTCATCGATCAGTCAAACAGCTCTGCTTTGACTCGAGTCTATGCCTTATCTGGGTCTTGTGCACGGTGAGGAGGTTGTTTGGAGAAAAGTGATTCTCAGCCCTAAACAAATAACCTAGCTATACATTATTTATGTGAAATTTGGGTCTAATACTTTTTTACGCTTTTAATTTCTGGGAAAACCTTGTCGATTTCAGCAAAAAACCGAAATAACTAGAAGCATGGGTACATTACAGCTGTGTTATTTAAAAGTATCGAAAATTCAAAGGTTAGCTATGAAAGTTAACGACAAACTTGACAATCAGATAAAAAGTTAGAACAATAACGAAAGAACAACCATCTCAAAAATAATAGAAGTATTGCAATTCGCATAGGTAGCTTGTTCAAAAAGATCACCGTTTTCTGTAAGTCACAAATTTATTCTTCGTGGCAAATTGTATTCTGTCCACTAATTATGGATCACTTCTGATGAGTGCGCATTTAGCTGTAATGCGATTCCACTGTTGGGATCGAGACGCAAATGGCGAGAAATATACAGATTCCTTTAACGTTACTCGAGTTATATTGATGATGACAGACTTTTTTGAAAAATAACAAGAGCAAGGACTAAATTCTACATAAAACAAAGTAACAATTGTTACACGATTTCTGTAACTTACCAGTGCAAATTGTGTTACTTCTATCATTTCTAAGTTGCTTGTTTTTATTAAATTATCGTTGTTTTAACTTTTTGCCTTATTGTCAAGTCTGAGGTTAAACATAGCCAACGTTTGAATTTCCAATAATTTTGAATGACAGATCTGCAATGCTTTTAGTTATAAGGGTTTTTGTTAAAAACGAAGAATAACAAGAGCAGAAAAAACTTTAGAATTGAATTTTACTCTAAATAAAGTAATATTTTTTTAAGCCCGCCAACGTCACATTTTAAGGATGCATTATCTCTTTACAACCCTATAAATTGATTTAGTTGAACTTTAGTTACTGTCGATTAATGCCCTGGGATTCAGTTAAAAGTGTACAAAAGCTTTTTACAAGTCCAAAAATCACTGAGATCTTTTTTTTCGTAATTTGAAACCCCAATTCTACGCTCTGTAACATCTCATGGTTAGAGATAAGCCGCGGTAAATAACAATATTTTGTTCCCCTATATGACGTTGCTCTGTGTCGGTTGTTATGCGAGACACCCTGCATAGTGGAGCCTGGATTTGGAATGAAAATCACTTTGATATCATCCTAGTAGTTACTATAAGTGTTACATGGTTTATAGCATTGTAAAACTTCTTTGTGAGCTTGAAATGTTATGACCAGAATTAGGATCACTTGAATGCACCCAAGTGATAGCTCTGCTGTCTCGATTTTTTCTCAAAACTTCTCTCAGCTCATTAGATGACTATTGGGTACAGCGTCTCATTAATTTCAACAAGGGGCTGGCCCATGCCGCCCGAATCTAACATACCCTATAGTTCTGGAAGGTTTTTGCCTGTATATGTAGATTAGAGGACTTCCTTAATCATTTAAGCCCTTGTCTTCTACTTACACACCCGCTGTCTTCCCGACCTACAGGGTAGATCTATTTATTTTGGAAGATAGATACGGTTATACAGTTAAAATGTATTTGGTAGTTTGTCTGTGTTCAAACGAACTTGACTAATTTTTAGCTTGTCTCCGCTGTTTTAGAAAAAAAGGAGACTACCGAAATTATACTTTTTGTGTTTAATGTATAAGCTAAATAATCATGGAAGCAAAAATTTGGGCAATACCTACGTTGTCGTTGAGGGTTAAGGAGGATTACGACTATATGCAAACGGGAGGCTATAAAATTGGACCTTGCACCATGTCATAGTTGAGTCGAAACCTCTGATTTAATCACGTGATGTTTTTCAGCAACATTTCACCCCCTTTCCCTTTCTCGTCGTGGTAGTTGCTGGATTATAAACGCCCTCATGCCCAAAGTTACGGGTATTTTTTGAGCCCATATATCTCAAACGTCTTCAGAGTCTTACCAGTGACTCAGTGAGAAAAAAATTGAAGCTGCAGATTCCACGCAACCGTGAGAAATAGTTTCAAGAAAAAAAATTCGATTAGATCCGCGGGAAAATGTTTCTCGCTAAACTATTATATGGTCTCAATAGCTCCTTGATTCAGATTCAAACTGCTTTTTTCAAAACCCCGATAGGACCATTTTTTGCTGAGGTATTGAATCTTCAATATATTTTTTTTGTTTTCATCACCGATATCGATCGTACAGATAATCCAAGAATATTTCCAGATGCTGCAATTGATTCTCTGAAACATCTGGTAAATGATGAAAATTGTTTCATTCTTCATGTGGGCCGGAACGGGAAATAGAAAAAAGTGGTAATTTATGTTTTTTTGCAGAACAAAGAAGAATTGCAAATATCGACAAAATGGCTAATCTTGCGCGTGACTTTTACAGCTTCGTGTATACACAAAAACATTATGAACTATCTATTTGATCTACCAAGACGTTTTTTCTATTCTGAAAAATCGAACTTTCAGAGAAATTAAAGGATCAGGTTTATTGGTAAAAGCGTTATGATTGAATAAAAACGTTTTTGAGCTCTTTCTACATTTTTCCAAAAAATGTAGAGATTATTGAAAAATATGTCCTTCTATGAATTTGAATGTCTTTTGTCTAGAAAATTTGCAAAACGGTAAAAAGCACATTTTTTACTTTGAACTTTTTAGCAACAATAAACCTGATACATTAATTTTTTTTTAAACTTTGGTTGTTTCTGAGCAAAAAACTTGGGTTGATCAAAGTGAAATCTTAAAGGTTTATTTTGGGTATATGGAGCTTTAAGACCTACTCCCATCATTAGTCTTTTTCCATTATTTGAAATTCAGCCGTTGACATAAATTGCCCTTTTTTTCCAACTCATATGAAGGATGGTAAGAATGTTCCTTCAATAAATGATGATTGATCTTCTCAGAGAATTCATTCCAGCTTTTGAAAATACCCTTAGATTTTTGTCCAATGAATGGTTCCTGGACATCGATGATCAAAGCCACAAAAATGGTCCTTTTTCATTAAAAGTCCGGTCGAATCGAGGTACTGCAAACAGCAGATCGAAGAAAAAATACTCGTAAGAGACTATTTAGTGCATGCAATGATTTATCAGAATATATATTACACAGTATAATATGTATTTTTCCAAATCCATGGAACCCTACTGTTTTGCTTGATCCTACCGAAATTGATTGTGAAGATTGTAATTATCAGCTAAATATTCTGAGGAAGATTCATACTTCAATCTTGGATAATCTTCAGTAGAATATCTGATCCGAACATGATACTACCACATTGTTTCATCTATAGGCCATACCATCATATGCATCCATCGTGTATTCTAATTCCAAATCGGATTTAGTTTGGGTTGCGTCATCCACCCCCCTACCCTCTTCCTCCTTGCCGCCCTATGGCCAGCATTCGTACTTTCTAGGCAGTAATTAATATTCCATGTACGGAGGTCGCTCTAGCCAACCCCGCCGGGCCGATAAGACGTCCGTCGGTTCGTCCATCTTCCACGATCCTGCTGGCCGTCGGTCCATACGCAGGAAATCTTAGGACGAAGGTCCGCTCATTTGCATACGGCGACTTAGATGCTGCCTCAGATCCAGAGACATCGTTATTGCTAGACGGCCATTCATGTAACTTCCAAAACTATGTATTTGTTTCTCTAATAACGCTTCGAATTTCCGAAATTATGGAAGCAAGCCAGAGTTTATCCAAAATCCAAAGCGGAGATAAAACAAATATTGCAAATCATAGAGTGTGCCTTCTTTGCAACTTTTCGAAAACTTTTGAAATTACACGTCACAACAGAATACATTTCAACAAATTTGCAGGGTTCTATAGATACATGTTATATACACTGGTTTCTCGAAAGCTTTTGACAAAGTTTTTCAGATAGGTTTCAATTTGTTTCGTACCATCGACATAAGTATGGTGTTCAGCCAGGTTCAAACTTAGATCCTTTACTATATACTTTGTATATTAATAAGCATCGTGGTGAACGAACTGCTCGTTAGGCTCAGCAGTATGGGTGTCTACGCGCAAGCCTATGCTGATGACGTAAGCATAGTGGTTAGGGGGCGTTTCTGTAGAACAGTCTCGGAAATTATGCAGGGCGCTCTGCGCTCCGTGGAATCGTGGTGTAGGGAAGTCGATCTTTCTGTTAATGCTGAAAAGACCGAGCTGATCCTATTCACTAGGAGAAGAAGGCTTGACGGACTGGTCATGCCTACCTTCTTTGGGACTAGATTAGTTTTGTCCCAGTCAGTGAAATATCTGGGAATTATCCTGGACTGCAAACTGAACTGGAGAGAGCATGTGGAACACAAGGTTAGCAAGGCTCGCAATTCGATGTGGGCTTGTAGACGTGTTGTCGGTGTAAGGTGGGGGCTTAAACCCAAAGTGGTATACTGGCTCTACACGACGATAGTACGTCCATCTCTCTTGTACGGCTCCCTGGTCTGGTGGCCTTGCATTAGAACTGAGTCAACTAAGGCCAAACTCAATAAAATTCAGCGTTTGGCCTGTATTAGCATTACAAGCGCAGTGCGAACAACGCCATTGAGTGCAATGGAAGCTCTGTTGGATCTCCCACCGTTGGATCTGGTGATCCGCGGTGAAGCGAGAGTAGTCGCTCATCGACTGTGGAGTCAGGGCAGCTGGGCTTTCTTGAATCCGGTCAAGGGGCATACTGCCATATTAGTCGAATTAGAAAGGGAGGACCCCGTCCTTCTAAGCAGGGGTGATCGTATTACCCCTAAATATCGCTTCAACCGCAAGTTTATTGTGGAGTACCCAACGAGGGAGGAGTGGGACGCCGGTAGCCGAGGACTCTCCGAAGTGAGCGGGCAGGTCTGGTACACGGACGGCTCGGTCACCGAAGAGGGCTCAGGTGCTGGGGTCTCTGGACCTAGAACTAGGCTATCTCTGCCTCTCGGTGAGTACACCACCATTTTCCAGGCGGAAATCTTTGCGATTCTGGCTTGTGTATCTCACATTCTGGAGGAGGGTGGGCCTAGGAGAAGAATAACAATCTTATCCGACAGCCAGGCTGCAATGAAAGCACTAAGTGCATGTAAGATTACTTCGAGTCTTGTATTGCAATGCAGGGAGGCTCTGGATTGCCTCGCAGCGAGGCATCCGGTATCGTTAATATGGGTACCGGGGCACGCTGGGATAAGGGGCAATGAGACGGCGGACACTCTGGCGAAAACAGGATCAGCCAGCAAGCTCGTTGGTCCTGAGCCAGCTCTAGGAGTAACCGCGCATAAAGCTAGGAGGAAAATGGAGACGTGGGTTGCAAGACAACACTCTCAGAAATGGAGAAGTATCTCTAGACATCTCCGCCAGGCACGAGAGCTCATTGAAGGGCCCAGTGCTAAGGATGGACGCTTCTGCCTATCTCTGGGTAGAGCCAACCTAAGGTTGCTGGTGGGACTGTTGTCTGGCCATAACACGTTAAGGCGGCACCTGCACGTGATGGGGGTGGCTGAGGATCCCTTGTGCGAACGCTGCGGAGTAGAGGAAGAGACCTCGGCGCACGTTTTGTGTCGCTGTGAAGCTCTGAGCTACTATAGGCAGACTATACTGGGGTCCATTACTTTGGACCCTCAGGACGTAAAGGAGCTTGGACTCAAGGCGATTCTCAACTTCGCTAAAAGGGCGAGGCTTGTGATTTAAGTATTGTAGAGGTGCATAAGGGCCCGCTTAAGCGGCCTATGCACTGGCTCCTTATGGTGGCCGGGATGCCTCTAAAATTCAAGATTCATTCATTCATATTAATGAGCAATCATCGGCGGTTGATTGCAACGCGTTATGTTTTGCGGACGATCTCAAAATTTTCTCAAAATAAATTAGCTGTCATTGAAAACTGGTGTAAGGCCATGCCCAAAAATGTAAGATTACATCATATAGTAGAAGAAACACTGTTGTTAACAACAGCTGGGTAACCAATAATTGTGAAATTCAAAGAGCAACCATGTTGAAATATCTAGGCATAGCTTCTGATTCTAAGTTAACATTTGCATGTTCAGCAGGAAGTATCGGATGCTTTGAAAGTTTATGCATTTATTGTACCGGACAGCGATGTGGTTAAGCTTTCGTTTAATTCGCTTGTACGCCCGAAGCTACAATATGGTTGTATTATATGGGAGCCTTTATATGATCGCTACATCGTCGCTTTAGAAAAGGGCTCCATGTAAAGCTTTAAAATATCTGGCGCTTAACGGGGCTCCTACAATCACGAGCACCATCTGCTGAGGTAACGTGGAGGTGAAAAGGAAACGAGGGTGGGCTGGGCCTAGACGGTCGTCGGCGCTACTTTGAAAAAGGAAAGGATGACTGCAGGCGCATACCAAGGTAAATTTTCATAATAACAGAGTCGGATTTCGATTAGCGATATAAAATGCAAATCGTTTCTTATTTTGGTACTCAGCAAGTGATCATTTAGTATTTTTCTCCCCTTGTTACTGTTCGTCGATATTGTGTTGTTGAATTGTTGTTGGTGTGATTGTTCTTGAGTGCCTTTTTTATCAAGGCTGATAATGGACAATAAAGGGTCATATGCGACCATTTTAATTACGAATACAGTGAGTTCAATTTACGATGAGGTCAACAATAGTGTGGAGCAGTTCAACTCTATAATCGCAAAATACATTGGGGTAAGCGAATAAATTATTGCAAGAAGAGGTCATACCATGGAAGATGTGCCGCAGCTGTAGTGAGCCACAATACCCAGCGGTCTATCTATGTGGTCTAAATACAATACAATACAATACGCAATTAAAAAGGCAATACAAAAATCATTGGACACCGCAGTTCAGTCTTGTGGTTTGTTTATTGATCGCACAGATCCACTTCTATTACAGTAGACAAGAAATGTACTTAATCCAGGTATAAGCCTACCTGTTTGTTGCTTTGCAAAAACTACCTAACTATTTCCTCTTATTTTGACGGCATAAGATATTTTATGGCTCCCCTTCAATTGTTACCATGTACCACATGACCCTTCTAAACATAATTGTGTTTACTGACATGAATAAACGAATTGTAATTTGAGTTCTTGAATTTATTTTAGAAAAGGTATCAAATTATTTGAATACATTTTTTCTTAGTCGGAACGCACCGTCGCGTCGCTTGGACTGGCAGGACGAAACAGTAGACGAATTTCGCCGAAAAACCGACTTGAACTTCACAGCTTACGTTTCATTTTTTATTATTTCCAAATGAAACTCTTGAAGCGGGCTAAAACCAAAGTCCACTGGGTGCTAACGATCCACTTTTTCGATTTTATCCACTACGATCTTTTTAAAATATCAAGAAGTTGAGCACAACTAGTAAGCATTTCAACCCACCATAATTCTTGCGCAAAAACAAAATTTTGTAAAACGCTCTGATAGAACCTTAGGCAATTATGTCCTGCTTATATCCAGAAAAATATCACAAACTGCAGAACACAAATTGAACGTAACGGCGAAATGGGTACATTTCACGGGTCATGAAATTCAAATGAAAATGCAGGTATAAAATCTACCAAATTATCGTTCTCAAAAACATATTTCCTTGACATATTTCCACGCTAAATTCCCATATACTTGACTGGAGTGATATCCGAATTCATTCTTTCCTGTCGGCAGTTGCAGATAGATCTGTTGGCTCTTGGTGTCAAACCTGTAGAGCAGGTACCGATTTTTTCAAATCGTGAGCACATTATTCATCGGATTTTCGTTACTTAAATTTCCTGTAATCACAGATCAGAAGCTTCTTAATAATAGAACGTGTTTCACTGATATCAAAGATGCAGCATTTAGAATCACCTTCCTCCAACCCCCACTTTTTAAGCAGTACAATTTTTTTCTGTCAATGATAACGTCAAAAACGGAGTTTCAGCAATTGTTAATTTTTCTTTTTTGCCTATAGCACCGTTGCCACTGGACTAAAACTACAAAGCTTTGGCATACTAGTAACCCCGTGTGGAAATTTCATGAAAATCCGAGCGGTTATTTTCAAGTTGATGAGTGATACAGTTTTTCGTGATGTAGATGTCATATGACTTAAAAAACATAACACCTCATTTTAGAAATTTTTCGCGATTATAATACTTCCTCGCCAATGACGTGGGAAGTAAAACTGCTTTAAAATCGAGGAGTATCAGCGATCGCGATTATGAGTACCTATTTGCAGAATGACTTATCTACGCGATATTATATGAATACGTCCTTTCTTAGTCCGTACATTGCGCCGCAACGCTTGGGTTGGCAGCACGAAACAGTGGACAAAATTCGTCCAAAATACGATTTGTAGAGGTTTGCGCGCTACGAAATTGACGCTTTATTTTTTGATATTATTGGATGAAATTTTCACAGAGTGCTGAAAACAAAACCCTACAGGGTGCTATAGAGTAACTTTTTCATTTTTTTTCACTAGGTTCTTTTTAAAAAAATCGCGCAGTTGAACAGAAAAAGTGCGCACTTCAACCCGTCATAAAACTCGTGAAAAAACAAAATTGCTTCTATAGCACCCTGGGCAGTTATCTTCTCAACATACTCTATGAATTTCATTCAAAAATATTGAAAAATGGAGTGTCAGTTTTGAAGCAGCTGAACCGTTGTAAATGGCTTGAAACTCACTGCGTCGGAGCCGCCTTAAGCTAGATGGAATTTATCCTGAACGAGACATTGACTATGGAATTTCATGTAGCACGCTAGATCTAGATACTTTGCAACTGAGGCGAATTATAGCATCTCTTTTATTTCTGTTCCAAATCTTACATAAACCATGGACTGCTCGTCCATCCTATGCCAAATAAGTTTTAATGTATCTACCTAGGTTCAGTAGTGGGACAAGTATTACGCTTAAGTGTACTAGTCCAAGGATCAATACCTTAGTTATAAAGTGTCACAATATTATAAGAGGATATCTCCTTACTGTGATATTTTCATTTGCACATTGAAGAAGATAGTGGATCAGCCTGCCATACATTTTGTAGTTAGGCATATAATGATTCATGATTTTAATAATAAAGTTATCATTATTCGGATTAATTATTATTGCACTATGTAAGTACATAGGGTAATAACTAGATGAGTATATACGGAATAATTTTTACGATGGCTACATTATCAAAGTCATCAATGCCTCTGGTAACTAATCTTTCACTCAAAAAGAACCTCTCGAGTCACAATGAAACCCTGAAATATCTTTTCCTCTACGCCAAGGAAGCATAATTTATTTAGAAGGAAGCTCCCGCTAAGCAGAAAAGATAAAAAATAAAAAAAAATGTCAAATCTTCTGTGACAAAAATTTCTCAATAAAGAAGGTACGTGTAAAATTTAATATCTTATTATTATTATAAGTGGATTTTTTTAGTTGCAATGTTAAGGCAATAAACACATCCTTGCAATCATCTCTGTAGTTCAGCCCTGCCATTAATCTAACATCCCTTCTCTGCAATCCAGACACTCTGACTTCCTCAGCAGAGTGGGTACAATAATTGCATATGCTATGTGCGTATATAATAGTGCGAAGAAACAAATACTTGGCGACACTTCTCGCAATAAGTTGCGTAGGCCATCTCTCGACACAGTCACAAGAAACTGAATTTTCCAAAGCCTTTGTTATTTTGATTCTACTTAATCAATCATTTTCTCGCCAAGAATTTTTTAGCCAACCCGCTAGCGACATTCATGCTTCCGCATGTTGAATTTGATATGAAATACTTCTCATCTATTAAACAGATTGATGCAGGTCGTTTCTAATTCGGATGTTCTAAAATCACGAAAGCCATGATTTCACTATCTAGTTCAGTACTCCTCAAAGTGGGTAATAGCGCCCCCTTTTGTTGCCGCTGGGACCTATTTGGGGCGGTAGAGTGCCGAAAGGAAATTGGATAGCATTGGATAATTGTTGTGCCCTGTTCTTCAGTTGTCACAAGGACATTCGCTCTTATAGGCAGTGATGCAACCAACTCCCCCCCCCCCCACCTCAATTTTCAATTTGTCGATACCACCTCCCGCTTTTCAATTATGTTAAAGGTATTCGTTCTCAGAAGCAGACGTGATAAGCGTGGGAAGGGAGGTGGGGACACTCTTCAATGTTCAATTTTGGTGGCGCAATAAAGTATTTGATTCTCAAAGTGCGCATTAGATGAAAAGTTTGAGAACCTATGATCTAGTCTATGTTATAATGTCTTGGGAGGGCGCTGACAGCCGGTCTGCCGTGGCATCAGTAGCAGCAGCGTCTCCAGTGTTTGTCTACTCTTCTGAAGGCATTGTTCCCGGATTTCAAGCTGCGATTAGGGTGGAATGATTTAAGGGGGAGAAGATAACCAGGTCCGCTGCTGCTGGCCGCCCCGGACGTATGACGGTCACTACCATCCGAAACAGATTTCCGGTCACTTTGCTGACGTCTTAAGGATGGAGGTAGCGAGAGGGTTAAATCAGAAAGAAGCGTAAGATGCAAATTTGTCAGGAGGTGGAAGGGTACACTTCTATTTGTAGCCTTTTAAAATAGGGAAAACGTTTTTTTTTAATCAACTACTTTGCTTTGATTTTACTTTCGACCGAGCAGAAAGGTCAAGTTTCTTATGAATAGGTTTTTCGGGCGTTAAGTCTTATAGAGCAATGTTTTAACTTTAATTTGGATTCTTGGCGACCTCAATAATTGTCATTTTCAAGCGAGTGTTTAAGCTTTTAATATACCCACACGGTAACCTAGATCAAATTCATTTAGTAATAGTTTTTAAATAACTTACATTTTTTACAACAAAAAAAAGTTTCATTAACTTTTCTATAATGGTGACCACTTTTCAGTCATAAGCCCTAAAATGGGTATATTCAATACTCAAAACTCGGCCAAGGATTACAATTTTGGAGGTCGCCGAACATCTAAATTAAAGTGTAAGATTTGTTTTACTTGACCCGATGAGTATTTTTATTCCAAAGCATTCTTTAACCTGGCCTGTTAGGCCAAAACTGGCAATCTTTTGGTTTTCGCGGAGTGTACAAATTAATCTAATATTGAACACGGTATGACGACCAGGTTGCTAGATGACGGATCAGCTACCGGTGACACAATAATACCATCCATATGTTAATCAATTATCGCCATCTTACAAGCTTAGTAACCTACTCCGCATGGTTGTCCTTCATCTTGTCACTGGAATATGTTTCGTATGTCGTCAATGGAGCCATTTCAAACAAAATCCGCTGGATAAAGATAAGTTGTTATTGAGTGGTTAATCCGCGCAAATATAATGCGGAACTGTTGAAGAATACTGTATTTTAGACTACTGAAAATGAAATTTTTTATCCTCATCGATATTTCGAAAAATAACTTTAATAGATCACATGACTAGCTAGATCTTGAAAATCAGTTGAAAATGACGCACTTATCCTTCTGACGTCTTTAACGTACCTAATTGTATAATCCAGTATATTACTCAGTGTCGTCCTTTCTCTTTATCTGTCAGCAGTATAATAATTTTGAGAAATACTTAGGTATCGATAGATTCGGAATTGCAGAGAAATTTATTGTATCACGGACAAAACAAAAATGGCATCAAGTAGGTTCATAAATGATTATGTTCAGCACAAGTTATACTCTTTGAAAACAAGACAGTGTCGTAGAACTTATACACTAGATATGATATATTTGCTATGCTTTCGCCTGTTGCCCGACAGAACAAGCCTAGAGCATGCTGATCAGCTGCCAAAAAAGCACGGAATAGTTGTCCATGGTCAGAGAGATGAAGCAGAATGTCTAAGTTATACTCTCTGAGAAAAAAGTTAGTTATAGTTGTCGTCACCGTTCTTGGTGGGTCAAAGTAGGACTCCCAGTATCCCTTTATATATCTCCATCCCGCTCATACATACACGTGCATCCCTCCCCTGTGTGTGAACGTTTGTTCGGTAAGCTCAAGGACATACGTTTATTAGTTGTGTGTCTCCGTCTCGAAAACTTTGTCGTTACGTATGACTGCCCTTCAGTTATATTTGTCAGAGTGACAACTTGCTTGACACCGGCGTGTAATTTGAGTTGTCCTGCTATCAATCTTCAATAGAAAATTATACAGTGCCCGGAAATACGATCCACTGTTACCTACTTCATACGTACTGGAGAGAGTAGTGCGCTGAAGATTAGTCTGCGCAGTGTTCAGCGAATAAAATCAGAAAATAAGAAAGGTTGCAACACCTGGGGAAACTCAAAAAATCACAAAATGCAAGACCTATGATGTAAGTGATGCCGTCAAAACAGAAATTAGGAATACTTTGTACGATATGAGAAGTAAAGGACAACATATCACGATCTCTGCGCTCAATCAGGAGCTTAAGAAAAAGGTACATATACAGGGTGGCCCATCCATGTGTGGGCGGAATATTACATAAACAAATACATTTTGGGAAAATCTATTTATGGGATACATAACATTGGAGGGCACATTTCATAATTTCGACCTACATATCAAAGTTGTGATTTTTCACATGGAATGCCTTAAACTTTATTGCATATTTGGATGAACCTGAGATATCAGTCTTTTGTCTAGAAAAACCCCCCCTCAGTCCGCCATTTTGAAATTTCGAGTGCTGAATTTTATATCAAAAGAAACTTACACACCTCAGCTTGTATCTTATTTATTATTATTATTATTATTATTATTATTATTATGATAATTGAGATGAGCAGAGTACACAGTACTATAAGCTCATGCAGTAAATATAGTGTACGGACACGTAACACAAATACATCAAATAGAAAAAAATAAAAAAATACAGTTCACAGCTATAAAGTTTGTACACTCCTCCAGCTATCATACTGCACTTTGAAGCTATTAACTGAAGTAGCACCAACCACACTTTCAGGTAAGCTATTCCAGGTGTTGAGTATGCGGTTGGGAAGAAACCACTGTCGGACTGTTGTTTTAAATGGCTCCTTATGCAGTTTGAAGCTGTGTCCGCGTAGATTGCTGCGCGACAGATGGTATAGATGCATGAGGTTGGTGCCCATCAAACCATGAAGTATCCTGAACGTAACTATAAGATCGCCACGAAGTCTTCGCTCAGAGAATGAGGTCAGGTTGAATAATTCAAGGCGATCTTCATAGCTTGGTCTTCGTGCTCCAAAAGGGATACGAGTAGCTCGACGCTGTACTGATTCGACGAGATTTCTATCGCGCAGAAGCACAGTGTCCCATACCGGGCCAGCGAATTCAAGAATTGGCCTCACGAATGCCTTGTAAATGTAGGCGCAAGTTTTGACATCGGATCCTTTGAAAGACCTCTCCAGCATATATAGAAGTTTCTTGGCTTTTGATGTAACGTGGTGAATATGCTCTGACCAGGAAAGACGATCGTTGACTACAACGCCCAGATCAGAGTGGCTCGAAACTGCTTCGATGTTGTGGTCAGAGATCTTGTATGTAAATCGCGGATTTGTCTTCCCGAGGTGAAGGACACAACACTTGGTTAGATTTAAGGGTAAAAGCCAACTGACTGACCATTGACAAACAGTATCAAGATCTCGTTGAAGCATAGCAGAATTTACGACAGTATTGTAAATCTTTCAATTTTAATTTTTGCTCATACAGGGTGGTCAAAAACGCAAATTGTAGTTTTTCTCAAAAATTTCAAATGTATCACCCTGCATATTTGTGCAAGTTTGGATTCAATTTTTTATAAGCTTTTTTTATACTAAGCACATAAGGGTTTTTACGGCTATTTTTTCGGTTATTAGCACCTCTTTTATGGAAAGGCTTAATTCCCTAAAATATCGCATCATCCTTGGAAAAAAATAAATTGTCGATTAGTTAGAAACTGTCAAAATTAGCTTTGTGAGCATTATAATAAAAACGTGTTTGAAAATTAATTTTTCTAAAGAAGAAATTGTGAATATGGTGTTCGTTTTGGGCGAAGCCCAAAGAAATAGTTTCCTAGCATCCCGCATTTATAATCAACGGTACCGTAATATGCGACATCCAAGGCCGGAAAGACTTTCCGCGGTACGAGAACGCTTTGAATCAAGTTTAGTGTAGCAGTGGAATATAGTAAGAAATGTATAAATAATCCAAGTGTCACCAATGAGGCGAATCAGTTGGAGCATCTATTAAAGTTGCAGGAAAATCCCCATTTAAGTGCACGGCAAATAGGAGCAGAAACTAATATATGCAGATCTTCTGTCCAAAGAATTATTCACAAGTATAGGTACCATCTATATCACCAATGCTTGCATTAAGGCCTTCGTCCTCATGATTTCGCAGCTCGAATGGAGTTTAGTATAATGCTAAATAAGGTGAGTGAAGGCACTACTTTCCTGGATAAGGTTCTTTTTAGCGATGAGGCAACTTTTATCAGCATAGGTGTTTTCAACAGGCATAACATGCACTATTATGCGACGGAAAACCCCTACTGGGTTAGGCAAATAGATTTTCAAAATATATGGAGCTTGAATGTTTGGGGAGGAGTTATTGGCAGACAAGTTATCGGGCCTTTCTTTTTCGACAACAGATTAACAGGTACAGAATACTTGATTTCTTTGATCGGGTATTTGCCTTTCCTTTTGGAGGATGTCAACCTGCAAACTGGGATGCATATGTACTTCCAACATGAGCGCGCACCTGCGCATTATCATAATGGTGTACGTAACTATTTGGATCCCCAGAGTAACAATCGTTGGATCGGGCATGATGGGCCTATATCTTGGCCTCCTAGATCACCAGATATGACACCGATAGACTTCTTTCTATGGGGCTACGTTAAGCAAGAGGTTTATAGATATCCACCATCTACGCCGGAAAATATGAAGAAAAGGATTAAGGATGCTTTTAGGAACATAAGCAGTTTTTGTTGATTAGGTCTTGAGTAGTGATAGTTGTTTGTTTAGGTTGTCTTTATAGTTGTTTTTCTCTATTATGCTTGAAGCTGATTTATACTGTTCTGATTGTTATTAGCTTTTATGTCAAATCTGTACTCTAAGTGGCAATATGGAACTAGCCCTTTGTTTGTCTTTTGTTTCCATGGATGATGTGATTTTTTTCCTTAATTTTGGTGTTGTTCCATTAAAAGCTTAATAACTCCAAATCTAGTGATTTTATCTGAATCAAACCTTATACCAAAAAAAGCTTATGAAAAATGAATCCAAACTTACACAAATATACAGGGTGATGCATTTAAAATTTTAGAGAAAAAGTACAATTCGCATTTTTGAACGCCCTGTATGAGCAAAAATGAAAATTCGAAAAAGTAACAAATAAGATAAAAGCTGAGGGGTGTAAGTTTTTTTTAAAACAAAATTTAGCACTCCAAACTTCAAAATGGCGGATTGAAGGTTTGCAGAAGTGGACAGTTTTTCTGGACAAAACACCTTACATCTCAGTAGCTAATTATCAAAACCGCATAGTATGTTATATCAATCTTCTTTTTTTGAATTGTTTTATCCAAATATGCAATAAAATTTGAGGCATTCCATTTGAAAAATCACATCTTTGATATGTACGTATGTCGAAATTGGGGCACCCTGTATAATGGCCAATATTTTAAAAATGTGCCCTCAAATGTCATGTATAACATGCCATAAATAGATTTTCCCAAAATGTATTTGTTTTTGAGTAATATTCCGTCCACACATGGATGGGCCACCCTGTACAACGCCTCGGATTCAAGTTTAAGGCGTCTATTGAAAGCTTGCGGTTTTTTCCTACAAGACAGAAGATAACCGCCGACTCTTGTGTGAAAAATAAGTCATTGTTTCCAAATGTGTATATTTTATGAGACATTATATTAATAACCTGAATGGCTATGGTGACAAGGAAGTTTTGAAAGTTTGGGACGATGCTCTAGAGAAGGTGACTCCTACAGTTTGGGCCAAGTGTGTGAAACATACCGATGACTTGATTAAAAATGACCGAGACAAGCATCAAGTGTTTAATAGGAAGGAGACTAAGATAATCATCCACTCGGGAGAAGGCTCAGATGACTCTGATGAAGAAATCCAATAATTCATACTTTTATCGAAAGAATTTTGAAAATTTATACTTCTTAATTTTCTATGTGTGCACCTTAATGTAGATTGTTAAATATTTTGATAGATATGAAGATTATATGCTTGATGTTATTTAAGGCGACATAGATTTAAAAGCTCGAGTTTAAGAGCATCATCCTCAAAATGTATTTTTTGTCTAGCAGTAATTTATTTAGTCGTATTTCACTCCAGGAAGAATTGAGCATTTTTATTATTGAAGATATTAAATGTTAAATGTTCCATCAAGTTAGCAAATACAAGTGTTGTTTTGTATTAAATTGTAAATTCCGTGTGTATTTTTTATGTCAACTTTAAAAAACATCAAATGGCGTCATACTCTACCCATGTTTATGTATAAGATAGAAGATTTTTGAGAATTACGATTAGTAGATAATTTTGAATCGGTTTCCCTCAGTTAGGAAAATTAAGATTCGCCCATGGTACGGAGATTCGATCTGTTTACTTATTTCATATGGCGTTGATGCCGTAACCGCCAAGAACGGTGACTATAACTATAGCAGCATTTCAGCATTTGATGCTATCCCCCCCCTCTAGCTTTATTTTCAAACTCGAATGGAGGGTCCAGCCTTTATATTCTCCTCCATCCTTTATAACAGCCAACCACCAATTTTCAACTCCTACTCATTTTTCTTTAAGAATGATCGGGAGCCTCTGAAACATCAAAAAACGAAGTTTGAGCTAATTCCATTTTGTTTTATGCATTTTTTATTCTCCGCCGCCACTGTATCGATTTTCAACAACTATGACGCTATTTCGTTATTTTAGTAGCCTCGAGTGGAATTTTTTCCAAGTTATAGGGAGGTCTAGGATTAGAGGACAGATAGACAAACAGATAGACTGACGGAAATGATGATGGTATGATTTTACGTGATGTACATATCATATAATATCAAAAAAGAACAGACAATACCTCACATTAGAAATTTTTTCCGATTACAATATCATCACTTAGATTGATCAACAAAGCTAATTCGATTGTCTCGCCGGACAAGAAACAGATATCTGATAGCCACAATAATGCCGCAGTACAACATGAAAAGCCTACTGGATCGCTTACGTAGGGGATACGTGGCAGCCGAACTCCATTCTAATCCAAACATATACCGAAAGGTTGAAAGGGCCTCACTTCCTCCATAATTCCGGCTGGCGTGAAATAGTGCCTAAGCATCGTTAGAGAGGATAGAACCGAACAATTAGTCCGTATAACCTCCATACGTACACGATAAATCTGGCAAGATGACAGCAGGGGTTGTATCTGCATTAGATTCAGCAATAACTCACATATAGGTAGGGGTTAGATATGTCGTGGTGAATATAAGATGGTTGACCCTTTGGAAGACAGGGGCGGGCAAGCCAGTGATATGGTGTTCAATATTTTTCATGCGTTTGTAGTTCAAATTATGCTTTATAAGGCTCGTGATCGTATTCAAAAGTGCAACGCATCTTTTTGATGGTTAGTTGCGGAGGAAGTATGTTTTATTGGAGGACATATTAATATAACCCTGAACATTTAAGACATATAATTTATATTACAAAATAGAAATGAGCAGAGTGCCCATGTACAAAAGGAAAACGAAGTCTACGGACAAGTATCGTAAAATATATAAAATAAAAACAAAAAGTTCATAGCTATTATAAGCTAATAAGTTTGTTCACTTTTCCTCATCCCATGAACCACGCTTTCTAGCAAGGTGTTCCAAGTATTGAGGACAAAATGATGGACAGTTAATTGCTCGTCACTTCGTATAGATGCTTCAGGTTGGTACCAACCAAGCCATGGAGTATTCTAAGTGTGGCTTAAGTCGAGACGATCTTCATATCAGGATCTGCGAGCTGTAAAAGACATGCGAGTTATGCTCTGACGAGGAAAAACGATTGTCGACTACAATGTCAAGATGAGTATGACTGAAAACCGCGTCGATGGTGCGGTCAGAGATCTTGTATACGAGCCGCGGATTTACTTTCCCGCATTGTAATATACAACACCTTGATAGGTTCGTGAGTTGAAGACAATTGTCTAACCATTGACAAACAATGTCAAGATGTTGCTGGAGCAGGGCAAAGTTTATAAACTCCAACATATTAACATGGACTGGGCATGTGGTATGCATGAGTGACAACTACCTCAAAAGCAACGTGTTTTGGTTAAGGCGAAATGGGAAAAGATCTGTAGAAGGACATACGGGAAAACGGAAAATTAGGAGGTCTAAGCTAGAAAAAATGAGGGTAAAACACTGGGAAACAGACCGACCAAAGTGAAGGACAAATGTGCACGAGGCAAAGACTCACGAATGGTTATGGTGCCACTGAAGATCATGATATCCCTGACAATACTGAAATGGGCATGTTTGTTTTCCGTCTCTGCCATTTAGGTCTGATATTCCTGGAGACAGTTGAACGGAAAGCAAACAAGTGGGTATAGTCGTTTGGAGAACTCAAAATAATGTGTGGAGGTAGGCGAAAAATTTCAATCGTGTCTATTTAGGCGTATATGCATAGCTAATCATTGTCGTTCTGAAATTACTTAGTATTCCACCTGCTAGATGGGTCGGTCGTTTTGACGGTGCGCGGAACATCGAGTAGTTATCTCGTTTGTGCTCCTTTCAAAACCAAAAAGATTACCAAAGCACGGTATCCTTGGATTACTACTAATATCAAATTTATGATGCGACTGCGAAATAAGGCTTATTCTCAATATATTAAAGCAGTAAAGAACAAGTATCCCAGTGAAATAATAGCTTCAAAATGGATATATTATAAACAGCTTAGAAATCTTGTCACAGCCTCTTTCAGGAGGGAAAAGAAAGCTTACATTGAATATAAACTGAGACAAAGCAACAATAGTCGAGAATGGTGGAATGCTATCAAAAACATTGGCGTTCATGGTTCTAGAAATGATAACCGGTGTTCAATACAGCCTGACATGCTTAATGATTATTTCATAGACTCTATTCCCGTCAATAAGGTTAATAACTACTTACGGACATTCTATAACACAAATCATCTTTCCCCTGCAGTTCAACCGTTTAGCTTTAAACTTGTTACTAAAGAAAGGGTTTTGGATATTTTTTCTAAAATTAAGTCACGTGCAAAGGGTCTGGATGGCCTAAACTTAGATCTTTTGATTCCCCTAATTCCATACTGTATCGATGCATTAACACACATTATAAATTTTTCACTAGAAAAAGGTGTCGTGCCGAGCCTATGGAAAGCCGCTATGGTTAGACCTCTTGCAAAAATTGATGATCCGATAGCACCTGGTGATTTCAGGCCTATTAGTATACTGCCATTGCTATCTAAAATTCTGGAAAGAATTGTCTATGAGCAAATACTAGGACACATAAATAAAAACAGTTTGATTCCAAATGTTCAGTCGGGGTTTCGGAAAGGTCACAGTACGGTTACCACTTTGATAAACATATGTGATGACTATATCAGAGCTATGGATAAATCTTGTGTCACAACGTCAATTCTAGTTGATCTCAGCAAAGCTTTCGATTCTATCAATCATGAATTGCTTCTTGGTAAGCTGCATTATCTTGGATTTTCTGATAGTACTGTTACGTGGTTTAGGAGTTACTTGCATGAGCGGTCACAGCTAGTCAATGTAGGCGGCTGTATGTCCGATAAGCGTGCGATTTTGAAGGGGGTACCGCAGGGCTCCATACTTGGCCCAATTTTGTTTACTTTGTATACGTTCGATCTAAGTCGTGACATTAAATATTGTTCTATTCAGTCTTACGCTGACGATACCCAACTGTATTTGTCTTACCGTCCTTTCGATTTCCTGGAGGCAAACAGGAGAATGTCTTGTGATCTAGATCGTGTTGCAAAGTGGTATAACGATCACGGGTTACTTATCAATTCAAACAAATCTGCTGTCATAACTATTAAGTCCATACAAAGTAATTTCGATAGTAACTTGATAAAATTACACCTGGAAGGTGGAGACTTGCCTCATATAAAATCCGTGAAAAATTTAGGAGTAATAGTGGATGAACATCTCACGTTTCACGATCACGTTTCCAGGGTTGTGCAAAATTCATATGCTAAGCTCAAGACAATTTACAGTTATAAACATGTATTATCTAGTCAAACCAAGATCAAGCTTTGTAACTCTTTGATTCTCAGCAAAGTCGAATACGCTGATGCGGTGTATGGTCCATGCCTGACACAGTCGGAAGCTTATAGGATACAAAAAGTGCAAAATAGTTGTATCAGGTATTCATTAGGTGTTCCGAGAAGGGAACACATTACTAGATACATTAAGGATGTCAAGTGGCTCACGATGCGTCAGAGATGGATTGTACACTTGTTGGTCATAGTACAGACAGTCCTATTAACCAAATATCCAGCACATCTGAGCAGCAAACTCTCATTTAGAAGTCAGCATCACTCGGCGAACTTACGCTTTGTAGGTTATACCCTCGATATGCCCCCCCATAAATCAACACAATTCACAAAGTGCTTCTCATACATGGCGCCTTCCCTTTATAACTGTCTATCATCAGATCTGAAAAGTTTGAGTAACAATAATTTTAAAGTTAAAATAAAGCAATTTGTTCTCGATAATACCTAATTCTATACTAAGCTTTCATCTTGTAACTGCTGTGATTCTACATTAAGTGTCTGGTTGTCTTCACATTTTACACACTATTATGTTGTATTTGTCACTTTTCAGTACTATATGTCTTGATCATTATTTTTTTGTATCTGTGATTTTTTTTTTTTATGTTTGTTAAACTTATGTAGCCCTGGTTGGTACCAAAAGCAGCTATTAGCTGATACACCCGCCAGGTAAAATAAAGGCATATTATTATTATTATTATTATTATTATTATCTTTCATAGTACCCACTATAACCCCGCTATAACTTGGAAACTACCAGACAGATTTTGTTGGAACTTTCGCTCAAACCTTGTTTTTTGACATTTGAGGGGATACTGATCATTTTTGAAAAAAAGCTTAGGGGTGGGGGAGGGTAGGTCTTAATTTTTTGACGTTGGGATACTCATACGCCTCTAGTAAGTTTACGCACCTTTTTCACCCATCATACTTTTATCCTTGTATCGTGTACATATATTTCTGTCCCTCGCGCGTCAGTAATACGCTTCGCGCGGTCCTGCCGATGCACGTAGATAGCAGAGGGCCTCCGCTGCTCGACTGGATCTGGATCGTTCCACGCCAGATGTACACATAGTTCCGATAATGTGCGTCCACATGAATTTTTCTTAGCGTACCTGTCTTCAAAACTTTTTGAAAAGGAGGTGACGTATTTTTTCAGGAAGCCAAATACTAGAGATCCCTAACATTGTACAGAAAAATAAATATGCAAAGTTTAATCGTATGAGCCTGTTTGACTAACTTGATCCAGTTAATTTTTCATACATATTCGTAGCTAACTTTTTTCTCAGAGGGACCAACTTGTGCCAAACACAGTCCTTTATGACCTGATAATAGCCTTGCGAAGGAAATGCGGAGTCAACCTACTTGACGCAATTTTTTATATTGAGGGCTGCCAGAGGAATCCAGCTGTCATAAGTTTTACCTGCGCCGTTACTCCCCATCCACCAAAGTGATACGGTCTTTTTGCGTTTGCGGCAGAGCTCACATACATGGTTTTAACATAAATACATGAATGTCCGTACAACACTGGATGCACCATTATCTCATTTCAATTCGATTTAAAGAAACAAACAGTATGTATGTTACACATATCAGTTGCAACGTAGACGTTGATATTTCATGCGCCATATCCCGCAACACGAACGTGAGCGACTAAACAAACCAAAACGTGGCCGCCTCTCAATCTGCCGGCTCCCGAATATTACCAATATCCATCAGATGTGCATACAGGTACATTGTACTGCCAGGCACACATCAACTGATTCGAAGGAGATAATGGAAAGGACGAAATCCGAGAGAGAGAGACGGCGCATCCTTGTACATATTCAGCAGGAATAAGGCATGGTCCGTGTACAATCAATTCCTTATTCCACCTCCCGACTGGAAGGGTCCCTTCCGCTTCCTGTGGTCCTCTCTACCCCCTCTACCTCTACCACCCCTTCGGACGTCGACCGGATCGTGTGTGTGCATGCAGATATAAAGTATACAGGGTGTCCGCAAAGTTAGGCATTTCCTTTAGACGGTGTATAGATGTTGAGAAAATAAGCGGTTCTTCCCAGTAGCAGATTTACCAGTGTCTTAAGATAACAGAGATTTTACGCTCCGCAAAGTCAATCAAAGGTAAACCAAACCTAATCAGCTCCAAAACATTTATTGTAAAATTTTTTTGAAAAAAAACGGCACACTGATATAGCAATATAGAACTTGTCGACATGATTTTAATTTATGGAGAGTGTCTTCAAAATGATATCGCGGCTTCTCCAGTGTATGCAAATCGCTGTCCCAGTTGTTATCATTCGGGGCCGCATGGATTTGTTTATCTCGATCATAGTGCTAGGGATTGACTTAGTTTGCAGGAATATCAAGATGGAACACCTAGACAATCAAATAGTGCAAACTGAGGAAGGATTATTGAATCTTGTAGAAAAAAATCCTCCAACAAGCACTAGGGAAGTGGATAGACAAGTGCAAATCTCTAAGACTAAATAAAGTGTGGCAAATGCCCTTTTGTACAGCTGAGGATTTTCCTGCTTGAGTGCGTTTTTGTGAGTGGTTGTGGCAACATGAAAACAATTCGGAGTTGAGTATACTAATCATGAACGAATCAACCTTCACGCGTAACGGACTAAATAACTCGCGAAATACTTATGTGTAGTTATTGGAAGATTGGAACTCCGTTGGTTACATTTTCAACATCTTTCATTTGACCTCTTATTTTCCCGAATCAACTGGTTACAATACCTAGACTTTCTACGAAAGATCTTGCCAACGGCGACAACTTCAAACAGTCATCAGTGACAGAGCCGTACTTGAAATTTCTCTGCAAATGCACGGTGAGTACTTTCTCGTTCTTTTCTTCTACGTTTTCGCTACTGTCTCAAAACACGTTAGGTTTGTTATTTAAAGCGTTGTTGTTTCTAAACAGGAAAGTTCCAACTTTCAGGTCACCCTGTATATCGGGTGTCTCAAATTCGACTCTCATCTTTCGGATCACAAAGTCGGTAAGAGTTACGATGTGTTGAAACTTTTTGGATTGAGGGCCGATATCGATACAATAATCTTGAAAAAAAAAATCGAATTTGAAAATAAACAAAATTATATTGAAATTTGGAAAATACGTAAATTTATAAAGCGTTTGATAATTTGAAAATTTTGGCAAACATCTTTAATTCCGGAAAAAATGAGGAAATTGAAAAAAATGGAAATTTTGGAATTTGAAAAAGTAAAATTATTGGAAAAAGATGGAAATTTTGAAATTTGGAAAGAAATTTGTATTTAAACATGCAGAAACGTATTTGAAAATTTTTAAAAAATCGGAATTAAATTCACCCAATCCTATATAAGGTGAGAAACCAAGCTGGATTGTATGTGTACTTATCATGAACACTTTTATACTTGAAAATGAGCGGTAATCAAATATAGGACACCCTGTATTTATATATGAATCTATTGATTACGGACTATAAGCATCTTGGCTTAGGAGTATCAGGGTTGGCGGCGTAATTCGGAGAAATTAACGTGGCGGATTGATTGAATGGGTTTCGGTGCAGGAGCCGATGTTATATATGTATATGCTCGAATGTATATGCCAGCAGCGCTGCTGGCCGGTACCCCGGATAGATGTCAGTTTTAATTGGGTGTCTAAGGATATGGGAGACAGTGGAAGGAGGTAGAAGGAGAGTGGAAAGTCTGCAGGGTAAAGCTCCCCTGAAGACGTTACTCTGGACCACGAAGACTAGAGATAGGATGTTAAGCTGCGTTAAGGCGCAATTCCACTGAGGCAACTTTTGCGCAACATGTAGTATATGGCATTGACGCATGCGGCTTACTGTCGTTCCATAGATGCAACACAAAACGACCAAAAATAATTCTCCTTATCGTAAGTCGCAAGTTGCCCGTTGCCTCTCGAGGGCGCCGTCAGTGACATAAAACCACGGGTTGATTAGTGTCGTCGGCAACCCAAGCCCGTTCGGATCGAGACCGAGAAAACAATATGTTTAATTGAAGAACAACAACAAATGGGAAAGATATAAAGATGCGCGACTAAAGAAGGATAAATTAGGGGAACTGTCAGGTAAATAGAATTATGGCAGGCCTCGTACGGTGATGAGGCAAAAATAGTTGGCTTATATATTAATGGTTGATTTCTTTAAATAGGCAACTGTTCGGTATGGGAAATTAAAAAAAAAATTAAGAATTTGCGATCGGCGTTCCATCGGGAACAAACAAAAATTATGTGGAAAAAAGAGTGGATCATCGCCCTACAAGAAGCAGGTATATATTTCTTCTTCAATATTCTGGTGTTTTCATTTTCCTTTTCCGATCCTAATACTAAATAAGCAGCCGTCGCGACTCTTATGTACGACAAAGCGCATGTCACATAGTGGAACAAAGTCCGCATGCGGCATTAATAGTATTTTGGGCAACACTGTCGAACGTCAACAAGAGGCAACACTAGGAAACGAGTAGCATGTCAAATGGCCCTAGTGGAATCCCACCTTAAGAGATTCAGGTATTTGTATCAAGCCAATCTTGTAGCCCACGATGGCGTGGATCTCTGAAATCTAGCATTGAAAAATGTCAACATAACCTGCCGTAAGCTTTATGTGCTCTATGTCGATCAAGTTTATGATTTGGTTAATTATCTATAACTTTGATAATTCTTTTTAACAATAAAACGACCATGCCTCGAATATGTAGTGTGTTGAACTGCGGTGGAAAAAGTTGGTTGCTTCAATGACATAGACACAGACTGGTTACTCTTAACTACACTGCCGCTGCCATAAGCCAGAACCGAGTAAGTGCAAAAGACCCGAAAATGAGATATTATAATATGAATGGAACGCAAAAGAATCATATTTCGATGATAAAATACAGTAAAATTTTTCTTTTACACTGTCTAGCATTTATAACACAGCAAATGACCCGCACAGGAATTCCGTATCTTGAAAAGTGACATTTTTTGGCTCTGACGTGACGTAAAATCTGCTTCAGCGATGGATTATTTGAGGTCTAAGCTATAAGTTGTATACTATATCTAGAAGGAAACGGCATCGCATAGTGCTAATAACATGTGTTAATGGTAATTCCATTGGTTTCTTGTGACAAATACACTTACTTGAGATTTAAAGCTAGACATCAATTGCGCATCCACTTTTTCTTATTCATTCAGGAAGTTACATATGCAAATTTCCTGAATTTCAAAAATGAAAGAGATAAGAAAAGAAAATCCCTGGTTGGTGAAGGAACAGGTGAGAAAATTTGCTACAGACAGGAATGTTTATGAATGTGAAAAGGTTAATACATTATTCTTATTGCAAATCATTTAAATTTTATAGATATTTATTTTACGATATCAATAGAAACTCAAATCAGCTGCTAGATGTGAGGAATTGCAAAAATGTTTAATCTGTGATGCGTCATTCCTAATTTTTCTGTGATTTGGCGAATTCCCGTAATGCTCCTCAAAGTTTTTGAAAACACAAAGAAGGGGAAAATCGTAATTTATAACTTTGAACATAGCCTGCCTCATATAAATGACCCATCGGACACAGCTTATAGATATACTTCATTGGCAGCATATTCAGTAATAATTTTCTCACATAGCAAATAGCACGGATTCTATACACATACAAATCCTTACACATAATCATCCAGATACGGTCTTGCTATTCAACCTACTTTTTTCTTTCACATCTTCTCCACAGACTACTGCAGGAAACATATATCATCTCTGCAACCAACCATGTGTGTAGTTGAGTCATTCCTCCATAGATGGACGCTCACAGCGATCCTGGCAAGCAAACGTGTAATGAACTATTTGCACCCTAAAACTACCTAGTCTGCAAGATGACATTTTGTTGCTTTTTTGACGTTCTATAGTTTTTTTTACATAATATCCGTGCCGTACTGACTGTGGTCTTGCTTAGAAACCATACAGATACAGTATTTTATAACCAATGCAAAGACCTTAGAAAATATTATTAATCTTAACCTGATATAAACCAAAATTATTAATGATAATAATTGTCAGATCGTGACAATTTAAGAATTATTACAACACGTTCCCATTGCTCCTGTAAAATGTGAAATTAGCAGATACTACCTGCTGGCTTACGACGGCAGTAGATTGCAATTAACTTTGGTGTTGCTCCAAAGACATACTCGTAGCATGGTTATGCCTAGCTATATTCCGACCAATCATGTTTATTACAAATTCCTAATTATACTTGGCACCATTGAGGAGATATATCGTATATACTAGTATGTCTGGTACTTCCTCAATCATTCTAAGCTCATATCATAATGTCCACGAATATTTGTTCTTGGGCCAAAAAACTTAATCTTGTCATCCGATCTATTAATCCCAGTTCTTGCCAAGCCTTTTGATGACATTGAAAATGATGAGTAATAAGAGTGGCCTCCGATAATTTTCAATAGTCGACGCGATAAACTACTGCAAACAAATAACGGCATATTATTACCATGTAATAATAGACTAACTTACTTCACCGTCGACAATTTCAGATTCACTCCGACTCCATGAGTTCAACCTCCTACCTCCAGTCTCCGTACTCTAGACCTTGTTTAAGGCAAGGTATAATCTGTGTGCAAGGTTAGAGCAAAACACATACACTGAAGAAGGTGCGGTTCCGCATTATCCATAGAGCTTATGTCAATGTCAAGGTGCCTTTTTTTATGCCACATGGATACCAGATTTTGCATGAAGCCACCCGCAAAGGTTGCAGCTCTTTGCATATATCCGAGGCTGTTGGTGTAATTTTTGTTTTTATATGGAAGGTTTTATACTGCCATGTATTAGTATTTTAAGTACTCACTTATTTGTCAAACAGTTGCTTCAGTGACACACGTCACTGTAATGTCATCCATACTACCTGCAGCTACTTGACGTTTTAAGAACAGTCAAAAAAATAATCTACACCTGAGAATATATTTATCTAACGTATATAATGTTGTATAAGAAATCAATAATGTTAATTAATGGTCCATATATACTAAGTGACATATAAATCCGAACGCCCAGTTTAAATGGTTTTATTTTAATAAAATTTTGTATAAGTACTTAATGAAGCATAATAAGTAAATGATAAAAATTCCAAATGATTGCACTGCTTTAAAGCCCTTTGACCTTTAATAATGTGTGGATGCACCCTGATGTGCTACGCATTCTCCAACGCGCCTAGGCATGCTTCTGATCAGGTGGTCAATGTCCTCCTGTGTTATCTCATTCCAGGCATTCATAAACTCCTCTCGAAGTGCTTCTAGAGTCTGAGGAGGACGTTGCAAATTGAGCAATCTCCTACCCTTCATATCCCACACGTGCTCAATTGGGGATAAGTCGGGAGATCTTGGTGGCCATGGTAACAATGTGACATCATTATGTTGAAAGAAGTCTATTGTGACTCTTGCAACATGTGGTCGGGCATTATTTTGTTGGAAAGTTGGATCTGCCAGGGTATCAAGATAGGGTAAAAGATGGGGTTCTAGAACTTCGTGGATATAACGCTGCGCGTTCATGTTACCTCTGATGAAGATTGAAGGTGACCTGGAACCATAAGCTATAGCACCCCAAACCATAACTCCAACAGTGTGATGAACATGTCTTTCAACAAAAAACTGTGGATTCCTCCTTTCACCACGTCGCCTTCTAACCCTGGCACAACCATCGTGCATGCCTAAACAAAATCGAGACTCGTCACTAAAGACAATACTGTTCCATTCCTGATCCCAGAGTGACCGTTGTCTGCATCACTCAAGGCGATTACGTCGATGTTCTCGAGTTAAAGGGAGGACCCAGTGTGGCCGGTATGAAAACAAGCCAAAACTTCTCATTCGTCGGTAAACACTTCGCATGCAATAGGTCTTCCGTGTTCTGCAAACCATTCATTTGCAATGGACCTGGTAGTGGAGAAACGGTCCCTTAAGACCAATAATCTTAGCCGGCGATCTTCACGGTCTGTTGTTCTTCGGCGGCGTCCAGTGCCCCTTGCTCTTTGCGTACGGCCTTCTCGAAGCCATGCCTGACAACACCTAACCACAGTGTCTACACTTCTTTGCACTCTAACTGCAATTCCCCGAAAAGAAAGTCCAGCTTCCCGAAGTCCCACTATACGGCCCCTATCAAACTCACTAAGTTGACGAAATCGTGCAGGTCTCCGTACTCTAGACATCGTAACCGATCGTAAAGGATGTCAAGAACCAAAATCCGCCAAAGTTGATTCTTTACTGCGGCTGAAATATTCATTTTTAGAGCGTTAGTGAATTAAAAAAAAGCAGTATAAAAACCGGAATGTCCAACTGATAAGGCTGAAAATTTTTTCACTTGTTATTTACAGTAAGATAAATACATTCACTTACTTTTATTAAAATAAAACCATTTAAACTGGGTGTTCGGATTTATATGTCACTTAGTATATTTCGATTCCTGTTTCGTGAGAATTATAATACAGCATTATAATCATATTTCCATACTATTCATAAGTAGAATGTAAAATTTTGGTGCAAAATTTTATATGATATAAGCGTGTTGGCTTAGCTCCTCTGGAAACTGTATACATTTGAAAATATAACAAAGAATATGAGAATATCAATATAATAGAAAAGCTACACAAACAACTCAATTTTACATCAACTTGATCCTGAAGCATAAGTTATCCAGATGTATTTCCTGGAGATAATATCAGCAGGTCTAATCATGTTAGACGAAAATACCCCTGGTTTGCGAAATAATTATAAAGTCTCGTTTTATCGCTGCAAGTTGTTCAAGGCTGTATACAAAACATGGACGAATAAAATGGGTACAATAATTTTTGTGGGTAGACTTTTTAATCGACAACAAAGAATGAGAAAACGCGTTTTTTGGGATTCAATCGAAAGTGTTGGCAGAAATGAAAACATTCTTCGTATAAGATTTTTAGGTATTTATGAAACCTACAAAATGCGACCACGCGTAAAAACATCCTACAAATAACAAAAAAGTTATGGCTGGGAACCGAGGCAAATCGCAGGTTTTGGCACTTGTTGGTAAGGCGACGATGGTTTCTCGCAGATATTTGAAATTCACCAAATTCATGGCATTCGTACTTCTAAATAACCTCAACAAAATTGGAGTATATTGGTCGAGCAGTTTTTGAGAATCTCTAAGTGTTTATCCAAAAACACCTATTTTCCGGCCATCACTACTAGTTTATTGAGCAATATGCAGGGTTAGTTCAAACTGCAGTATATAGCAGAATATACTAGTTTACCTATGATGATATGAATCGCAAACCATTCCGGAAGATAAATGTTATTTTTATGCAAAAAAGGAGAAGTTGCGTTTTTTCTCTTAAACAAATTCAAATATTTCGTATTTGTGAGTAATTCGCAACAAAAGTTGATAGACACATCCGCCTTGATGAAATGTGTTTAGTAACGTATGTTTTTCGAATATCGTAGCGCATATGTTCAATTACTCACACATACGAAATGTTTGAATTTGTTGAGAAGAAGTAACCTTTGTTTTTCGCATAAAAATAACATTTATCTTTCGGAATGGTTTGTGATTCATATCGGCAAGGTAAACACGTGTATTTTGCTAATAAATGCTCTTTGAACGAACTCTGTATATTGCTCCATAAACTAGTAGTGACTGCCGGAAAACAGGTGTTTTGGACTACACAATTATAAATTCTCAAAAAACACTTGACCAATATACTCCAATTTTGTTGTTGTTATATAGAAGTATGAATCCAACGGATTTGAAGAATTTCAAGTAGCTGCGTGAAATTATCGTCGCATTACCAACAAGTGCCAAAACCTGCATTTTGCCTCGTTTTTCAGCCATAACATTTTTACTATTAGTCGGATCTTTTCACGTGCGATCTGATTTTGTAGGTCTCATAAATACCTAAAAATCTTATATCAAAATTTTCTTCGCTCCTGTCCACGCTTTCGATTGAATTCCAAAAAAACATGTTTACTCATTCTTTGTCAAAAAAAAATTTCACACAAAAATTGGCGTACCCATTTTGTACGTCCATGTCTCAAATACGCCCTTGATTAACTTGCACCAATAAAACCAGGCTTTACAATTATTTCAGGGAAAATTGGCTAATATGATTAGACTAATATATATCTTCTCTATCTGGGATCAGTGGTTGGCAGTGGAACCAAGTTCCGTTGCCCAGGTTGTTCAATTTTTACTGTAGTTCCAACTGCTGAAGCATCCACAAGAAACCGAGGTTAATTAGGAAAGATATGATTCGTGTACTCTTCATATTATCAAGACGAAATTGAATAGAAATTAGAGCAAAATAAAACATTAAATATTTCCGCACCGGCAGTTGTGGTCATCCACGGAAGAGAGGTCAGATTACTTCTATTTTTGTCGGCAATAACGTGCTCGTCAATGCATAATGTGAAGAATGTCGACATTGAAAGGCTCTCGGATACAGCAGGATTGTTTAACGGCCAACGGGAGGAGCGTTCCTTGATGGATGATGTTAATCTGTTATCTCAAGGACCTTTTCCAATAATTGTCATCGCAGGACCTCCGTGGTGGAAGAGAGAGAGAAGAAGCTGCTGATCCCGGTAATATTATGCATTTGGATATAATGACACATACATGTTTTATCTTCATCTGCCATGGAAACAGAAATGTGTTTATATAATTTGATATGTAGAGGTCGAAGATGCATCGTACCTAAGTGAACCTACCTAGTCACGATTAGATTCCGCCTTTTAAACAACTTGACATCATTTTTGTTTACTATCAAGGGTTGCGTTCACCCAGTAAGGTCCGGAGGATGCAAGACGACCGTAATGCTTCCCCCCGGACAGCTCAGGCACGAGGCGGGTAGAGGAGGAAGGGATCACTAAGACGACCGTGACTGCCCCTTGCTGACGTCTTAGGGTCTTGCATTCCTAATAACTAAATAAATTAACTGTAGTTCCGGTCTCTCCTAGGTAGCAGAATGGTCGAGACGAAGATGTATTACTTATATGTATAATGGAATATTCAGAGCATGGTGCCTGTGGGCGGCGGAGTTTAATTGTAAATGGGGACCCGACCGGACTCTCTCACTTGTCATTACGCTATGGAATATTCTAGCTCCATGCTGTACGTATGGCCTACGAAAGCAGCTTGGGTTTTGATTTGGAGGTCTTCTTCATCTGTTATGGATTTCTTCTATTGGGTTTAAAACTGATTTGTTAATGTCAATGCTACGGGTAATGATTTTCCGAAGATCAACATAAATTACCTGAAAATGACTATCAGTGTATTTGCTCCATTGTAACCATTGTAAATTGCCTGGAGGACTATCAAAACAATGCTGCTTTCCTCGCAGGTGACTCATTTTATCGAAATCACACAAAGATACATTTCTTCAAACAAACGATACGATAAAAATAGCGGCATTTCTATAACTACGTGTCATAGATGTTACCAACCTGCTCTCTCACATCATAGGCACAGTGTTCCTGCAATTACACGGTGGCGTTACAGAAGACAGAGAAATGAACAAATTGCAAACATAACATTTTGAAACCGATATCTTGTTGACTGCAACTGACCAATCCATAATGCAAATGTATGCCCTGAAGCTAGCAGTTGCCTCCAAGAACGAATTTCTATCTAACTGCCAAATACTGACATACAAACAAATTAATTATATGATTATTACAAAAAAAATAATTCAAGGAGTGGGTGTTTACTAGCTACTGGTTAGTAAATTAATTAATTAGGTTTGAAAGAGGACTTCGATATTCCGTGACTAAAAGGTAATCGTTAGAAACAGCATTTAATCGATCAATGGTTGGTAAGCTTCGTAGGTTAATGCTGTGGTGCTGTGTGTTGTGGAAGGGTTCATACGTATAGATGGGGCAAATTCTGGGTGCACTGATTTTAATCATAATTTTCAAATAAATACAAAATCAGCACTTACCGGTTACTCCCGAGGGTATGCGCTTTCCTACTGTTTACATGGTTGAAACAAAATATCACTGTTCAGTGGTCGAATCGAGAATTAACGGTTGACCATCGAATACCTTCATTATCCGAGTTTGGATAAAGATTGTGCCCATGGTGGTAAGAAGTGAGCAGGGGGGTCATACTCTGGAGGAAAAATAATAATAAGATGCCTGACCTAATGGTAGTCGAGTGCCTCTGGTAAAATTCCTTACCTCTGCTCTATGGCGACCAAGTATGTGTCAACCCTTATGGTGATTTTATTTTGGATTTAAAACTATTGATCCCCTAAAACGGGAGAGTCAGACTCCTAGATCTGAACATGCACATCGCACATATAACAGCTGATCGACGCGACCGCTGTCCAACGATTATTTGAAGAAATATAGCAAAAACAGTACAGCTCGCCAAGTGTAGGAAGAGATATGAGATGGCACAATACGTGCCATTCGGTCTCGAGTGGTAGTCTGCGTCCTAAGTTAATCGAATAATTTCAATAATGTAATACGTATTATGTGAAGCCTGCTTTTTTTAATCGAAATTGTTGGCATGTGTCAAATTCTTAAATGTCTTTTTGTGAGCACAATATTATAAATTTTATAACTTCATTAACGTTACAAGACTAAGTTCTATCATTGTCAGCGTTAGATCATCAATTCCACGAGCACCCGATCTTAAGTTGTCTATTGCCTGTAGTATTTCATGTGACTCGATAACTCTTAGAGGAAATTTGTTCAATGGGTTGAGCTAAAGAGCATTATAAAATTGAGTCCGAGAGTATATAATATATAACTAATGTATCTATATCATTAGGATATCTTAAAATACAATTGTACGTCCACCAGAAGCACTTAAGAATTTAAATCTACAAAACAAGTTTTATAAACTACTTTTTCAATATTTTCAAAATTGCTTATGTTTCCACACCTGTTCGATTCTGAAGAAAGGTTAAAAATCGGATATATGTATTATTTATATAGATGAGATAAACACAGAAATAAGGAAACCAAAACAATGTATTCCATAAAATAAGTATTGCACGCTATGTAGCTATAAGACCGAAATTGATTGGTACTTATTATATTTTTAATTGTTAATAATTTCAATTAATAAACAAGCAAATGAAAAGTAAGGCCAGGGAACTAATCATAGTAGATAGAGTTGGCAACATATACATATACTGCTTCTCAAAACCTTTGGCATGCTCACATCGCTTTTTCCATCCTTCTGTGTGATAAGACGAGAAAAAGTCGTCGCAAAGTTTGTCGCACAGTCTTGAAATTAAAATCTACATTTCTCTCACACACATATTGTTTCAAAGATGCCCATACCAATTCAATTGGGGTCAAGTCGAGGTGATATGGTGGCAATCTCAAAACAGAATGACCTTTTTCAGCCATTATTCTATCTATTTCATAAGTTATATATGATCCTTCTTAGAACACATAGTAGGACATCTGTCTATCGGAACATTGTGGTACGTAGCGTTGTCTGTAACCAAAATACTATTTGGTTGCAGGTTCTGAAACAGCTTATCCTGAAGCTATCTTTTATAGTTACTATAGCTCATCTCACTATGATAGTCACCCCATTTACTATTGGATTTAAATTTCAGATATGCATTTTCTACGAAACCATTTTCACTACCAGCATTCACAACAATAAATCTTTGTCCTTTTGAAACTGGCCTTTGAAGACCCTCATTCGTATTATCGCTCCAACTCTTGACATGCGTATGTGATGTATGGATGTATGTTTCGTCCATATAAATTATAGGAAATTTCTCCCGAGATGCTGAATCTCTTGTTTCTCCATAAGAAGTCTTCTAATAGTTGCCTTTTTCCAACGAAATCCCATTGTCCTCATCACTTTCCTTAAAGTTTCATTTGATCCATTGTTATTGTGTTCTTGAACAAATTTCCTGTGTATGCGCCGCAAAGTTGGAACATTCTTTTCCGTTATGTAAACATTCATTATAGATCGACGAAGCAATCTTCTATCAAAGTCGTCGAAATCAGATTTCGGAGTGGCTCTTCGTCTTTTTTTGCTTGGTGTCGAAAAAGATGTCAAAGCACCTTCTTCAACCGATTTCATTTTGCGAGAAATCCTCCTAATAGTCGATAGACTTACTCCCTTGGCCATGACTACACGCTCCTGAACTTTCTTCAAATCTTTAAGAGGTTTACTTCCTTCTGCTTCTCATTGCATAAAGAACATAACATTTGCTACAACCTCCCTAGTTTGTAGTGATAAAACTTTACGTTGTAATTTTTATTTAAAATCCATTATAAACGAGTAAATCTCTTAGCACACCAAGGAATAAATGGCAACAATTAATAGCGTAAAATTGTGTGTATTCAACCCACGAATTCGTAACAATTCAGAGATAATAAGTAATAAAGTTGTTTCACTGCCTGACAATTTTTCTCCTGACTGTACTCTAACTAGTCTATACACGATAAGAGACTACTGCCTCGTCCGGCGGATTGAGCCGTTAGCTTCTGCGCACCGAGAAGGCGTGACATTATTAAAAAAATCGTATCTCTTCCTACACTTGACGAGCTGTACAGAAATAGCTTAACCAAGCAACACATCTTTCCCGGATAACGTATAAATTGCTTGGTTGGTGTTGTCAAGTCCAGGATATCAGACGTCTGTTATAAGAAGTCCTAAAGACTCTAGGGATGCAAACAATCCAATAATTAACCACTTCATGATAAACTCACCCTAGATATGATAGTGCTGAAATCATGTCTCAATAATGGGCAATAAATTTAGAATATGTAGGTAAGGGTTTAATTGCATTTCCTTCATTAAATTTCAACCCGTAACACGATGTTGCTCGTTACGAACTGGTCTGGTCCACTGGAAGCTACCATATCAGAAATTCATTGTTGAAAATATTGTATAAATAAACTTTTAAATCGTCCCCTTAAATACTCCCATAGGTATAGACGCTGAATGGCTGTAACATAAAATCCAATCTAGCGCTATGTCACTGCACTTGGAGGATGTACGTAAGTGAATGTAAGGTTGCTTGGAAGACAATGAACGTTAGTAACTATAACAATCCCGAGAGGGGTAGTCCTAAGTGGCTTCGCTACTTAGGGAAACCCGCACCCCCAATTCCTGCCGGTCAGTGCTTGGAGGAAGGGTTCACCGTCACCAGCAGAAATACATCTAGCAGGAACGAACACCCTAATTACCCCGCAGGACTTACAACATTTGATACAGTGAAAGCTGGTTAGGATTAGTACAAACATCGGTATTCTGACAGGTCGCGGTTGACTTCTTTCAATGTAGCAGGAACACAGACACCAAAAAAACGGCATAATTACCCCACAGAACTTACATCATACTCGTAGTTGGGATGCAGTCATAGCAGAGACTTTGCTGATTCAAATTAGTAAGAACATTGAAATTGTCTGGTTGTACTCAGTATATTGATAGGTTGCAATTGACTTTTTTCAATGCAGCAGGAATATAGCTATCGAGAACAAACGGACTTATTATCTCACAACTAACTTACAATACTCATTTCTCCGCTCACATAAAGAAGAGGCTATAACTAGCTCAGATGGAGGCAAAGAGAGGGTAGGGTGTGTGACAAAAGTTTACAATGGCATGGTGACAATAGAGACAAAAATAATATAACAGATTAAAATTCAACAAGCTTCATTATGCATATTTATTACATTTTCAAAGAAAACGTACAAACTATATACATCAGAAATATCAATTTTCGGCAAATACATTATTCAATGCAATAAAAAAAATGTCAATGTTTTTTTGAAGTTTTTTAGGCTTTTTACATAACACTCCTGCTCTTCGCCAAGCGGTGAGCTTAGACAGTCAGGAGTATGCAGATCGAAACCATTTATCTATGTCTTAAAGTCAAATGTACGGGTAAATCTATGATGTGTAGAATATCACTAATAGGTGCATAACCGTGGGTGGGAGCGTATACGTATACCAAAATCAACAAAATTTCATATACCCTCCCCACCCACTACAACCGCCAATGTCCAATGTCAACCCCTACACATTTTCTTCTGAAAAAGGTCAGGACCACTGGATCGATTTTCAAAAACTACAAAGCTTTCGGGTTATTAGCATAGTAGTAACATTGTATAATAATGTCAACTAATCCGAAAGGTACTTGTCGAGTTGAAGGCGGTTATAAGATTAGCGGACAGACGGACATGACCGGCAGACCAACAGATCGACAGACAGGCCGACGAAAATGAGTGACATGGATTTTCGTGGTGTAGGTTCGTATCCTTTATCTGAAGTCACTTGAAACACTGTGAAATACCGGGTGCGTTTTATATATCTATATTTAACACGCTCTGTTGCTGCAAAAATCGCCAAATTTCGCAGCAAATATCCCCCGTATAAGATCAAAGGCAGTTTCACCGGTCCACGTGGAGTAAAGCACGCCTATGCGTGGACATAGCCAATGAGAAAGCGTGTATTTCAGAGCTCCGAACAAGTGCAGGTGGCTACTGAAAATTGAAACAGTTTAGCCACTGCCGTGTAGCGGTGAATAAACGTGTTTTCTTTAGTCTGTCCGTGTTTTTTCATAGATTTTATTAGTTTGTGTGTTTTTGACTTTTGAATACTCAGTTTACTTGTTGATTTAATTGTTGTGTTGATTGTTCTTGTGTGTCCTAAATATGGCTCTTTGGAGACCTTGGGAAAATGCTCCAAGCCACGAGGAGATGGTTGATGAACCTGTGCAGGCAGAATTGTTTCATAAAGATTTAGAGGAACAGACCCAAAGAGTAATCCTAAATATGTATGATTGTCTGAAAAACGAAAATCCAGATTCCTCGCAAAATCAAATTTTAAACAGAATTTGTATCCTGACAAAAATCAGTCGGTCTACCATTTATCGGGTTATAAAAAGGGGAGATGTAGTCAACCATTCCTTCCACAGAAAGCGCATAGGGCAAAAATTAAAAAGAATAGACGTGGGTTTTCAGGAAGAGATTCGTCGTATAATATACGGATTTTATAAAGAAAATTTGGTGCCCACGTTGGAAATGATACGGGATAAATTAAAAGATTATCCTGAAGATTTTTATAATTACAAATGCTTAGACTCACTGCACTGTATTGTAAAACTGTGTGGTTTTCAATACAAAAAATTAGATAAAAGAATGGTGATTATGGAGTCGTCTCGAATCGTTGAATTGCGCCAAGAATTTTTGCACAAAGTTAAAATCTATAGAGAGCAGATAAGAAATCTGATTTATCTGGATGAAACGTGGTATGATACCCATGATGTTGTGCAGTACGGCTGGGTTGACGACAGCAACAAGTGCATTTTAAATGCATCATGCAACCGTGGAAAACGAATCATTATTCTCCATGCTGGCAGTGAAAATGGATTTATACCTAATGCCTTGCTGTTATCTGCCAAAAATGTCAAAGAATCATGTGCCGACTATCATGAGGACAAGACCTCCGACTTATTTGAAAAGTGGATAGAGCAGTAGTTAATACCAAACATTTCCCCAAATTCAGTGATTATTATGGATAATGCGCCATACCATTCCCGACAGAAAAACAAAATTCCGAATACAGGCACAAAAAAACAAGACATTATTGATTTTATGAAGGATAAGGGAATGGAAATACCACAAAAATCAACCAAAGCCATATATTGGATCTTATTAAAAGACAAAAATTTGAAAAAGCGTATGTTGTTGACAATCTGCTTCAGCAAAATGGCCATGAAGTATTACGTCTACCTCCCTATTACTGCATTTTTAACCCGATTGAGTTGGTCTGGGCTGCTTTAAAAAAAAAAGTAAGAAAACATAATCAGACCCCTCAATTAAGTGAATCGCTATAGGCCACAATAAGAGATGCAGTATCTCATATTGCTGCCACAGACCTATGGAAGCAGTGTTCTAGGCATATTATTGAAAAAGAAAATGAATATTGTGTTTTGCCTCCTGTAAATCCCGTTGTAATTCCTCTACAAGATGACTCTAGCGACAGCTCCGAAGGCGAGGATGATATATAAATACCTATAATGTAAGTCTTTATATACCTTTTTATATACCTACCTGCTATGTATATATTTGCCTATGTCAAACGTTGGAATTCTGTAATTTTTCCATTTCTTAACTTTCAGTCAACATAAATTAAACTCCCAATATAAGTATCTTTTATCCTAAATCAAAAAAATAAGAAGATAGTAAAATCCATTTATTGTGATATAAAAACATTATTATCGTTCTAAATAAATGACCGCACGCCTATGATACGTCATGAAATTACAAAGGACGCGCCGACCAAAGGTTTTTATGCTATTTCAAGTGTAAAGTATACATACATGTCATATAACATCCAAAAGACATAATACCTCTTTTCAAAAATTAAGTTAAGTAAAAGAATATAACTTCATTGAGAATGAAAAAAAAACGGAACAAATATTTGCAGAGTAAAAGCAAATGAGGCAAAATAATTACATGTCATATCAAACTCACCATTTTGCCCATGATTACGCACACACATAATTTATTTTAGCAGTTGGGTGCTATTTTGAATTCACGTTGTTGGAAGAAAAAATCAATAAGTCCGTGTTATCCGGATAGTAGTACTCATAAAACAGGAAGGATTCTTTTCGGAAATATTTGCAGATGGAGTCTGTCAAAACCAGTTATCTTACCAGAGATGGGAATGGGTAGGGCTGAACGGAATATTTGAATTTCATGGACGGCGAAACCATTACATTTAAAATGTACGAAGATTTCTAAATAAACTCTTCAGGGTAGTGGTACGAGAATCAAACATTTTCTACCTCGATTTCCTAAACACTCCTGGCGTCAATTTTTAAAATGAGATAGAAGAATAGCTGATAGAAAGTAAGCGTGGTTTCATAAGCTATCAAGCACCTGTATTCCTGAACGCTAATGGAAGAGTTGCTACCCAAGTCATTATTGGGAGAAAAGTGTGGAAGTCATTCATTAGCCGAAAATTGATACATTCACAAACTTGTTTGACTAATGTCAACTTTTGTTAGATTCTGGAATCATTTCCCAGGAAGAATTCTATTTTACTGGACTCAACAATTGATCCCATTGATGCTTGACTATCTTGTTTGACTTCAGCTCCCCTCTGTGTTTAAATGTTTCGTTCACTTGTAACAATGAGCAGAGCAAACAGAAAAATTGCCTTATAAATTCCTAAAATGAGTAGAAGTCTTTAGTGGACGGAAATTTAAAAGCCTCTGCTCCGGACAAATAACGGGTGTTTTTTTTTCGAGGTATAGAACTTAAGTTGGCATTACTTTTGAAGATGGTGACCGATTTGACAGCTGTCAAGTGATTTATTCTCAGTTTGGTTTGTCAGTGCATCATGAATAGACTCACGCCTGAACAACGCTTGCAAATTGTGCAGTTGTGTTTCGAAAAATGGTTCTGTGCGGAATACGTATCCCGCACTACGTCCATTTTATAGTCGAAAAAATCGTCGATCAGAGCAGTTAATCCGATTAACCATGGAACGTTTTCGCACCACGTTTACTCTAATTGATAACTCGCGTCCCCAGAGATGCCATACGGTGCGTACAGAAGAAGCTATTGCTACTGTAGAGCGTAGCATTGAGGAAGACCCGAATGAGTCCATCCGCAATCGAGCACAGGAATTGGATCTGTGTCCATCCACTTTATGGAAGATTTTGCGGAAGGATCTTGGTGTGCGTGCTTACAAAATCCAACTCGTGCAAGAATTGAAACCAAACGATCAACAAGCAAGGCGTAGATTCGTTGAATGGGCCCAAAATGAGATTGCCGTTGTTCCCGATTTTCATAAGCGAATTTTGTTTAGCGATGAAGCGCAATTCTGGTTGAATGGCTACGTCAACAAACAAAACTTCAGCATTTGGAGTGGAGCTAATCCTCAAGTCTATGTCGAAACACCGTTACATCTAGAAAAACTGGTTTGGTGCGCTTTATAGGCTGGTGGAATCATTGGTCCGTACTTCTACTTTAAACGATAATGGCCAGAACGTTACAGTCAATGGTGATCGGTATAGAGCCATGATTACTAACTTTTTCATTCCTGAATTGAACCATCATGATGTCCAGGAGCTGTTTTTCCAACAAAACGGCGCAACATGTCACACAGCTCGTGCTACAATCGATTTATTGAAAGACACGTTTGGTGACCGCCTAATTTCAGGTTTTGGACCTGTGAATTGGCCTCCAAGATCTTGTGATTTAACACCGCTAGACTATTTTCTGTGGGGCTATGTGAAATCATTGGTCTATGCGGATAAGCCACAAACGCTTGACCATTTGGAAGACAACATTCGCCATGTTATTGCCGATATACGGCCACAAATGTTGGAAAAAGTCATCGAAAATTGGACGTCCAAGTTGGACTACATCCGAGCCAGCCGTGGCAGTCATATGCCAGAAATCATAATTAAAATGTAATGCCACAAGATTGTCTTTCGAATAAAAAAAATCATGTCAATCCAATAATCCATCGTTGTTTTATTGCAATTTAAAGTTCTATACCTCTAAAAAAACACCCTTTACTAGTCTGCAAGGTGAGTCAGATCCCGACTGACCTATTTTCCCGTCATAGTGGAGCATCAAATGTTTGAAATTACCGTGTATAAAGTTTCATTCACTGAGCCTTAAATTATTCTCATAATTGTAACATTTATACTTATCGTTACATATTCATATAAAGCAAGAATTTGACGTTTCATTTTCTGGATCGTCATAGTGGAGCATCCAACGTTCGAAATTACCTAAGTGTATAAAGCTTCATTCCCGGAGTCTTAAATTATTCTCATAATTAAAAAATTTTTACTTATCTTTACATATTCATAGAAAACAAGCAGAAATCTGATGTCAAGATTTACTAACTCTAGCCCAACCTCCAATTTGCCTGGATCAGTAACGGTATATCCTCATTGTAGGCTTACCCGGTTTGGGATTCTGCTAATTCTAGCTGGCGTGTGTGAGGGCCAATCGATGTATGGCGGCATTAAAGACGACGGACGCACCAAGATTAATGGGGGTGTACTGTACACCCTAAATTTATCTTATAATGAATATCTGAAACGAACGTCTTAGGCGTTGTGTTCTTCGGGAATTAATGGTTTCGCTGTTCGGACGTGCTCGCGTTAAAAGGGCAAATATTTGACCGGCCGCCTGCCGCGTACCCCCTAGGGGCGAAAGAGAAAGGGGTAAGGGCAGGGCTGTAGTTGGCCCAGTTATCAATGACGGAATGGTGTTTATGGTACAGATTTGATATACGGTTCAGGGGGATGACCGGATGACTTCATTATGTGATTTGGATGTGGATATCTGCAAAGTTTCTGATCTCAATTTGAGCCTCACTACTTTCCTTTTATTCTTCCATGTCTCTTTTCCAAGCGAATGGAAGTATATTCATCTTTAACTTACCAAAAAATAATCCAAGATACCTCCGTAAAATCCAGCAAAATGGACGAGGAATCCATTAACAGAGAGTCTTCTACAAGATATGTTATGTCTGAACTTAACCAGAGGAGCTTTGCAGATGAGTGGCTGACTTCCTTTCTGGCCACAAGATATCCATCGTAATTGACGGGTTCTCCTCTTCATCCCACAATGTCAACGCGACTACTACCCGGGATCGATCTTGGTTCCGACATTGTTCCTCTTACACATCGACGACCTAGTTTCCTGTACGATTAATACGATCCACAGCTATGCTGGTGACAGTACTCTACATGCAAGAATTCAGAGTGACAAGCCGAACTACGCCGGTGAGCCGCAAAAAAGACTAACAGCGACTTCCTGTCTGTCGAGACGTCTGAAGGCTATCACTGCTTCGGGACGCAACAATCTGGTACATTATTCATGCTGCATGCTATTCAGAGGAGGGCTCTCCAACTAATCTGTGACGCTTCTCTAATGGACAGTCTCGGGAGTCTTTCGCATTAACGGGCCGTCGGCCATCTGGCTTCTACTGCTACACCAACAAGCTTTGCACCTCAAGGCACTTCTCCATAATGCCGCCGCGCGATGTGCCTGCCAAGCAGAGCCGCCTGACTTTAACCTCCTATACTAGCCGTATCGAACGTTGATCATTCAGAACTGGCCGATAGGACCGCTCCTTTGTCCCTAGGGTATCTAGATTATGAAACAACCTTCCTGAGGAGCTGTACTATCTTGAGGCAGTTCAAAAATCGCACTAACAAAGTTTTTTTAAGCTCCTCATACCCGTCGCGGTGCCATGGTATTTAGACTTCTGCCCGTGCAGCTGCTGCACTATAAAAAAGGTCGTATAGCAATAAGCATGTTAACTATGGCCCCTAATCAGCAATAAATATTTACATTCTATAGCTAACGTCTGTCCATGCAATTACTAAATACTTATTCGAATAGTGACAATAAAATCCCTGTGTCCAGTGTCAAAATGAGTGTCTCTATTAAAGCCCTTAAAGATATTAACGACGATTATTCCTAACAAGTAAGTCGCTATTGTGGTCATCAACGTGGGCTTCTGCTGTAACAACATGTCAATCTACTCAACATCAATGTGGAATGCACCAAATGCTATGAAACCATGTTTATACATAACATATGTATAATGAAATATTGTGCTACCTAACCAGATGCTTACGCTCTAGATAACTTTATATATCAGTATGCAACAGTCGCCTTTAAGAGAAAATAATTTTCCATCATTTACGAGTACCACCTCATGACAGTTGCATTATTGGAGCTGCAATAGTATAAAATATATTTAATAAATTTCAGAATTTCCCTTTGTCACTTTGTCAGCATATAATGGCACGTATTCATTCTTTGCAATATCGAAGTATCTCTAATGAAATGAGGTACTCAAGACCAAAAGGGAGTCTATTGCTGCAGTTCCAAGATATCCGGTACAAGGAAATAAAACTGCTTCACCACAACGTTCATAGCCAAGACAAAGAATCTCCTGAGATGAGATTTGAAACCACGCAGCGCACGGTGACCGATTAGTAGACCCATAACATCTACCACTAAGATGCCGTTGCTGCCTGGAAGGCAATGTTTAAGTTAAATAAACGGGGTAGAATGCTTCCTCTAAGAAGTAAGGGCTCAAGCAGGATGTTAAAATATAAAAAGGAAAAGATGAGTTCTAGTGCAATCAACGAATTCAGACTAGGTAGAAGGAGCTGGTCATGGATCTGACTGTCTCTCACGTCTCATAGCTTTTGTCTGGCAGAATGATGTTTTCTTTCTTCAAAATCTTCCTGGGCCCAGCCAGGAGAGATTTTGAATTATGTAGAAAATAGAGGAAAATGAAAGAAAGGAAGAAAAGAAGAAAGGGGAGAAAAAATGGGAATGGAATCAATTAGTAAGAACGAAATTTATTTGACCAGTATTCCGAATGGTGCTTAATTTGGTTAGAGTATTGCCAAAAGATTTATAATTTAGAGAGGTATTTTATGTTTAGCTACCTGAGCCGGAGTATAGTTTATTTATTATTATTTATTTACGGAGTATAGTTTATTTATTATTATTTATTTACGGTCCTGTTACTGGCGTGCAGAAGAGGAGCTATAGTCTGTTCAAGAGATTTCAGGACAGTTGCTAAATCATTAACTGGGGCAGACTGTGAAGTGTCTACATTTGTGTTGCTGGAAGAGGCAACAGCAGCACAAGTTGTGTTCAAATTTAGAGAAGTCGCTCTCTGCTGTCGCTCTCGTAAAGGTTCAATATTTTTTCTGGGGACTAATTTACAGCTTAAGCTATTTGCTGGATTATTTTGCCCACAATTTGCACAAGTCCTAGCATCGTGTTCTGTAAGTGCACACAAGATGCGTGAGGTGCTCTTGGGCGCACTTCACGCACCTGGAAGGTACCGTACAATATGACTGGGAGTGACCATATCTCTGACAGCGATGGCACTGACTGATTTGTCCAGACATTCGTTGCACCTCCACAGAGACAGCCAAGCCCATGAGTTCACGCTCATTGAAAATGTCATGAGACCTTGCTACTTCGGCAGTACCACAACTATAAGAGGCATGGGTCTACCGCCATTCTTTTTTAAGCGAATTATATGAAGAGGGTTATATCCCCTTGTTATGAGCTCTTCGTTCACTTCACATTCCTCCGAAGTTGTTGGTATTCCCCTAAGGACCGCGTGAATGTTTCTTTCTCCAGGGAGGGGAACAGTATGGTGTGCTATTTCTTTTTCTTTTAGAAATCGTACAAGCTTTCTATTTTTTTGTTTTTTTTTATATCGAAACAGCCGCGCAGGCAGAAGCCTAAATGCCGGAACACCGCGGCTGCTATGATGATCCCAAAGAAATTTTGTTAATACGATTTTTGAACTGCCTAAGGTTAGTAGAACTGGGAAAAGCTTCCACCCGTAGATTGTTCCACAATCTAGACACCCTCGGGACAAAGGAGCGGTCGTATCGGCCAGTTCTGGATGTACGAAGTTTGACACGGTTAGGATTGGACGCCGAAGTCAAGCGGGTCTGTCTGGCAGGCACATCGCGCGGCGGCATCATGGAAGAGAGCTCTGAGGAGCAAAGCCCGTTGGTGTAGCGATAGAAAAGAGCTAGATCGCCGACGGCCCGCCGGTGCGAAAGAGTCCCGAGACTGTCTGTTAGAGAAGAGTCATCGATCAGTCGGACCGCCCTCCTCTGGACAGCATCGAGCATGGACAATGTAGTCGGGGCGGCAGCACCCCAAAGGTGTGAGCAATACTCGAGGCTGGGCCTTATCTATAATCATCCTCTGTTTTAGGAGTAATTCTTATTCCGGCATCGATAGCCGCAGCTTTTTCAACTGTAACACATAGAGAAACGCATGATTGAGATAGAAACTTCCACATGCCTGGTTCTCGCAGTACTATCACCGTGACCCGCTTTGATGGAGGTGGTCTTGAAGGTGTAGTGCTCGAACCTGGAGTTCTTGGTTCTGAATTTGTATATTTTGACTAGAGTCAGTAGCAGAGGTTAGAGTTTTAGTGGTAAAAATTTTTGTTTGAGGCAAAGGAGATAAAGATGAAGTAAGAAGCTGGCTGGGCTTACTTGGTAGTGGTGGAAAATCGCTGGAACTCTTCTTGGATCTGCATTTTTTTGTTACTTTAAAGCTATCTTCTTGCATGTTTTCTATTTCAATTTCGTTAACTGTGGAACCTTCGCTGTCGCTTTCATATTGATGTTTCTTTGGCGCTTCACTCTTCTTTGGTAATTTATTAATTTGTATTTGCGACTCGTCTATTTGCGGTTACATCTTTTCAATAAGCTTCGTCTGTGCTGCTATCGTTTCCTGCTGCTTTCTATTGTTCTCCAACAGCTGGCTGATGAACGCATCCTTGTCGGGTAGACAATCTCTGTCTGGAGGGGCACCTTGACTCTCGCCAATATTGGGGCAGCTTGGAGTTGCATCCTGCTGACCCCCAGGATCTGTTTCCATCTTATTATACGCCTCTTTCCTGGACTTTCGCAAAAATTCTGTCAACTTGATAGGATTTGTCTGTCTCGTTATTCTCATAGTCTGTACTGACGATCAAAGTGCACCTGATAAAAGTCAATTTTTTACAGTTCTGCATTCTATTTCGTAGTTTTAGAGTTATTTTAAAAAAATGCCAATGTTTGCAGATAATTGTGGCAAGATTTGGAGATGTGCTATTCCTTACATAATTTGAAAAGACGCAGCTGAATGAAGGTAGATGTTTCCACCGGCATGTTGATACAACGCTGTCATTTTGGTAGGCATTTGTAGATAGACGAGTGAGAATAACAAACGAGTATCCACTAAAATTACGCAATTTTGGCGATAAACAATGAAATGTAAACATATAGGTTTAGCTCCTTCTAATCTATTCGAATCCGTTGATTGCAGTGATATAGAGTTTTCACGTGATTTTGAGAAACAGCTTTCAAGTTTCTCTAGGACCTGCGGAAAAGCCTTCTTACTGTCCTGTATAAAGAGTGAAGGAGACACCAGGAACTGGAAGTGTCGTATGCTGCTGGTGTCTCTTCGTCTTTACGGTGTACTATTAAATATCATCTAAACGTTTGATTCAACGCAGACGTGATTAATCTTGCACGTAGAATCCCTTTACCTCTCCTTGCATCATATAGAACCTTGCGTGTCAGGGAGAGGATAAATAGTAAAATTGTATTGTGTGAACGATTATTCAAATTTTGGCGCTCCTATTACTGTGTCTCCTGTAGTATGGTACGGACACAGTGGATAAATATTGTTATTAGAAACTGTTAGCAAATGTGAAGACAGTGCACGTCACCCCAAAAGCTGCGGTTAGCAGAGTAACTACTTGGCAGCACCTAGTAAATTTCATGTCCGAGCACTACCTTAGCCGTGGCTTTGAACACTGCCTTCAAGGCCATTTAAAGGTCAAATCAAAACATCGAAAACAATTCGTTCTTGCAAAAAAAGTTCTACAGCAAAATTGTGAGATTTGTGTGGCTCAGTGACCTTGACCTTGACCCTAACCTTTAAGGCAAAGCCAAAATTTTCGAATAAAGACTTTTACTTATTTACTCGAAATGAAAAAAGCTGAAAATTTTACGTCTGAATATGACCTCAATTTCAAAACCAAGGTAATGTAATGCTAAGATATTACTTGAGGTCAAGTTCATATTTGGACATAAGATTTCTTTTCCATTTCCAGTATAAAAATGAAAGGTTTTCTTTGGAAGTTTTGATTTGGCTTTAAAGGTTGTGGTCACCTTTGAATGATCCCCAGAAACCTCACAACTGTGTTGTCAAACATCTTTTGCTAGGTCGAATCGTTTTAGATTACTTGATTTTACCTTGAAATGTCTTTGATGGCAGTGTTCGAAGTCGCAGTCAAAGTAGTTGTCGGGCGTAGAACTTGCTCATCTTTCCTACTACGATGAGAAGGGGGTTCCTTTTCAAAATATCCACTTGACCTTCAAAAGACCTTGAAGATCGTAGTCATGGTCAGGTCGTTGTCACGATCACAATCATTTTGCTCCATACTACATTTGTTAGAACCTTTTTCCTAGATTGCCCAGTTTCAGTTACTGACTTACGGGGAGTTAGTTTCTGTTATACCCTCTCCAGACTCCCGCGCGGATCGCGCGCGAAGCCGCGAACTACCTGCGACCCATGAGTGTGTAACCCATTCGCGTATTCTTCGCGGCTTCACGTCTCGTTCGCGCGTCGTGCCCGTTTGCTGTCGGTTTTTCGTCCCGCGACAAAGGGTTCGCAAGGCGCGAACATATTGCGAACATGACTAGGCTACTCATTCGCTGGTGGCTCAGTTGCCTCATAGCGAGTGACGGCAGTGGTTGTGTTTTTCTTTACGGATACGAATTTTCGATTTGTCGTGAAAAATGAGTTTTAACTGGAGTAACCAATTGGAACTATCATTTTTGGAATATTTTCGTGCTGAACCGGTACTGTGGGACACTAAGATAAAAGACTATAGGAATAAATTTAAAACTCATTATGCATGGATGCGGATAAGCTCAGTGATGGAAATCCCAGTGGATGAATTGAGAAAGAAAAAAGATTCTTTAATGTCAAGTTATAGGAGTTATAAGAACAAAGTCAAAAACCACTCGAGCTGAAGATCTCTTGTTAAATTCACGTTTTTCTGATCCTATGTTGTGCTGACCAGGATAGGGCTTCATTAAGTGTTCTGAAAGTGCAAAAAAATGTAGGGAACATCAATATTTGAACCGGGCAAAGGATGCGGCGGTGGTAAATTTAAGCTATTCGTGCATATCTTGTTCCATAACAAAGTATTGGTGAAAACTCCACTGTCACTTATTCTGCCTTGGCAGCCAATATCAGCAAATATGAATATGAAGTTGTACTGACTATCGACTAATGCCAATAATACTATACTGTAGGTTCTTTTATAATTATAGTATTCAGAGCCAGAATTGAACGGACAGTCGAGATCAATATGTTTGCCATCTATCGATCCTATTGCTCGAGGAAACTTCCTTGCAAATCCTTTCTCAATACAAAGCCATTCTTCCGGACAAGACGGTATCTGCAAAAAAGAAAACATAAAACCTTCGTCTGAGACCACAAAGTGATAGAAACTCTTCAATATAATAATAATAATAATAATAATAATAATATTTATTCGCCAAAATACAAAAAATGGGCAAATAAATATGAAAAAACCACAGAAGGCATCGCCTGTGTGTGGTTTATATCTTAATAACTAACAATCAATCATATATGTGTATAACAATTATTGTTAAATCTAAAAGGTATTAATGTAATTGGAATTTTGTACTTTTAGTTTTCTATATAATTATGTATAGTCATTCGCTGCACATTACTAACCCAGTCTTTCAATTTTCTTCTAAATTTTTTTCCAAAATTAAGTATCTTTATTTCGTTTGGTACTACATTATATAATTTAGCTGCTAAGAATTTAAATGATTTTTTGAATAATGTTTTGTGTGGTCTTTGGATATTAGATGAGCCTATTCGAAATCGTGTGTTATGCTCGTGTTTATAGGATTTTTTCTTTTTATTACAATACTTATGGTATAAGGTGGTGGCATGTAAGAAATAAAGTTGTCTTGTATCAAGTATCCCTGTTTCTTGATATAAGTTGTTCGTTGGATATAATCTTGGCTTATGGAAAATGGCTTTCGAAACAGTTTTTTGTGCTATATTCAGGTCAGAAATATATGTCTTGCACCCGGCACCCCAGGCTGTGATGCCGTATATTATATGGGTTTCAACTAAGGCATGGTATAGGATTCGCAGATAACTTTCTGTAAGAATGTTAGCAAGCATTTTGAGTTTATAGGCAACATTTCTAATTTTTTTGATAACATATTTAATATGGTTATCCCACCTTAGATGTGAGTCTATAAATATTCCAAGATATTTCAAAGTGTTAACTCTATCGATTTTGATCTTTTGGCCATGATAATTAACGGAAATTTGTTCGAAGGTAGGTAAAAATTTTGAATAGGATGTAAATGTAATAAATTTTGTTTTTTTGAAGTTAACTGATAAAATTTTAGTATCAAACCAGTCAATGATCCTTATAAAATCCTTTTCAGCTATTTGCTTCAGTGTGCTCCAGTCATCAGCTTTATATAATACGAGGGTGGCATCTGCAAAACATATAATCTTTCCAGAACTGTTAATTTTGAATAAGTCATTTAAGTAGAGACTAAATAATAGTGGGCCTAGTACTGTTCCTTGAGGCACACCACACTTGATGTAAATTTGTTTTACTGTAAGTGTTAGTGATTTTGACAGTCTGTGCCCGACTTGAAAGGTAATTTTTTAAAAGGATTTGTGACGCTCCCCTAAATCCCAATCTTTCCATAACTTTCAGAAGCTCGACATGGTTAACCGTATCAAAGGCATTTTTTAGATCAACAAAGATACCAATAGTAGGTATCTTTTTGTTGACATTAGAGTTAATTTCAACCATTGCAGCCAAAATTGCATCTGTAGTAGATTTTCCTTTTCTAAATCCATATTGGTCAGAACATATAATTTTGTTTTTGTCCAAAAATTGTAATATTCTTTTTTGTAGTAATTTTTCGAAAATTTTGGCTATATTCGATAGTACTGATATGGGTCTATAATTTAATGTTTCCATTCTGTCACCGCCTTTATAAACAGGAGTAATAACAGTTGTTTTAAATGCATCAGGATAAATTCCAGATTGGAAACACCAATTAATGACGTAAGAAAGTGGTTCGGCTAAGTCGTAGGCTATTATTTTTAAATGCTCAGCTTTGATACCATCTACACCAGGACTTTTTTTGGTTTTAAGTGATAGGACAGCTTCTTGTACTTCAATCGGACTAACGCTTTCTAAAAAGAATGAATTGGGAAGTTGGGTTTTTGTGAACTTTTCGTTCGAAACCATTTTTTTAATACTGGATGCTAAATTTTCTCCAACATTAGTGAAAAAATTTAAGAATGCATCGGACATTTGTCGTTTATCTGTTAATATTGTTCCATCATGATTCTTAATTTCATCAATATTTGGTTTTTCTTGAACGTCTTTGTTAGTTAAGTGATCGACAACTGACCACAGTTTTCTTGGATCAGATTTGGCATCTTGTAATTTTTTTAGATAGAATTGGCGTTTTGCTTCTCTAACTAGATTGATAAAAATATTTTTATATTCTTTATAGTTATGGGAGGTATCTGCACATGGCGATGCTTTCATTATTTTGTATAGTTCCTCTTTTTTGTTGGCAGACTTTATCAAACCTTTAGTTATCCAGGGATTCCTGCTTCTGTCAAAATGTTTAATTTTAACTCTGTTTGTACTACATTCAATTAAATATTTTATACGTTCAATGAGTATATATATATATAACCTTCATGAAATTGTATGTTTTTTTTTAGGAACGCGGGTTGGAGGAGACTCAAGGATCAAATTCCGAACCAACTGAAGAGATACTTGAAGAGACGAATGAAAATCAAAGTCAGTCTATGGACACCCAAATAGACGGCAATCAGACAATCCGCCGACGCCAAAACCCTTCGGAGCTGATTCATGCTGGAAATATTGTTAAAGATGCTCTTGCCACATTCAAATCCGCGCTAAACAGAAATGAATCATCAACCCATCTTAGCAGTGGCGTAGCGAGGAGGGGGGCGGGGGGGCGGACCGCCCCGGGCGCCACCAATAGTAGGGCGGCAAAATTGACCCTTTTTGTACCCTTCACGTGGTACGAGCCTGCTGTAGACTCCGTTTGAGAGGGAACCGCCGCCGATCCGTGCTACATGAGGAAAAAATATTTTGTCGAGCATATGAAAAACTACCAGATCTGGTGAAAAATCACCACATCTGGCAACCCTGGTACCTTCCTCCCAATACCAGTAACTTATTCGCCCCGTCTTGCGCGCGCATATTGCCTGTCTCTGTCCCACACGTATTCTAGGAGCACCCACGCGTCGCGTCGCCGCGCGCCCTTCCCTTGACTTCATTTTGTTCAATTAACAAAAAACAAAGCGACTTGAGTGTCGAATTGACAGTGCCAGTGAATTTTTGGGGAATTCGTAACAGTATTTCGCGGTTTTGTATCCCGCTAAGCTGCCGTTTTAACAGTAAGTAAGTTTTAGTATGCTTTTTATCGTAGATCTCACGGAAAATATAACACATTATATGTGAACGCAGGAGATTGGGAGATTATGCGCGCTTTTTCGAAAGCCAATGTTTCGTTGCATTACGTATTTAAATTTTAGTGATCGAGTTCATGTAAAATAATATAAATAGATTACCTGTTTTAGCACGAAATATTGATAGTTAAAAAAAATAATAATTTTATAACTGGTTAGTTAATACCCCTTCCCGTGCCATTACTTACCTGCCTATAGGTTCAAATTTTGCTGCCCCTATATTGGCCTAAAAACTTACGAGCTAAATCAATGTTACTTTCAGATCATGAAGAGGCATAAGCCTAGCGGTGATTTTTACAGGAAGCAAAAAAAAGCCCGAGAGGAAGAAAATAAGAAAAATAAGGGATCTTTACTCAAGTATTTTGACTCGACTACCGAAACAGCTGAATCTGAAGTTGATAGAGAAGCTAGTACTAGTGCCACTCCAAATCAAAAAGCTGTTTCGTCTTCTAGTGGCGGACTTACCGAATTTGAAGATTTGCCTAATGAACCAGCGGTAGTAGGTGAACAATTGAAACTGTTGGTGGAAGACGAAAGCTATGAAGTGATCGATACTCTTGACATTCAGGATGGATCTATCAGCGATTACAAAGATATTGGAACTTGGCCTATTTCCATTACCGATAATCTTCGAACATTACTTGTGACTCGAGGCTACAAAGCAGTACAGAACCTTGACTGTAAGTTTGCTGAAGTGATTAGGCCAGGGCCTGTAGAATCTACCAAGGGGCTCAAAGGAGTGGCAAGAAAATTAAGCCGTGATTGGTTTTTCCGAACTCTACCAAATGGCGAAAAGATTCTGAGAACATGGATGGCCTATTCCTTAGTTAAGGAATCATTGTTCTGTTTCTGCTGCCGTTTGTTTGGGGTCGTCGATAAAGCTGGATTCAACAGCATTAATGGTTTCAAAAAGTGGTGGAAACTAAATCCCAAAGTTTTAGAACATGAATCTAGTTCAGCACATAATGACAACTTCAATAAATGGAAATCTTTGGAGGTAAGACTTCAAGTTGGTGCAACGATCGACAAGCAAGAACAAAATATGATTGTTAAAGAAGAGCAGAAGCTGAGACTAGTACTGGTCAGGATACTGGATATTATCAGATTTCTTGCTAAACAAAATCTGGCCTTGCGAGGTCATAGAGAAATCATGAAAGAAAATGACGCTGAAAATAGAGGCAACTTTCTAGGACTCGTTCATCTTCTTGGCAAGTACGACCCGGTTCTTTGTGAACACCTTACAAAGCTGAAACTGCAGAAGAAAGCTAGTGTATCTTACCTATCACCTGAGATTCAAAATGAATTCATTCATTGTTTAGGAAATTATGTTCGAAAAAAGATACTTGCTGAAGTGAAGGAAGCCAAGTATTTCACTATTGTGTTCGACAGTACGCCAGACTTCTCCCACAAGGACCAGACGAGCCAAATACTCCGTTATGTGAAACTCGACGGTACCAAGGTGCAAGTGATAGAATCATTCATTGACATCCTTGAAACTGAAGGCAAAAACGCTGAGGATATAACTAAAATGATTTTGGACAAGATTGAAAGCGACGGACTAGATATCCAAAATTGCCGTGGACAAGCATATGATAATGCAGCTGTCATGTCGGGAAAACATTCTGGTGTACAAATGCGTATCAAGGCAGTTAACCAAAATGCTCAGTTTGTTGCATGCACTAATCATTCATTAAATCTGGTGGGAGTACAGGCAGCATCAATCGCAGTGGACTCAGTGACGTTTTTTGGTATTATGGAGAGGGTTTTCAATTACTTTTCATCCTCTACTCACCGCTGGAAAGCTCTTACCGACGTTACAGGTAAAGGAGTCAAGCGCTTAATTGAAACACGATGGAGCTCTAGATATGAAGCCGTAGCTGTCATGAAGACCCATTATAGTGAGATCCTTGAAGTGTTGGAATCACTTTCAGGAAACATAGCGGAAAATACCGGAACAAGATCAGACGCTGGTTTATTGCTTACTGCTCTGCAGTCACTATCATTTTTAGCCTTCATTGGACTATGGAGTCGTGTTCTTCGGGAAGTAAATGATGCACAATTATATCTCCAGACGAAAGGACTGAACGTGCACCAATGTGCTATGAAAATTCACGCTTTAGAATCGTTTTTAGTAGAAAATCGAGATGTTCTCGTCAATGATGCACTTGATTATGCTAAAAATATATGCGAAGATCTTGGCATCGAAATAACTCCTCGACGATCAAGAAAGATAAAAAATATGGCTGGCGAGAGCATTGCAGATGCTGGTTTAACTTATGAGAATCGGTTACGGCAAGAAATGTTCGAATCGGTGGACAGAATTATACAAGAAATTAAGACAAGATTTCAACAGCTAAACGAGTTAGATATCAAGTATAATTTTCTAATACCGACGAACTTACTTAACCCGGAATATAAGTGTAACTTGGGAAATGAGCACTGTGACATTGATGTTAACGAAATCGAAATCGAGAGGGAGCGATTACGCAATTTTCTTGCTTTGGCTGATGCTAAAGTTCAAGTTGACGCCAAGAAAGGACCGCTAGAGCTCCTAGAATTCATACAACAATATAACTATGGCATTTGCGTGCCAAATATCGTGATTATGCTTCGAATTTTTTTAACTATAGCTATCAGTGTAGCTTCTTGTGAACGTAGCTTCTCGAAGCTGAAATTAATAAAAAATTACTTGCGGTCCACCAATAAGATTGAGTGATTTGGCCATTTTGTCAATAGAACAAAGCGTGACGGACAAAATTAATTTTGAAGAAGTTATTAATGATTTTGCTGCGCGTAAGGCCAGAAAAGTAGAATTTTAGTTTTATAGTTTACAACAGTATACTTTTCACGTTCACAGTTTACACGTGACCTGTATATTATATGGTTTGGAAATAAATATTTTTTCGCACTGTTCTTCCAGATGATTACGTTATTTTTTTTTTCACCTTCACCAACATGATTATTTTTTGACGTCAAAGGGGCGGCAAATTATGATTCCGCCCCGGGCGGCAATGACCCAGGCTACGCCACTGCATCTTAGCGATGATTGCGATTTATATGGCAAATTATTGGCAAATAAGTTGCGAAAGCTATCTGAAATTAATAGATTAAAGTTTATGCACGACATTGACGGCATGTACCTACGATACCAATTGGAGGAGACGCCCTCCCTGCAAACTCCATCGCCAACATATCCCAGCATCGCCCACAACTTTAATGAATCAAGTCCTGGCACATCATCATCTACGTATTCAGAGCCTACCAATCGTTATGAGCGGGTGACTCAACAAACTTATTGTCAAAATAGAAAAGCAGTATCAGCTCCACCTCCTAAGATTATGATTCAATCCAACCAGGTGATTCGCACACCTGTTGTTGAATATCCTGTCCTCCATATTCCGAACCAAGTCACCGATAACCCAGAATCTAATCAGGCAATTAATATAATCCAAACAGCATTCGACTTGACTTAAATCACATGAAAAACATTGAATGTACGGCTAAATTTGCCTGTATCTTGATATCAATATTTTTAGATATAACCAGTCGTGTTAGATTTAAGATTATTGTATTACATACGTGTGTTTTCAATATACTTAAACAAATTTTCATTAAAAAAATATTTTCTTCTATACTTACTCTTATTTCATCCTTCAATGCCTGACATAGGGCTAGACAAACTTCTGGAATAATTTCTGATATTATTTGTGATGATATTTTGAACAAAAAATGAAGGCTTTCATAGCTATCTCCTGTGGCTAAGTATCGCAATGTTATAGCAAGACGTATCTGGGCAGGAATAGCTTTTCTTAATTGGGTGTCTTGTTTTAAAATTTGGGCTGAAATTTGATTTAGTAAGTATTCAAAATCATTTAACGACATCCGGGAAACCTTTTTGAATTCACCGGAAGGTTCAGCAACTAATTCATCTATTTGCTTCTCCATAACAGCACTGTAACAAAAAGCAAAGACTAAAAATAAGGTAGAGGTAAGTTATCGAGTATCAGCCCTTGTAGTACATGATAAGTAAGTGCAGCATGAGCAGAATATTTCACTTTTCAAGCCTTCATCACAACTGTCATTTTATACAGCTAAAAGTGAAATACTTGTTTTTTAGTATCTGCGATGGCACTAAATATAAGACACTGAGCTGCGTGCGACCATTATTATCTTGATATTAATTACCTGGTTCTATTTCGGTGGTTGGTGGTGATCCACCATCTTCGTTTTCTCCACTTCTTTTTAATTGTTTTTCTTTTACTTATATCGGCGTAATTATGGATTGCCAAAGCGCGAAGTAGCCCAGCAACAGCAGTAACAATTTCACCGTCCATACTCGTCTCAAGCGCGAACTATACTGTGAAGCAGGCGCGAACATCTGCGAGTGTGGAACTGTAGAACACTTTTCGGGTTTCGCACCGCGATTCGCGCCGCGATTTCACGCCGTGATCCGCTCGGAAGTGTGGAGAGGGTATTAGAAATTATAGCTATAAGAAGTAAGCATTGCGATTTTTTGTATACTTTGGTATTCCAAACGCTGTCTCTCTTTGACATCACTTAGATTACAGTACAATTCTTACGATTTATACGTATATACGAGTATTGTGACTTGTGACAAATCTAAGTCTTAGTAACTAATATATTAGCTATACATATTGCACTTGAAAAGTATTTATTTTCTGTTTGTTGCTAAATAGTAATATGAAAAGCGCATTTAGGTTGACTGATTTTTTTCGGGGTTGGTGTTGCAGCGATGCACTATGTTAGATGAATGCTTAAATTGTAAATATACATTTATGAGATTTGTTTAAAGCCTGTGGCCTCTCCAGAAAATGCGTCCATCGATGCCCGAAGTCAATACCACACGTCTCGCTTCTCTTCCCGCGCATGTGTTTATTTATGTTGCTATATTGAACTCGTTTAAATCACAGAGCTTCTGCATCTCACGTGAATATGTACAGCCCTATATACTTGATTTGTTTAATGGGCAGTTCAGAGTCTTAATCTTTAAGCTCAGTACACACTAGTAAACCCCGTTGCGCAACTTGTCTATAGGCAGTCAGAAGACGGTCTCAAGACACGATCTATAGATGGTCTACAGACATATCCATCTTTGTCTCGTCTAGCGTCCATAGGATAATCTGAATTTTTTGGTATCATGTTCGTTCGCCATCAAAGACATTGTTTTATGTGGAATGGACTGGGATATGTCTCGGGGTCCCTCAGAATGTTTTTTTTTCGGTTAACAGAGCAATGAAGTTTTTTATGTTGTAATCTTTAATATTATTGCACTAGTTAATTATAAATGCCACGTATTTATTTTGGTCTCATATAATAAAATATCGCCTTTCTGAGGATATCTGAGCATTATCCATGTTTTTTCCAAGCTGGCATTGACCAGATAGAACACAATGGACTTAATTAGCAATAATAGGATAAATTCTAGAAGTTCTACTAAGGTTGAACAAAATACCAGCCCCAAATAGTATATTAGGGCTTGTATTCCCTTGCTGCCAAGATTCAAAAAACCTCTCATTAGTGCGCGGGAACCAAAAGTACAGCCATCAGTCGGCTTAGCATTGGCGTTTATAAGTTTCGCCGCATGTATAATTATCTCGCAATGCACGCGGCGAAACGTCAGTCAGTAAAGCACGGCGCACACGGCATGGTACTTTGCGATGCCGGACCACCTCGTACAGGGCCAAAGGTGCGCAAGCCGCTAGGCACATAATGAGTACCGGGTTCAGGTACGATTCAACTACTAATTATATGGTAGACAGTTTATGTGGATATTAAGACGTAATGGTATTATCTGATGGTAATGAGGTTATAGAAGATGGCTGTGATCCATGTTGATGCAGGTGTCAAAATGAGTCTTACAGGCGCCGTTCTTACTATCTTTGGAATCTACGCGACGCACTACACGATTGCTTATTGTTCTTCAGCGTTTTGCCTAGGCAATAATATAAGAGCTGCTTTCAGAGGAGAAAGTAACTTTAGTCGCCCATAACCCCAGGAATTTTCTGGCTGGGTGTTTGTCCATTAACCCAAAAATATACAGTGCTTTTCAAAAATGTCTCCCCTACTTATTTGTTCATTGTTATTTATGATTTATTATTATTATTATTATCTTACACATTCTCACATTTTACTCCGCACACCTATGGCGAGGCAGTATTATAAATTCCGCAAATCATTGGCCCGACTATAACTTGGAGAATACTGTTCGGATTTGGATAAAATTTTTACACAAGATTACTACTAAGCCAAGGACGAAAAAACTTTTGAAAATGGGTTCAGTGGTGGCGAAGAAAAAAGTCAAAATATAAAAAGCGCCTAAACGTCATTTTTTTACGTATCAGAGGATCCTGATCATTTTTGAAAACATTTTCAGGGTTGAAAAATTGAGGGATGTGGGGGTTGTAAGGGGGTGGGTGAGTGTGTATAGCATTTTTCTGATGTAAGTATACACTTCCAACCCCGGAAATTCTACTCATCTATCAGACATATTTCACACATCATAGATTTGCCTTTAGAACTCAGAACGATAGAGAAATGTTTCCGACAACCCTCCCTGCGATGCGTCGTCGTCTGACTGCAACGACCGCCGTGCTGGCCTTCATAAGTGTCCTCGCATGACTGGCGCGCTGCCGCGCCGCATTGTGCATTCAGGTATGACGTTACCAGAGGGAAGGTGCTTCAGTTAGGCCAGGGAGGGAATGCTAAATACTAACTGTATGGACCTGTTTGACAAACTTGATTCGTCCAATTTCTCTGTATGTATGTTCGTAATTAACCTTTTCCTGAGAGGTTTTAACTTAAACATGCTAATTTTCGTCCGTCCGACCATAAGAAGCCGACCATCAACAGCTGTATCGTACTTTTTTGGCAACTCATCATCAGCCTGGTCTAGGCTTGGTCTCCGGGACATCTAACGGAAGCATAGCAAATATCCTCTAACCAGAATATATAATGAGGCTTATGGCGCTGTCATATTTCAATAACATAACCCTTATACCTTATTCTGAAGCTCCTTCTGATTTCATTATAATCCTAGAATATAAAACCATTACCTCTAAAACTGAAGAACTCGCAGGCTGTCAATCTTGAGCGTACATTGAATTGCCTGTAACTCACCAACTTATTGTCAAAGGGTGATAGTATAGTCTTCTTCCTTTTAGAAAGGTCTACCTGAATATTCAATACAGTATGAGACATTTCGTTGAAAAATGTTTGACAAAATTTAATAATTCTTTTAATGGAAGATTCCAAATTTAATGAAAAAAGAAGAAGACTAATATAACATCCTATAGCCCCACTTAGGCAAATAGTGATTTTATATTCTTTGGCCGTAAAGTGGTTTTTTTCCATTAATCAGTATAACATTGCAAACTGTCACCTTGAAATGTTAACTGTCACTTTTCATACACCAATTTCGTTACTCCAAATTTCATCTTTTTAGCTTGGCCCGTTGAAAAAAGGATAAACAGAAGGGACCTTTTAAAAAGTACTGTCGAACCTTCAAAACAAGATAATTTCTTTATTTTATCGCTTTCTCCAAAAAAATATACTTTTTAATGTATGTTAGAATCTACATGATTGAAGAAGTCCCCCTTAGATTCATGATTCACATAGGTATACCTCTAGAAATGCTGGATATCTTCAATAGAATAGTTTGAGAGTACGAAAATGCAAATGCAAATCAGGCTTCGCGTTGCCATCTCACAAATCCCCTGAGTATGCATACATGCATTTCCATATCCGACTGACACCTCTCCCTTCTTACTTCCTTCTGTACCCCTCTACCGGCCCTAAATTTCCTGATGGTATAGTTCTGGGCGTATGCTACACGATGGTCGAGTCTTACAAGGCGACAGGTACAGTCCCCGATAGTAGTTGGGATCTTATTACGGACCTATATCCTTCGGGAAATCCACACACAGGCGATGGAGATAGTATTACAGAGTGGCCCAAATGCATGTTTTTCATTACGCCAATTGGATTAAATGATATTTGTGAACCTTTAGTTACTGCCAGATAAAGTGTAGTGTTTTTGCGAACTTTTGCAGACTCTTGAGAAGTACACTCTTATACACTGCTAAATTATGGTCCGTGGTCAGAAATGGTTATTCAACTTTTTCGATATTGTCATTTGAGTGGCCTTGAAATATCCTTCAAATGCCAAACTGATCTTTAATTTGGACTCAACGACCGCGGGAGCCTATCTGGATTTGAATACTTATTTTCAAGTTGTCGTTGAAGTCATCTTGTCATGGCCTTTTGATTCCCTTATAGTGACTAATTGACATGCGGTTGGGATCAGCTACTCGGCTTTTTTGAAAATGATCTTGATTTGAACTTTAACTGAAATTCGAACGGCCTCATACAAACAAACCAACCCCAGATGAGAAATCAGCGGCTCAAAAAACACTACTGTGTCAAAAATTGTACAGGGTGGCGCAGAGGAAACGCATGTTTTCTGAGTGAATAGTAATCCGCAAGGAGAAGTGGATTGACCTTGCCTCACCGCCAGCAGAGAACACAGGCAATACAGTTTTAGCCATAGCACCGTGGACAACTGAGCATCGTGTGTTTGGTGTCGAGCAATTTTTCAGAAACAATGATTCTGTAGTTACCGTGCAACGTTTATTCCGTCGCCAGTTCAATGTTGAACGCCAAGGGTCAATTCCAGGTCGAAGTACGATACTCCGATGGGTTGAGGAATTTCAAACTACTGGATCTGTAATGAAGAAGAAACCACCTGGCCTTCCCCGTACTGTTCGAACACCAGGCAGTATCGAAATAGAAAAGCGATCCTTGACAGTCCAAAACGGTCCACTGGGCGACAAACTCCAGCTATGCGTATATCCCGTCGATCGTTACAACGCATTCTGCACGATTTACAATTTCATCCCTATAAGATAATGATTGAGAAAGACCTAACGGAAAGTGACTTTGCACAGCGTAGACAGTTTTGTGCGACAATGCTGATTATTTTTGCTGTTGATCGTAACGTCGTCTTATTGATGAGTGACGAAGCACACTTCCATTTAACGGGATATGTAAACAAGCAGAACTGTAGGTATTGGGCGGCCGAAAATCCACGAGAGCTACACTAACGACCCTAGCATAGTGAAAAATTGACGCTGCGGAATTAGTAAATTAGGTATCATTGATCCTTCCTTTTTCAGCATGAAGAAAGAGCAGTAACAGTTACATAAGCACGTTATGTTCACAAGTTACAAAACTTCAACGGCAACCAGTAAACATGGGAGAACTGTACTTCCAACAAGACGGTGCAACTGCTCACACAGCGAGAGCATCAATGGAATGTGTTCGACAAATGTTTCCTGAACATGTGATTTCCCGTTTCGGCGATATTCCTTGGCCTCCACGCTCGCCAGATTTGTCTGCATGTGACTTCTTTTTGTGGGGTTACATTAAGGCTAAAGTGTACCCTCACAAGCCCCGTACGTACCAGGAACTGAAGATTGTTATTCGTCAAGAATTCACAAGAGTACCACAAGAAATGATCCTACGTGAAATGCAGAACTTTCAAGAGCGGCTGGAGATGTGCAAGCGCGAAGAAGGGCGACACTTGAGTGACATAATTTACCATAATTAATTTAAAAGTGCACTATTATTAATTTATTTAATAAAATTATGCGTTTCCTCTGCGCGGCCCTGTAATAATGCAGTAGAAATTGTATTATTTGCCAGCTTTTCGGTATTCTAGACTACTCGAACTCCAATTTTGAGGCACACTGTAGACATACTATATGATGTATATATGAAGACTATTATTCAAATCCCGACATTATCAAACTCCGAAGGCAGAGCAAAGATTACATTCAGTGTAAGTAAACACAATCGGAATATCGGACGATGTAAATAAGTTTTAATGGGTTATGCGGAGATGCGGTGCATAAACGTCTAAAGACATGCACTGTGAGAATCACTGCTTTCTTGGAATATTCATGTGCACAATTGTGAACTCGATGAGATATGAAGTTGTTACAAGGTATTTTTTATATATATTATTTTTGAAAACCTTGATTGCATTACATCTTCAAAACAAAGCGCTTCTTTTCGAGAACCGTCAAGCAAAATAGTATTTGGAACTGTCCAAAAAATCCGTTCATCTATCTATTTTTATCCATAATTTTATTTTCTAATTAACTTATTGAACTGTAAGACTAAACAGACAAGATCTGCCCAACTAACGATGCGTAGTAGATGCTTTTCATTTAATCTCAAATATTCTCTTTAATGGAATTCAACCCGGCTCCGCACGGGTATTATGTAAAAAACCTATAAAACGTCAAAAAAACCTATAAAATGTCAACTTGCAGACTAGATAGTTTTAGGATGCAAACAGTCATTCCACGCTTGCTCACTAGGATCGTTGTGTCCGTCCATCTATGGAGGAATGGCTCGACTACACGTACACGCATTGTTGGTTGCATATGTTGTGTGAAGCCGAGTCGTCTATAACTTTCATCTCTGAGTCTCTGAGAAGAACTGGTTATTTGGTTGAAAGGCATTACTAAAAATCAGTACTGAATATGCTGCCAAAGAAGTATGTCTATTAGCAGTGGCCAACGGGTTATTCATATGTTGTCCTTTCGGAAGATAGGTTATGACTAAGGTTAAAAATTACGATTTTTTACCTTTTTTTTGTGTTTTCAAAAACTTTGAAGAGAATTACGAGAAATCACCACCGCGCCCGCGCTGTGTGTAATTACTGTTAGCATGTATAGTATATGACCTGTAATTTGACAGTCTACAGTGAATATAATTATTTCTTATCCCTCTCATTTTTGAAGTTCAGCAATTTGCATATGTAATTTCCAGAATACATAACAAAAAGTGGATGCGCAGCTAATTTCTGGCTTTTAGTCTCAAGTAAGTGTATTTGAATTATTATCAACACATATTATCAGCACATAAATCCTCACTATGCCCTTACCTCCAGGAATGCCATCTCTGAAGCAGATTGGTGACTGAAGCCTCATAACGTTTACGCAACACGTACAACTACAAGACGAGTTTACAAAAGTGTCCATCAGCTAGTGCTAAGTTCGCATCTTGTCGAAAAACCTACATAATGTCAAAAATCAGTATAATATCAAAACAAAATCGATATAACGACGCTTTTCAAGATACGTATTACCGGTGCCGATGAAGCTGCACCTTACATGATGCTTCTTTATCTTGTTTGATTGAACAAATTAGACGAGCAAAGACCTTGCATTCGTGGGAAAAAAATCTTCAACTAAATTTTTCTTTCGTGATTATTGGATGAATCTCAACATGAATAAAGATGAAAATTTATTTAAGCAACCTGCAAAAAATTGATACTCCAAAGTTTTGTTAGGTTTTGTCGATCATTGTGATAAAAATCCCTAGTAACCTTTCTCGGAATATTCCGTACAACAGACAGACGCGCGCGTAATATCCTACAATAGAAACACTGAACATTTTGAATTGTACCTATTTGATTATTCAACATAGCCGCCTTTTTACCCAGCAAACTTTTCAAATAGATCTTCTGGGGCTTCTTAGCCTTTTGATAAGATGACTGCGACCTTTTAATTTTTTTTAGCTCAGGAAGAAGGTAATAATGAGAAGGATGGCTCAAAGCCCAAATCACGAAGCTTTGTCATCAAAATGTGCGATTGACAATAATGGTGCATAATATTGTCCCGTTGTGGTTTTGCCCTTGTCTAGGTAATCAGTAAAAATGACACCACGACTTTCCCAAAACACTGAATCAAGCACCTTTCTAGCAGTCTTTTGGACATGAAATTTCTTTGCCTGATCGACAGTGCTTCCGTTATACCGATTGTAGTCTTGTATCAGGATTGTATAAATGTACGCAAGTTTCGTCCATAGTCACTACACTGTTCAGAAAGTTCGGGTCTTTTTTAGATAGGATTACTCGCGATGTTACACTTCTGCTGGCTTCTGATCCGCATTCAAACACTTCTAAATCAATTTTGCGAAAAAAAATTCCATGTCGAAATAAACATAAATGATGCGTTTGTATGAAATTCTCAGCATCTCAGCTATAGGTTTTATTCCAATCCAACAGTCTGATAATATCAAATCAGGAACTGCATCGACATATTCCGGGGTTGACACTGAAACAGGCCTTCCAGGTGTCTCATCACCTTAAATGGATAACTTTCCTCTTTTGAAGCAAGCAACCTAATTTTTCATCATGTCTCCGTAAATCGCTTTCCCCCGTAACCCCTTCAAGTACAGGTAATTAATGATGGCTCGATATTCCATTTTACCATTTACACACTAGCGACAGGAATGTTTCGTTTGAGAATGTCTCACTTTGTAATGCTTAAAGTCAAATTCGTAATAGTTAAATAACAATGCTTTAAAATGGACTAAAAGAAAATATTATCAGAGGAGGTCTGAATTTTAATCAAGGCGCTTGGAAACCTCAGAAACGATTTTGACATTTAGCCGGATTTTCAAAAACTGAAACACGTATTTGTCCTTGACATAATAGCAATCTTTTGCAAAAACATTGATGCAAATACGAGCAATTCTTTTCAAGTTATAGACGGACAAAGGGTTAGCGGACAGACAGACAGACCGACAGACAGACCGACAGACAGACAGACCGACAGACCGACCGACAGACAGACCGAACCAAAAACACAATATACCATTTCCGAAATTGTTCGCGATTACAATACTTCTTTGCTAGTGGCGTAGGAAACAAAAACTAAGTTGGAAAATTTTTCCTGAGAATATGAGACATTCGCCTCGTCTAAATACCGTTTGTCCGAGAATGTGTAAAAGACTGCTCGAACAAATCGAGCGTAACCCCATATCTGTTCGGTTAGTTGGGATCGCAGCTAGTCATGCAGCGAGGAGCGAAAGAGGCTAGAATATTGATAAAAGTAATTGTTTGATAATGGTGGTAGATGTGAACGCGAGGCGGTCGTGGGCAAACACTACAATTTTCGCCCGGAACGGCCAAAGCGTCGTTAAAAAACCGGACGACGGCTCCGGCACCACAGCACAGTCTTATCGGAAGGCTTTCCACCAGCCAACCGCTTAGGGAACAACCAGAGTGTTACCCAAAGAGGTTTTTCCAGCTAGATAGACGAGGAGAAAACCCAGCCAGAGAAGCATTCTTTTATATATTTTTTCAAAAACAAATGGATGTGCATCGAAAACACTAAAGTGAAATATATGCCCATCACATCTGGATACGGGTGTAACCTCTACCACATCTTGAAACGGATATAACAATGGGCATACGTTTTCACTTCGGTGATTTCGATGCACATCCATTTGGATCTGATAAAGCCAATAAGCAGAAACGTACGTCGCTCGGGTTATCAATCCTCCTATTTCTGCTCCTGTTCCTTTATTGCGGATATGCCCACGATTGTTCCTTGTTTTTGGACTAGGTTTCCGCAAGACTACTCATCTTTTTTCATAATCACGTTTGTTAGATGCCCCTTAACATCAGTCTAGAGGTTACCAGACGGTAAACGGATACAAATTTGTTAAAACGTTTTTTTAAATTCCTGTACAATCTGGGTGGTGATTGTTCAAATTTGTGCTATAGACGCAAATATTGATTCCCGTGCACAGATTCGCAAGAATAGTGTAAATTTATAGACTGATTAAATTCCAGTCAATTGGTAAAAGGTCTCTGGCATTACAGCACAACACCAGCTACATAACAAAAATTAACAAGTTCCCCTCTCGTGCCTTATCTGGACGCGCTGTCATGCATGTTTTCACCTCGTACCATCGACGTGTATTTAATACGTTTTCATTATCTAACGCTATTAATCAGTTAGTTAGCTCTTCTATTTACTGATTGGATGCAACCTTCTTCGCGAGTTTGTTATTGGAGCTGCTTTCATGGGTGAGAGAGCATACTTCCAACATGATCTAGTGCGCTTGAAATAAATACTAATTGAAATCGTTTTTGTTTGTGAAGGAAACCAAGCGGATGTTCAACAAGCTGCTTTAGTAACGAAAGAGGTAGTTGATTCATCAAAAACAATTGCAATGTTCTCAAAAATACCACAGAATAATACGTACAAAAAGTACTTATAGACATAGCATCTGTTTTAGGAGTCGGAGCTTAATTAAATTAATTATACTTGTTGCTGCCACATAACTAATTTTGTTTAATTGTCTCACATTTTTTAATTGGATTAAAGTTCTAATAGGTTTGACTTAATTGTTCTCAGTGAACTAGAGACACAATAGAAAAACGCCATCAAGTAGTTCACATCCCAACTGGCAAAGTAGTGTTATAAGCTTTTGGTAAAAAGCTCCCTATTGTTGTTGTCTGAACACCAAAATGCTGGCTTAATGTTGTGTGGAATGCAAATTTGCTTTCTGCAACATATTTGTTCTAAAATGAGGTGTTTGAAATATTCTTATAGCATAGTTATACAACACCTTATAGGGCAAATTATCAACTGTTGCCTAAACGCTTATACAACTATTTTATACGGCATATTTGCACGTTAGTCAAAATGGTTGTATTGTGGCATCCATGGTAACGTTTATAAAACAAACCGGAGCCTTGTTGTTTTGCTGTGCAATTTAATACTTTAGCCAAAAAATTGCTCCCAACGGAAGCACTTATACAACTGTTGTTTAGTAACTGTTAAAGGCTGTACATATGCTAAATATACTAAGTGACATATAAATCCGAAAACCCAGTTTAAATGGTTTTATTTTAATAAAATTTTGTATAAGTACTTAATGAAGCATAATAAGTAAATGATAAAAATTTCAAAATGATTGCACTGCTTTAAAGCCCTTTGACCTTTAATAATGTGTGGATGCACCCTGATGTGCTACGCATTCTCAAACGCGCCTAGGCATGCTTCTGATCAGGTGGTCAATATCCTCCTGTGGTATCTCATTCCAGGCAACCACCAACTCCTCTCGAAGTGCTTCTAGAGTCTGAGGAGGACGTTGCAAATTGAGCAATCTCCGACCCATCATATCCCACACGTGCTCAATTGGGGATAAGTCGGGAGATCTTGGTGGCCATGGTAACAATGTGACATCATTATGTTGAAAGAAGTCTATTGTGACTCTTGCAACATGTGGTCGGGCATTATCTTGTTGGAAAGTTGGATCTGCCAGGGTGTCAAGATAGGGTAAAAGATGGGGTTCTAGAACTTCGTGGATATAACGCTGCGCGTTCATGTTACCTCTGATGAAGATTAAAGGTGACCTGGAACCATAAGCTATAGCATCCCAAACCATACCTCCAACAGTGTGATGAACATGTCTTTCAACAAAAAACTGTGGATTCCTCCTTTCACCACGTCGCCTTCTAACCCTGGCACGACCATCGTGCATGCCTAAACAAAATCAAGACTCGTCACTAAAGACAATACCGTTCCATTCCTGATCCCAGAGTGACCGTTGTCTGCACCACTCAAGGCGATTACGTCGGTGTTCTCGAGTTAAAGGGAGGACCCAGTGTGGCCGGTATGAAAACAAGCCAAAACTTCTCATTCATCGGTAACCACTTCGCATGCCAATAGGTCTTCCGTGTTCTGCAAACCATTCATTTGCAATGGACCTGGTAGTGGAGAAACGGTCCCTTAATGCCAATAATCTTAGGCGGCGATCTTCACGGTCTGTTGTTCTACGGCGGCGTCCAGTGCCCCTTGCTCTTTGCGTACGGCCTTCTCGAAGCCATGCCTGACAACACCTAACCACAGTGTCTACACTTCTTTGCAGTCTAACTGCAATTGCCCGAAAAGAAAGTCCAGCTTCCCGAAGTCCCACTATACGGCCCCTATCAAACTCACTAAGTTGACGAAATCGTACAGGTCTCCGTACTCTAGGCATCGCAACCGATCGTAAAGGATGTGAAGAACCAAAATCCGCCAACGTTGATTCTTTACTGCGGCTGAAATATTCATCTTTAGAGCGTTAGTGAATTAAAAGAAAGCAGTATAAAAACCGGAATGTCCAACTCATAAGGCTGAAAATTTTTTCACTTGTTATTTACAGTAAGATAAATACATTCACCAACTTTTATTGAAATAAAACCATTTAAACTGGGTGTTCGGATTTATATGTCACTTAGTATATGTTGGTATACAACTTCACCATAACCTAACTTTCTGCTGCCATATTTTTGTTAAAATGCCATAACCAATGTTTTAAGCCAAACAACGCATGCATATTGGTTCAAAACGTTTTATCAACTGTTCAAACAGAAAATATAGATCTGGTACAAATTCTGGGTAAATCATTCGACTCTGTCGGTATTTCATTTCAGACATTTGACAAATTGGTGTATAACACCTGCAGGCAACACCAAAATATTTTAATAAACTAAAGACAACATGGACGATGCCATGTTTATACACAACCACCCGCCATACTGGGCAAACATGTATTCCTCTATTTAATATTAAATAATTATGTTTCAGTTCGAAATTACAGATATAAAGTGATACACAATAGTGTAATTGTGTCTAAATATAGGATTTGTGGAAGATTTAACCCAGATAAGTTCAGTTTTCTATCTTAAAAATCTAGACATACTTTTGATCATTATCAAAATATGAATCAAATACGAAGCCCGTAGAAATTGCGTAACTACTTTGCACGATAATCACAATAAAATTTGCTGCGCAAGTAATTCAATATCCCTATATCACATGTAGTAGTTTATCATATACCTGTGTTTGAAATTCACAATGGCCGATATGTAAGTAAACAAGATGACTGTAATGCGTTAGTTATGTATTCTTCACTTCGTCTATACAATACATAAGAAATAGTTTGGATGAAATAAAGTAGAATCACGTAACAGTGTAGTTGTAAAGTTGACAAAAACTGAATTTTGCACTGACGCAAATGTCCTATAGCGGCTGCAAGAGGCTTACACTTTTGTTGTATAACTGTTACCTGCAGCCCCTATACAACCTCTTAAATGACTAAAGTGTTCTATTAAGTGTGCCCATTTCGCTTGTATAGGTGTTCTAAGAGGGTTTTGCCGATGTTCTTACAGTATACAATGCTGTGTAAGGAATACTGTATAATTATTCTTGCAACTCTAATAGGAGTGATAATTGTTAGTTGGGCACGCAACACCGTCATCAGTTCATGAATGACTGTGTTTAGCGCAAGCTAGACCCTCCGAGAAAAAAGTCAGTGAAAGAGCTAGGTAGCGGTATTCTGTAAAAAAATCTAAGAAACGTAAAAAACCGACAAAATTGCATCTTGCAGACTAGGTAGTTTTCATTGTGCAAATAGTTTATTCCACGTTTGCTCACTATGATCGCTGTCAGCGTCCATTTATGTAGGAATGAGTCAACAACACGAAACGAATTGTTGCTTGCAGAAAGCCGAGTAGTCTATAGCATTATCTCAGTTAAGGCCCGTATCGTCAGTCGTTCCTACAATTGTAGGGCGCCTTTATGGCCTCCTTGATTGTCATAGTTTTCTACTTTTCCGTGTCAGCGCTCTATTTTGAGGTTATGTCACAAATATCTATTTGCATTAAATTGTGCTTGCTTTTGAGTTATATCATGTTTTATCAGCCTGAAATTTCCTACAATTTAAAAAGAAAACATATCTTCACAATAGGAGAGCGCTGACGCTAACATGGGACAGGTGTAATCTAGAAATTTTTGAAGGGGAGAAAGGAGTATGACATTCAAGGAGGCCATAAACGCGCCCTACAATTGTAGGAACGACTGACGATACGGGCCTTAGATGTGAAAGAAAGAAAGTTGGTTGAGTAGCGAGATCGCATCTGGATGATTATGTGTACTGGTCGGCAAGTATATAAAATCAGTGATACTGGCTATGTGAGAAAATTACTCCTGAATATGCTGCCAATGTAGTAGGTACATCTATTAGCTGTGCCCGATGGTTTACTTGTATGTTATCCTTTCTGGAGAGGATTAACTTTTTAAAGTTTCAAAAATTTTGCCGTATGTAGCATATTTTCTCACCTGTTACTTGTAATTCACTTCACCAACCAGGGATCTTCTTTTCTTATCTCTCCAGCCAACAGAATTATCATCAACACACCTATGCACTGCCGTTTCCTTCCAGATATAGTATACAACTGATATCTTAGACCTCTAATGAGTCCATCTCTGAAGCAGATGTTACATCAGAGCCAAACATTGGTAGCTGAAGCACATGTCGTTTAGGCAGCACGTACAGCTACAAAACGAGTTCACAAAAAGTGTGCAGCAGCTAGTGCGAAGTTGACATTACCTTATTTCACAAAAAACCTCCAGATTGTCAAAAAAATCCACAAAATGTCATCTTTCAAGATACGTAATACCCGTACCGTACACCTAGTCCCTAGACATTATTTCCCTCCCTTTTCGGTTCGGTTGTCAATATGGCTGCGTCGCCTCTCCCCGATGTCTATCCCGGTCACCAGTCAGAATATGTGTCACTAATACCAGAACACATATCAAGATCGGCACGCCGCCGGGAGCAGAAGCAGACGCGCCTGATAAGTACGCGATACGTTTGCTGAAGATATTTTCCTGTTTTAAGGGCAAATGCACGTGGAAATCTATCATGTATGAAATATGTCTAATAGGTGCGTAGAGCTACCGGGGTGGCAGCTTATAAATATACACTAACATCGAAAAATTGGGGTATACCCTCCGCATCCTCCCTACAACCACCCACCATCATAATTTACACCCTTAAACATTTTTCCATAAATGATCAGGATACTCTGAAACGTCAAAAAGCTAAGTTGAGCTACTTCTACTTTTTCCATTTTTGGCCTTTTTCTCCGCCGCAACTGGACCATTTTCGAAAACTATAAATCTTTTTTTATTTTACAATACTGCCTTGCCAGTATAGCATGGGAAGCAAGACCAGTGTTTCTTAAGCAACTCTGTATATATAAACGACGCTGTATGATTCAACGAAATTTTGTCAGCCTTATAACCAGTTGGGACGTTACGTGATGTGTCCGTGCAAAATAATTAAGTCATTCAGATTGCCAGGAGGAAACTAATCCCAATGCAAAACGTTTATCATGGTACACGTACGAAGGCTTTATGAATATAGGCCTTACAAATAGTTCAACGCCCAAACCTAAACTTATCTGGATAATGGTCTTCTTCCAGTTACAGCTCTAGGCGTAGCTGCGATGTTCTCAGCTCTCAAAAACTCAGATCAAAAATCAGTGGCCAGTAGTGAGCATTTACGTTAGAAACGCCACAAGGTAGGGGCTGCTTGCCTCGTTCTCAAAATTTATGGTACAAAAAGAACCCTAGAGAGAGAAAAAGACTGTTTAAAAATCTACTACTCTCTACTCTATGTCTGAGACAGAACTACACATTTACAACACTCAAAACAAAGAAAAATCCATGTACATTCTTTGTTACTAGAAATTTACCTTTCTTTCTGTAAGGGCAAGAAAAGATAAAAATATACCAAAGTGATATACGATCAGAAAGTTATTCCCTGTTCTAAAATAAGTTATGGTAGCTCAAAATTCAAAATCATGATCAATGTACTCTAATAAGCCCAAAAGACAGTGACATGTAGGCACTACCCTATATTAATTTGAATACGTAAAATACCAAACAAACTCAATATTACACAAAGAATTTCAGTCAGCAACTATCAATATATTGATAACTATAAAATACTCAATTATAATGATATCTTATCTGTTCACATCAGGGTTTTTATAAAGGGGAAGAGATGGCTTCCAACAAAATCGGCTGCGAAACGGCTACAAGGCAGCTACAAAACAAAGCTGGAGGAGTGTGAATCGTAGATCTCCACAATGGCATTCCACTAAAGGGAATCAGATATTGAACAAAAAAAACGCCCGCACACAACCAAAATTACAGCAGAAAGTAAAATCGCGCTGGACCGTCTGCGCACGCAACCCCCTAAGAGAAGGTTAAATAAGGCCCGTTCGACAGAACAAAATATACCTATACTGCTAGTACGTGTAAAGTCACAAGGTGGCGCGCTGGTTGCCTACTCTACAAGCGACCAACGCTATTTTATGAGGAAATTTCTCAGACAGTCGTTAATAATACTATGACATAAGTATCCAAAAAGATTTCAATACAATACTGAGTCGCTGAGAACGACAGATGTAATACGTGTGAAACTCTACAATCAATACACTACGAAATTTGACAAAAGAACATCATTGAAAAAGGTTTGGTCTAAGAACCGGTACTCTACTATTAATGAAGAGAAATTCAAATTACTGATAAGTGATCAAAACAGTAAAAAGAAAGGTTACGTGATTTTAACACGTGACACTCGGTAATTCTATTCAGAGAAATTTCACACATTGTTTGCCTTCAGAAGTTAGAACGATTAATAATTTCAATCCGCATACTCCTGCTTTCTAAGCTCAGCACCTGGCGTAGCAGTCTGGCTGACTCATCTATCCGTACTGCAGCACACACGATATACAAGGTGTTAGGGAAATAATATTCGTAACTTTAAGATGAGAGATTCCTTGCATTATTCTAAACAAAAAAGTTCATTCTAACTTATGTCCGAAAATCAATCGTTTTCGAGGAAAGTGAGTCGTAAATAATTAAACATTCTCAAACATTTGGCAACGCTGCAACGCAACCGCGATACGAGAGATCGAAGACCGCAACTGATGCACCGAATAGTTTACGTTTGTATGATATTTTTGTTGAAAATATGCTTTGAATGATTGAATACTTTTACGGAATTTTTTGTGGTTAATATTTTTTATTTAATAACGCTTTCAGTACAGGACATTACAGAACTTACCGGAACGTGGCGATACACACCATCAATTCGCACGATTATCAGTCACTTATTTGAAACGATGCGATGCACGAAAAAAGAAAAAACCCAACATCCGTAAATCACATACAGTTACAGTTAAATGCATAAGTAATCAGAATAGATGTTCAAAATGGGAACCATGGGCATCTACGCAAGCTCTTTCTTCGTGGAAAATCTTCAGGCGAAAGAACTTGAACCCTCTGAACATAATATGGGTACAATAACTGTTCTTTAAGGGTCCGATGTACAATCCAGTGTGAGACACCAATTTAATTCAAAATTTGTTCTTCGGTTTCCACTCCAACTTCACGATGTCTTCCGCGATTGTTAAAATTTATCACTACGCTCCCTGTGTCCAGAAGTCTTTAGGATACTTCTACGAATGTTCTTCTAGCTGGTAGCCTTTGATCAGGAAACCGTTCTTCGTAAATGCGCCTGGCCTCTTCAGAATTGCAATGAGTCTCTCCGTAAATAATAAGCATATCGTGATACTCGCGTACCAAAAACATCTCTTTCGTATCAAAATGCACGCACTGATACGGTAAGTAATACATACTGAATAATAAAATGTGATTTCAATTCGGATAAACATTACTTGCAATAACGTATGCAAGAAACTATCAAATAATTTTTCCCCAATGTAGGTATTTATTTGTTTGCCTACCGACACGATGTCGGTCGTGGATAACACGCGATGATACACGCAGTGCAGGCGGAGTACGACGTTGCCAGTTGTGTGAGAGATTTTGTTTGTCTGTTTTTCTTCGGAAAATTGTATTTAATAAGCAAGAAAATTATTTTGTTAGACAGTTAATTCATAAATATGTGTACTGATACATTTTTCGTTACTAGGCATATGAATTTAAATAATTAATGGGCAAAATTAATTTGTTTCATGACTAAAAAGTTAATAAGTTCAGCATTTTTTTGCTCCAAAACGGTTGATTTTTGGACATAGATTATAATGAACGTTTTTGCTTAGAATAAGGCAAGTAATTACCTCTTGAAGTTACGAATATTATTTCCCTAACACACTGTATACACGTAATGAACGATAATTCAATACAGCGATCTATGGTGGGCGCTGCCACGCAGATGTGTGAACGGACAACTTTGCCAGATGAACAATAACTAGCGGTTGAGCAGGAAAAAAAGTCTAAGAACTAATTATAGGGGCCTGCTTGACTGACTTGATCTGTTCAATTTCCCTGTTGGAGGGGGCTCAAATTGCACTGTACCTAATTAATTATAAACTGATTATAAACTTGCGTAGGAGGAGCAGGGTCAACCTACTTGATGATGTTTCTTGCGCACACGGCGGCAGCAAAGCCAGGCAATAGAAGCAAATGCGAAAAAGGGTTTCGGCTTTTGTGCGCCGACGGGTGCGGTCGATGTTATAATTAAAAAATGAGTAATTGAAATAAGGAAACAGGGAGTAGACCGATCGATACAACGATTCTTCTGCCTTTCGTCAAGATTGCTGGGTGTTTCCTGCATGCGGGATGCATTTTGCGCAGGTGTCACATCTTTTTAGACCTCTAGGCGAATTTTTGGGGGTAAATGTACCATCCGCGTTTTATTTAAACTGGTACATGGTGTTTGGAGAGCTCCGGTACCCCACGATAATTTGTCAACTAATAATGGTAGCTCCGGTAATTGACAGAAATTTTTCCCAGCTATCCAATGCTGACCTTGGATTTAACCTTGAGTATGACCTCCAAGGTCACTTGAGGGTCAAGTTGATTTATTTTTTAAACTGAACTCCATTTTGATCTCGTAAATGGAAAGAGCCGAAAATTCTACATTCAAATACGGTGTCGACCAGAATTCTGACCTTGGAAGGTCATGGTCAAGGTCAAAAACATGTACGGTGAAATAACTTGAAAGCCAACAGTCGTATAGGCAAACTATGTATTTTAATGATTTCTTGCGGATATCCAATGGTGTCTTTGGATCTGACCTAAGTAATGAACTTCAAGATCACTGGAAGGTCAAATCTTTTTTTAATAACACCTTATACTTCCGACAGCGGAAATCGAGAGAAGGACCACTTCTCAGTCTTCCAAACTCTGTTGCTAAGCTCAATTTGAGGTCTGGTCTGGGATGCGAAACAAATGAAATCTGATAATTTCAAGGCCTACCTAGGAACGTCCGTTTTTCTGGGATAACTAAAGTTTGGCAACGTCAATGTATGACATATTATACATTTTTGAAATTATAATTAAAAACTCTTTTTATCTGCACAAAAATTCAACATGGCGTCCATAAGAAAAAGTAAAGTTAATGCTGGAGGACAAGAGACGAAACCTCATATTGAAATTCTAATTATGCCATCTTGAGGAGAAAAGTGGCAATGTTAATGTGCAGTTCATTTTGAAATCTCTTAAGTAAAGTCAGGACAAGATTAAAATGATTTTGAGAAAATTAGGTTCTTGTCGTCTCTCTACGGAAGTACTTTGAATTTCGAAACTTTCTAAGCAGCATGTCGGTAATTAGTACCTAAATACGCAAGTTTGTCCCATTTTAGCTACTTCGTATCTCTTAACAGTTTCCAAGGTCCTAATGGTGAGGGTCGAATTTGAAACACCCTATATATGTCTAATTAGTAATTTGAGCCAAAATTAAAAAATCGATATCACATAAAATTCAATTCTCACCTTAAAACTCTAAAAACAATATTTATAAAAGAAATGTTTATGAACATGTCACATTTCAGTGACAGTATACCGATCGCCAAAGTGATGTATTTTTACTATATGAATTTCATTCAGCCATATCTTTAGTTTACTTTTAAGTGAACCGAATGAGCTAGAATCTGGACTTTAGCCGGTATTTCATAATATAACTTTGGGCCTAAACAGATAAGGCTTCTTAAAAAAATATTATTTTGTTAATCAGGCATTTCTTTTGGGTAAGTAAGCGTTTTTATAAATCATTGTTAGAAGACATTTTTGTACCAATTTTACTTTATTAACATATTATGTTTCTGCATTGGCATCCTATAATACAATCCCGTACTGAATATCACTGGCTAAAAGGGCTTAATACAGGAAACCTAGTTGATCAATAGTAAGTATCTTCGAAAGATATTCAAACTTTGTCAAGACATATCTTATCTTCTTTGTGACAAAATCCGTCTGTTTGTTCCATTTAAGGTGATAGTTATTCACCCGTTTTTTTGATACATGCTTCTAAAACCTTTGCAAGGTTAGAAATGAGGGAAATTGGTCTATAATTTGTGTTCATAGTATCTGCTGACTTTTAGAGAGGCTTGACAACCACAAATCATCGGGAAATGGCCTGCAGAACGGTATTTGTTAATTAAACAGGTGAAGAGTTCCGAAATAATAAGCAATTGATTTTAATGGTTCCGAATCTATTCCTGAAGCTTTCTTACTTTTTACATTTATAATCAGTTCAAATACTTCGTGTTGCTCTCTCATATGAATTGAATTCGGTATTTTAGTACGCTTTAAAAAGGCGCACTTTGTTCCTTTTCGTCAGCTAATTTCCCACCAACGTTTGAAAAATAATTATAAAATTCGTTTTTTTTTTGTCCAAATATGTATTCAGGCCAAGAAAAAAGTCATTTTGTAGACAAGAACTGACAGTGTCAAGGCCCTTTGACATGTTGATAGAATACAGTCAGGTGATCGACCATAGTCTTTGTATAACAGGATCAGCGAACAGGGTTGGCAAGGTAAACTCGCCGCAACCACCATCACAACAACGTTGTCGTATGATTGGTAGGATAGAGGAAAAATGTTTGGATCACAAATTGGTAATATCCAACGAACTCCCGTAGATTATAAAAAATCAGGCCTGTATGTTTGCATTGCATTGTTTGTCGCCAAAATTGCGTAGTTTCAGTGCATACATTGGTGTCACTTAGATAGCAAAATAACAGAACTGTCAAAAAATATAACTTATGACAAGTGCACTTGTCGTATGCACTTTGATCTTCTCTACATACTATGAGAATTAGGAGACAAACAAATTCCTTGACTGGCTCCTTCTACCTAGTCTGGATTCGTTGGTACGACTAATTGTATGCGCCTGCTTGACTGACTAATAGGCCCCATACACCTGCGAACAAATTGCGCAACGGAGCCTGTTGTACCAACAATTGTGTAGTGTATGGGGTTGTTTGACGTGCTGCGCAACGGGTTGCAGAAATTCAAAATAGTTTGATTTTTATTGCACAACCAGCGGCGTTGCGCAACTAGTTGCAGAGTATATGGGCTATTCTGCAGACACGTTGTGCAATAACTGATTGTTTGTCCGAGTTCCACGTGCTTAGTTTTGAAAATGAGCGGTTGTTTTGGAAATAACAAAGAATTTTTAAGCGATTTTATTGATTTATATCGTCAGTTACCGGCAGTATGGAAGGTGAAGAGCGATCTCTACAAGAATAGAAATATGAAGAATTTGGCTTATGAAAAACTAGTTGAAAAACTTAAAGAAGTCGAACCTAATGCCGACAGAGAGATGGTGCGGAAGAAAATTAATGTTTTACGCAGTGCCTATCGGAGAGAATTAAAAAAAGTAATTGCAAGTTATAAATCAGGGACAGGAACTGAAAGTATTTACGAACCAAGCTTATGGTACTTCAAGGAATTAGATTTCTTGAGGGATCAAGAAACCCAAGTACCTGGAACCTCTACCATGAATGACCCATTTTATGAGATTGATAATGAAGACGCAGTAAGTAAACAATTTATATTTTAATTCTGTATTCATAGGAGTATCGGTAAAAAACTAGTTAACATTATTAATTTACAATTATTGCTGAAATATCTTGTTCTGCCATGGAACAGCTCCAACAGTATTAAAATAATTACAAAACTGTGCTCTTATTTGTTTTGCTACAGTGGTAGTGTTTCTTCCTCGGAGTGCCTGTAGTTGTAATAATGTAGGGTCTGCTCTCCAATCAGCATTTGCAACCTCTCCACTATTTATGTTTTCAACATCTATGCCACCTTGATAATACGACTCTACTTTGTAATGTCGCAAGAAGTTGTGCAAGTGGCAGCATGTCAGTACTATGATGACAGCTTTTTCTGGACATAGGTTAATTTCATTTAACAGAATTCTGAAGCGAGAAGCTAGTATCCCGAACGCATTTTCAATGATTCGGCGGCTACGTGACACCCTGTAGTTATAAATCATTTCTTCGTTGCTGAGGGTTTTCTTGCTAAATGGTTTCATCAAATTTTCCATAAGTGGAAAAGCATCATCCCCTACAAAAACATAGGGCAATTTGATATTAGTCGATGTTAAATTTTCTGGTTCAGGAATGCACAGATCTTTTTCTACAAGTTTTTTACAGAATGCTGTATTGGAAAAAACCCCTCCATCAGAGACTCGTCCATTTGCTCCCACATCAACCATCAAAAATTCATAATTTGCATTTACGATTCCCATTAGAACAATGCTAAACGAATGTTTGTAATTAAAGTAATATGAACCAGTTCCAGGTGGCTTAAATATTTTCACATGTTTGCCGTCTATCGCCCCAAGACAATGAGGAAAATTCCACTTCCTCGCAAAAGCTTCAGCCTCATTTCTCCATTCATTTTCACTTTGTGGTAGCTGAAAAGAAAACATGGTGTTATTTTTATAATTGTATTTTTAGAAGTTTGCATGGTGTTATTTGTTGGTATTATTTTTATAATTATTTTTGTAATTTTAAATGTCTGCATGCTATATCTCTTTTATTTGTTGCAGGATTCTTCCCAAGACAGAAGTAGTCAAGGACCCAATACACCTCCAGGAAGGCATGCAGCTCCAGAATCGCCCACACCACCAGAAACAGATACAGCCGCAGATACATATACACTTTCAGAAATGGATGTGCCGGTTACTCCTATACAACGTAGAGCTAACAAACGAAAAGGATCAACTGAATTTGAGGAATCACAAACACGGAATGAACTATTGAACATCTTCGCACTTCTAACAAGGAAGTGGAGATTTTGGCAAAAAGTTGGGCATTAGAGTTCATGAAGCTCTCATCAGATCAGCAAATTTATGCTAAAAAAGCCATAAATGATGTTTTATATGAAGGGCGCTTAGGAACTTTACATAGACATTCAGTTGTTATAAATGAACCCCCTGTACGTACCCCCCTTGAAATTTCATCCTGCCAATCATTCTCGTCACATTCAAATTCTGTCCCATCATTCCCGTCTCCAAACCCAGTACAGGTAACTGATGATACTACACAACTACAATATACGGTAATAGGAGAACTACTCACTGACCCACAATATAACTAAGGATATAGTAGTAGTATATAGTATGTTAATCTTAGTTTCTGGTTTATGTTAAAAAGAATAATAAAGTAATACATTTATTACCTTTAAATATTTCTTCAAAACCTTTATGATTGCTTCACAGGTCTCGATGATAATATGTCCAAGGGTTTGAGCAGCAATCGCAGTTTCAAATTTTAAACCCTCAAATGTTAGTCCAGATGCAAGATATCTTAGAGTAGCAAACAATCTCTGCTTGGGAGATATCGCCTCTCTCAATATTGTGTCTTTTTTTTTGTATATATGGTGTTACCAGAGCCAATAATTCGCCGAAAATAGTGGAATTCATTCGTAAATAATTTTTATAATCTAAAGGTGAACTCACTTGAAGTTCTTTAAGGAGATTTGCGTGACTAAAAAGAGATCTTTTCTTTAACCACTCTTTCATCCAAACTCTCTGCTTCCGTTTTCTTTTATTAACGCCAACATCACAGGCTGCAGCAATTATTATAGCTAGACAGGCTGCGTCATTAGACGGCATGTTGAGGTGCATGAGTACAACTCACAACTGAAGTTTGCATAAAATTGCATAGTAAATTGCATAGTGTGTGGATCACCTTGTTTGTACAACCACTTTTTGTGCAACATCCGTTTGCGCAATTTGTTCGCAGGTGTATGGGGCCTATAATGACAGCGTTCCGTGAGTTGTGCAAAGTCAAGCCACTCAAGTAGGCGTCAACGCCATTTTTTCCATTTAAGGGTTCATTTCCTTTGAATTATTCGGATCCCCCTTGTATTTTTCATCACATCCAGTGTTCATTCTAAAAATGAAGGATTCGTTTGCAGGAAGAGCAACATCAGAGCCAGCTACGTCAGTCGGAGTAGTCGACTGAAAAGATAATTACGCAAAGGACGAGAAGAGCATAGAGCGAAGATATCGCTTAGCCAGCTCATTAGAAACAATGGAGCGCTCTTTTTCTGATTAGGTCAGTAAATTGAGCTTTACATATTACACAAAGTAGACTAACATTCGTTTGTTTCGTAATTAGCGGAGGGCCTACGCCATCTGCGCTGCTGCTATTTGTTCTTCTGTTGTTTTGTGCATCAGTGTGCTTCTCCCTCAAGGTTTCTTTGTTCAAATATGCATCCTTACCGACGGAAGGTACACAAGGAGAAATATTGTTTGCCCCAATGGAAAATTTCTTGATCAAAATTAATTGAGTGTCTTGTTGAAAGCTGCAGTTGTAGATGTTCACATATACGTATATGCTACTAGGCTGGACGTACGCCTTAGGTACTCAGTACACACACAATCCTACTTTTTTATATACAGGGTGACTTCGAAGTTGAGTCATTTATTTTAACAGTGAGTAGATCTGATCAAAAGAAATGTTTTTTTCCTTTACCATTTTTCTGGTAAAATTAAAGTAACAAAGTTATAGCCCTTTGGAAGTTTGAGTACCGCCCTGTCTCAATAATGATATTATGTTCTCGTGTTTGGCAACAACAGATATAATCCGCCTTATCCGTTCATCGCATCGGAAACAAAAAAGCGAAAGAATTTGGAACGATCTTTTTACAATTATTTTCTTCAGTTGTATACAGTCAGTATCAGTCGGTAGTCGGTAACGCGTAAGTGAATAATCGTGTCTGTTGCGAGGCTCAAATCAAAAATGGCACATGTTTACGAAAATGCTGAACTTGTGGACATGGTTCTTATTTACAAAATGCTGCCGCGGCATCACGGATCTATGCGGATCGGTTTCCCAATCGAGTGCAACCAACCCCTCGTGCCTTTGTTAATGTAGTGCAAAGAGCTCGTGAATCAGGTGACTTAAGACCTCACAGAGGAGATCATGCCGGTGCTCCAAGACCACACGATCAAATAGAACTAGAAGAACAAATTTTAGAATTAGTAAGTGATGATCCAACAGTAAGCACCCGACAAATTTCAATTCAATTGGCGATTAGTCAGTATAAAACTTGGAAAACTCTACGTGAAAATCAGTTCTATCCGTTTCACATACAAAAAGTGCAGGCCTTACAACCGGAAGATCATGAACAAAGGGTTGACTTTTGCAATTGGCTTTTAAATAAACATCAAAATGATGACAATTTTTTTAATCAAATTTTAGTGAGTGATGAAGCCCTCTTTACTAGAAACGGAATTATTAATTCACGTAATTCTCACGTTTGGGCTATTGAAAATCCCCATGAAATAAGGGAAACCAATTTTCAACAGCGATTTGAACCAATCAACCTGTGGGCGGGAATTGTTAATGGAATTTTAGTGGGGCCTTTTGAATTACCAAATCGCTTAACTGGTGAAAATTATTTTGATTTCTTGCAACACAATTTGCCTGGTTTACTGGAAGATGTGCCTTTAAATATTAGACAAAACATGTGGTTTTTACAAGATGGGGCACCACCCCATTATGCAAGAAATGTGCGTGAATTTTTAAATAGACAATTTAATAATCGTTGGATCGGCCGTGGCGGTTTTGTACCTTGGCCGCCAAGGTCTCCGGACTTAAATCCTTTAGACTTTTGTTTGTGAGGTTGGCTAAAAACTCTAGTGTATAAAACACCGGTTAATACACGCGAAGAATTACGTGCTCGAATTGAGGAAATGAGTACAGTGATCAGAAATCAACCAGTGATTTTATTGCGTGCTTGTAAAGAGACATGGCTAAGACGCGCCCAGCTGTGCGTCGAGCAAAACGGAAATCATTTCGAACAGTTTTTGTGACATGCTTTTGGGCGCACAGGTCCGCACTGAAATACTTGTCGGGAGGATACTTTATAAAACAAGGTAACATTTTTTTTTTAATTTTTTTTTATTTTTACACACATATTTTGGTTTATCTTCCTTCTACAATCATTATCTGAAAATTAATGACTCAACTTCAAAGTCACCCTGTATAGATAGATTTATTAACCAAGTTATGTATGAAAATTTTTGGCGCGTCCCTGAAGAATTATGGAGTTGAGACGTAAGTACAAGAATATATTATAACAAACAGTCTAGCAAAAACACAGACATTAGGATAATTTTTTATCTAATTTCCCCTCTGAAGCCACCTACTGGTAACCTGAAAATAGGCGGAGAATATAAGTCGATACCAATTGATCTCAAGTTATTGGTTCTTGAATCATATTGATGAAATTTAGTTTTTGTCTTATATTTAATAATGTTAATCTTTGTACGAACTAAATATTTATCACAGGGTGCTTCAAATTCGACCCTCATCATTGGGATCTGGAAAACAGTAAGAGATACAAAGTCGCTTAAGTGGGGGAAAAATTTGCGTATTTAGATAATCAACAAAATGCCGCTTCAAAAGCTTTGAAATTTGAATTCTGGAGAGAGGCGGAAAAAACGGATTTTCCCAAAATCGTTTTAATTTTTTCCTAACTTTTTTTGTAGCGGGATTTCAAAGTAAATTGCACATTAACATCGCCACTTTTTCTCTCCTATAAGATTGTATAATTAGAGTTTGAATATGACGTTTCCTCTCTTGTCCTCCAGCATCAACTTTATGTTTTGTTATAGACGCCATATTGCATTTCTGCACATGTGAAGAGGATTTCCAATTCTGATTCCAAAAATATATAATACGTCACACATTGACGTTGCCAAACCTTAGTTATTACAGAAAAGTAGAATTTCCTGGATAGGCCTGGAAATAATAATAATAATAATAATAAGTTTATTCACGTAACATACAAATATAACTAAAACTAACATAGGTATACGTAAATAAACTGAATTTACCCACAGAAGAATAAATTCTTGTGCGTGGGTATTAACTTACATTTTACATAAATATACACATATATATATATATATATATATATATATAGATATATATTCATACAAATAAACACATAAACCGATACACATATACATATATGTATACACACACATATACAGGGTTATCCAAATTAAGTGTCCACCATTAGTAACTTTGTTATTAGTGAAAATACAAAGTTGTTTGAATTAGCAAACTAGTAGCATTTTTAACGCTGGTAAAAATGAGAAATAAAAAAAAACAATTGAGAGTCGTTATTTTGATTTTTTTCAGTAAAATAACATTTTTTTAAATGGAAACCCCTGTATATTATATTTTTTTCTGTTAAAGCATCAAATTTTAAACAAAAAAGTTCATAATGACTTTTCCGCTAAAATCAAAAATAAAGTCAAAATAACGATAAATATTTTTAATTATTTGCAGTATTATAATATTAAGACGGCTATGAAAACAACATGGCGTTCGCGATTTGACAGCATTAAGATAAGCGACAAATTGTTAAACTGGACATACTCGCAACTAGAAGGCTTTGGAAAACAATGATAAAATCAAATAATGTCAAACATTAGTGTAAATACTTGTTTATAAGCTTTATTGTGTCATTAATTTAAAGAAAAATGTTCTCCCATGAAGAAAAGTGTGATATGTTAGAATGCTATTTAGTGTGCAGAAAATCCTCCTTGAGAGCAAGAGAATACTACAGTGAATTATATCCCGCTCGCATTCAACCGTATGAACGATATTTTCTGAGACTTTATCGAAAATTTAGGGGCAACGAAAATGTTTTTGCTAAAACAAGGGCAAAAAAAGAATTCATAATAAGCGAGGCCACGGAAATTGCAGTTATTGGATATTTTGAAGCTTATCGTGAGAATTCAATAGCAGATATTCTCAAGGACTCTAATTTCAGTTATGGTACTGTTCAAAGGATTTTAAAAAAATACAAATTTATTCCGTATAAGTACCGACCAGTTCAAACGCTTTTGGCAGGGGATCCAGAGAGAAGACTTGTTTTTTCCCATTGGATCTTAGCTTCTGTCGCCAAAATGTAAATAACTTTCGTTACCTTTTATGGACAGATGAATCAAATTTTTCAAATTCTGGAATGTTTAATAGAAAAAACCACCATTATTGGTCAAGAGAAAATCTTTTGTTAGTACATCCAAGAGGCCCACAAGTCCGTTTCAGTTTCAACGTTTGGTGCGGTATAATTGGTTCAAAAATTGTTGGCCCGTTCTTTTATGAGGGAACCCTAACTGGTGAAAGATATGTGGAATTTATGTCAGAAATTCTGACTAATTTCTTAGACGAATTGGATCTTATAAGTAGACATCATCTGCATTTTCAGCAAGATGGCGCACCTGCCCACAACTCCAGAGGTACTTATCATTTTCTAAGTACTACTTTTAATGATCAGTGGATAGGAACAAATGGCCCAATACAGTGGCCTCCCAGATCACCAGATCTAAACCCACTTGATTACTTCTTGTGGGGTTACTTAAAGAACCAAATTTACAAGCGAAGGTACGATAACCTTGACGCGTTAAAGACTGCAGTTAGGGAAAAGATAACCCAGATAGATGGTAGGACATACTTAAGACAGTTCGAGCAGTTGAAAAACGTGCCCAAAAATGTATTGAAGAAAAAGGTGGTGTTTTCGAGCATCTTCTTTAAAAAAAATTGTTATTGTATTTTGTAAGATTATAAGTTGATGTTGAAAATAAAGTTTGTCGATACAATTTAATTGTTTCAGATTGGAGGCCATAACTTCAACAATTTGTAACCTAGGAGAAAAGTTATTGTAAGCTTTTTTGTTTAAAATTTGATGCTTTAACAGAAAAAAATATAATATACAGGGGTTTCCATTTAAAAAAATGTTATTTTACTGAAAAAAATCAAAATAACGACTCTCAATTGTTTTTTTTATATCTCATTTTTACCAGCGTTAAAAATGCTACTAGTTTGCTAATTCAAACAACTTTGTATTTTCACTAATAACAAAGTTACTAATGGTGGACACTTAATTTGGATAACCCTGTACACATACACACATATACAAGTATATGAACGTATTACATTAATTTTAAATTTCTTTCATACGTATCTTGTTTGTGTTATTTGAAATATTTCTTATATAATTTGGTAATATGTTATATATAATCTACTGGAAAAGTAAGTATGACATCTTTGGCGTATACTTTTTGAGGTGAAAGGTGTTTGCTTAACGTTGCTGACTTTGTTTCTAGTTTGATATACATAAGTAATCTAACGGAATAATATTATTTCTATGGCGAAATTGATAATTTATAATTTTATAAAAATTTTTTTGACTAGGGTCTAATAGTTTTGCTTCAGAATACAACAGATCAGATGGGTGTAAGAGTGGTTTGTCAAAGATTATTTTGAAAATTGTTTTTGGATAGTTTCTAATTTATTAATTTGTTTATTAAGTGCTCCACCCCAACCTAATATTTCGTAATGCCAATGCATGATGTATTATACATTTTTGGAATCAGAATAAAAAACTCTATTTATCTGTTCAAAAATTCAATATGGCGGCGATAAGAAATTCTAATTATGCCTTCTTGTATAGGAGAAAAAGTGGCAATATAATGTGCAATTTATTTTAAAGTCCCACTAGAAGTACGGTCAGGGAAAAATTAATACGATTTTGGGAAAATTCGGTTATAGTACTTTGAATTTCTGAACTCTCTGAGCGGCATTTTGTTGATTGCCTAAATACGCAACTTTGCCCCAGTTAAGCGACTCCGTATCTCTTACAGTTTCCGAGATCGCAATGGTAAGTGTCGACTTTGACACACCCTGTATAAGTCAAGGCAAATAAAGTGAATATTCGAAGGTATTCGAAGATGTTCTTACCGTGCTCGTCTCTTTTTGTCACTATACTACGTACTGCCAATTCTTGTAAGCTGTTTGTAAATATTGCTTGCTTTTAAAATTAGAATAAGAGAGCTAATCAGAAGCTTTAACAATGGACAAAAGTGAAGATGTCTTTGGAAGTTCGGCAAGGGAGCAAAATAACTGGTAATAGTGAACTTGAGATGGTTAGAAAAGTCGTATTTTAAGACATTATGAAGGCTACCAGCGTCGACAACACATGATGGATCAACCAAACTCCAGAAAAGACAGTCGAGCACCTGAAAACAAAAGAAGCATTGTGTTCACAGTGTAATCGTCCCGATTTATGACCCAAAGCCATCTATGACCTATGACAGCCTTCACAATAACAAATCGGAGATCGAGGGAGGTCGGCAATCGCGGAAAAAGAACTGCTAATTACAGTCGCGTTTGATGAAGAACAATTGGAAGTGAACGCTGCGATGCATCTGGAGAAGAGAGGAATGAGGGGGAAAGGCCTGTGGCACGCAGCGCACGACCACCTACGACAAACATTGTGATGTGTTCCGTGCCGGACAAAAGACAGGCGAGGCCGATGGACCGACCGACAAGTACCGCTTCAGTGGGTAAATAATTCCTTAGGGGCTTCCATGATCTGTACATAGTTAAAGTCAAATAGATAGCCTCAATGCTTCCTCATTTTGGCACTGTTTTAGAAAATAATATTTTTCTCTGTACAGGCTTTTCACCATTCATCTGAATGTTGAACGAACCCGAACTATTGGAAAAAATACTTCTCTTCCACTGGCCATATAAAGTCAGCGCATATTCGAAGTGCAAAATATGCGATTCTGTCTTACTTCGTATATTCAGAAGTGGGATGAGCCTAGGGAAAGGATAATCATCTGTCCTGGCAGACAAGTGGTAATCAGTTCAACGATAATTCCTTGGGTTGTATTATACTGCAGAAAGGCTTTCATTAATATTGTGGGAAAACATCTAGTTTCATTTCTTTAGGCTTCCTTAAATGCATTGAGATACGATGTGGTGGTGCGCCCACCAGAACGGAATGAGAAGGAAACCTCGTTTCTCCTGATCAGGCAGCAGCGATGGCCGCAGTAGTAGACTCTTCGGTCTTCTGATCAGTCGCCGTGCGCTGTGCGGGTTCGCATCCCGACACAGGAGACATTTTTCTCTTGGCTATGGATGTTGTGATTGTCCGTAGGTGGTAGACGGTCTCTGACTGTCGAACGCGGAGGTGCCACCCGGCGGATCTCGTAGGCGGGGCCAGATGCATATTGCATGCACACGTGTTCCCTCGCCAGAGTCCGTGTTGCGTTCCCCCTTTCCCCTGTATCCCCCTAAAGCCGCACGGTACTCCACGGGTGTTTAGGCCTTAGGCACCCGTGGTGGTTGGAGTATAAAAAAAATCTATCCTTTTGAGTTTCTTCGTAAGGTGTTTGGAAGACAACATGAGAGTTGATTCCTAAGCAACACTCCTTGAGATCTTTGACCATGTCTCCCAAATGATGAAACATTTTGTAGAGCCTGGTGGAAAGAAATAGTTATTTATGCATCTAGGACGTTAAACAGGTGTTTATGGCCCGCGTTGTTAAATTAGAACCCAACGCGCGGATGTCCCACTTACACCCGAGATGCATACAAAGAATTTTTTACTACTAAACCGAAAAGTGGTCATTATTTACCACTTTCTTGTAATCGAAAATTACAGTTTTCCCCATAACTAAACAATGAATGTGTACATTTATCTAGAGTTTCTTTGGCTTGTTGCATAGAGGCAGTTAATTGTCCATTTTTGAACATTACTAATTACTAACCTCCTATCTAGAACTTTACATAATGCCAAACATGCTTATGAACGAAAACTCGTTACCTCCAAAAATAAGAAGAAGCTGTTTCGGTATCTAAGAACAAACCTGAATTCCAAAGTTTCATCACCTCAGATCCGCGACGCTGACGGTCATCTCCACATGGATGCCACCGAATCTGCCAACTTACTGGCAGAGTCCTTTAGTGATGACTTCGTCGATGAGCCTAATGGAGACCTTCTACCGACCACTATCTGCCATAGGTGTCCCAACAGCCTTTGCGAAGTTGAGTTCCTGCCTGAAGATGTATTAATGCACCTGCGAAATCTGAAGACCTCTTCCTCCCCTGGTAAAGATGGGATGACGGCTGCTGTACTTAAAAACTGCGCTTCAGCACTGGCCCTACCATTAAGCTTGATATTCACATCGTCTTTTAGATCTCATACCCTACCCTCATGCTGGCTTAGTGCTTCTGTTACCCCTGTATTCAAAAAGGGCGACAAATCCTCCGCTAAAAATTATCGACCAATAAGTCTCGTTCCTATCGCCGCCAAAATAGCTGAAAGGATCATATTAGATAAGCTCCAGTCATTTGCTTTCGAAAATGACCTTATCCCTAAGAATCAGCATGGATTTCTCCCTGGTCGATCAATAATGACCAACCTTCTCCACTCTCTCAACGACTGGACTCAGTATCTGGACACAAAGACTCCTGTTGATATAATCTACTTAGATTTTTCTAGGGCTTTCGATCGCGTACCACATAGAAGGCTTCTGTTTAAGTTGGAATGTATGGGAATAAGAGGCGAGTTGTTAATGTGGATTAAGGCTTTTCTCACCGGGAGGACTTTCTCTGTGCGCGTCAGTGATAGCCAGTCTCACCTTCATCATGTAGCAAGTGGAGTTCCTCAAGGCTCTGTCTTGGGGCCAGTGCTGTTCCTTCTGTATACAAGTGACCTGCCCGCATTGATTTCCTCCACATGTTCAGCTTATGCCGACGACACCAAGATTTACAATACTGTCGTAAATTCTGCTATGCTTCAACGAGATCTTGATATTGTTTGTCAATGGTCAGTCAGTTGGCTTTTACCCTTAAATCTAAGTAAGTGTTGTGTCCTTCACCTCGGGAAGACAAATCCGCGATTTACATACAGGATCTCTGACCACAACATCGAAGCAGTTTCGAGCCACACTGATCTGGGCGTTGTAGTCAACGATCGTCTTTCCTGGTCAGAGCATATTCACCACGTTACATCAAAAGCCAAGAAACTTCTATATTTGCTGGAGAGGTCTTTCAAAGGATCCGATGTCAACACTTGCGCCTACATTTACAAGGCATTCGTGAGGCCAATTCTTGAATTCGCTGGCCCGGTATGGGACACTGTGCTTCTGCGCGATAGAAATCTCGTCGAATCAGTACAGCGTCGGGCTACTCGTATCCCTTTTGGGGCACGAAGACCAAGCTATGAAGATCGCCTTGAATTATTCAACCTGACCTCATTCTCTGAGCGAAGACTTCGTGGCGATCTTATAGTTACGTTCAGGATACTTCATGGTTTGATGGGCACCAACCTCATGCATCTATACCATCTGTCGCGCAGCAATCTACGCGGACACAGCTTCAAACTGCATAAGGAGCCATTTAAAACAACAGTCCGACAGTGGTTTCTTCCCAACCGCATACTCAACACCTGGAATAGTTTACCTGAAAGTGTGGTTGGTGCTACTTCAGTTAATAGCTTCAAAGTGCAGTATGATAGCTGGAGGAGTGTACAAACTTTATAGCTATGAACTGTATTTTTTTATTTTTTTCTATTTGATGTATTTGTGTTACGTGTCCGTACACTATATTTACTGCATGAGCTTATAGTACTGTGTACTCTGCTCATCTCAATTATCATAATAATAATAATAATTTAGTATGAGTAAATGCAGAGCTTATTTTATAACTAAAATTATTTTTGTTTATTTTATTTGTTTATACTTACCTTTATTTTGTCAGCTGAAAAGCTCCATAACACTTCTCTACTCATCGTTGCTTCTCAAGGCGGTCCGTAGGTCATAGGCACTGTAATGTCAGTGTCTGTTGTCAGTCTGTCAGGTCTGGTGGCGCAGAAACCAGACAAGTTGTAGGGGGCATAACACTTGATAAACTGTATTTGAAAATGAGTGTCAAACACATTATGTGCTGACAGACGTAGCATCTTCGAACTTATCGGAACGTCATCACGTCGTCCCCCAGCAGTATGCACCTTAAGATATAAACGTGCTCATCTAATAATGGTATATTTCTCCACTAAGTTACTACGATAACCATGAAACTCATTACAATACTAACAAAAACCTATTTACAAGTATTCTACCTCATGACAAGCATTCTCAAAACCGGCGAACCATCGGTCCCAGGTGACTATATGACAAATCAATCATTGTTCAAATTCATTAATGAAGTTTTAAACTCATTTACGTAAATTCCATTTTAATGGATGGAAGAAATATTACGAATCTAGCATGGCAGGTTTACATTATTTTATTTGATTCATATTTTCTTAGTAGCATATACACCAAAGACTTAAGAGAACCGAGATATTGGGTTCCGCAAACTCAATCGAACCTTTACCAAACCGAATCCGTTCCTGTCCTATCCCTCGATCACGTCCACAGCGCCAGCGTACAGTTTATACGGCATACCACACATTAGCCTTGTTATATCAAGCATAGTTGTGTCTGAAAAAGAAAACCCCAACTTTTCGAACCCTGTATTTCTCAACAGATACAAGATGCAATTACTATAAAAGTGTTAAAAGACAAATAGTTGATGAAGCCGGCAGGGACTGTTAGTTTAAAAGATAAAATCTAGCTAATGAAGCTAGGCAATTAACTCAATCAAGCAAAAGAGAAAACTATACCCATATGATTACTGTCAATCGTATTATCTGATGAAAACGTAGTGTTGAAAAAACCTACTTACATTGCTGATATCTGACTTTTTGTTGAGAATAGGTTTTTTCCTTATGAGCTACGTGGTTATCCACAAAGGTCTCGTTCTTCTTGTGCTTATCTGATACGCATTTCACCAGCATAACCGGAACATGCGGATAACACTTACTTCATACAGATAATAATATTTTCAACTGTTTATCTTTTCCCAAAATCTATGATTGCACACCTGCATCTGATCGCAACGGTACCGCCCAGGATAGTGCGATAGTTCGTTCGTGACCTTGCTGTCAATCGATCGTTCATCAATCTCATGTCCGTTTGCGATCTGATTCCGTCACCATCCATCACTTGCGTGATCTTCTGGTCACTGCACCATGAAACTTTCTAAAGAACGCGACAAGTGACTATCGCCGATCACTACCAAATGTCTTGCATTTGGATCAAGATTCGGATCACGATTTCTGGTGCAACGGTACATACTATAAGCCTTGATGATAATGGACCATTATATGTAAAAATGAGAATGGCGTCGAGTAGGTTGACTGCATTTTCTACGCAACGAGGACATCAGTTGATAAAGGATTAAGTTCAGCACACGTTAAGGCCTCTGAGAAATAAATTAGTTATGCATATGTACACTATATAAATTAAACCGACCAAGTCGGTCAAACATACCCATACAATTAGCCCATAGAAATGCTTTCACTGCTCTACCGGTAGGGCAATGATGCCTCTTCCCATGTCGTCAGTCGCAACTGCGCTCAGCGAAGCACCGCCAATGCAAGAGCAGAACAATCAAGATGCGCCCAGCTAGCAGGAAGAGACGCATATTGGAAACATTACTCAACAATCCATTTAACGACAAATGTATGGGGAAACCTATGATGCCTGAGATTTGGCTAATAGGTCAGTAGAACTGTCGATGCTGGGAGCGTATAAATATACTAATGAAAAAAATTAAGATATACAATCCCCACCCCGCACCCTTAATTATTTCAGAAATGATCAGGATCCCCTGAAACATCAATTTCGAATTTTTGTTTTGGTTACTGGCTTTTTGTCCGCCGCCACTGGACCGATTTTCAAACACTCCAGAGCTTTTTTGTCCTTGGCAGAGATCTGTACAGTCCCAACCAGTAGGCTGCGATTCACTATTTCGCAGTGGCCGACTCTAACGGTAGATGGCTTTCGCGCTATCTTATTTCGGTATCTCGCTGCTATGCTTTCGTTCGGTGTCCGAGAGACTCAAACCTAGACCATGCTGAAGAGTAGACAAAAAGTACGAAACAGCTGTCACTGATGGTTGGCTGCTTTGGCCGACCAGACGAAAGCAGAACGTGCTTATTTTAGTCAGAAAGTTTGTTAAGGGCAAGTCTCCTAGTTGTATACTTGTTGACTTGTTAAAGTCTAGTTGCCTGTAGCTCTAATCATGGATATCACAAGGCGTAAATAGACGACGACTTCTTCTATTTCGTTGCATGGCTATTACGGTTTTCGGATCACTTTCCCATGGTAAACTTCTCATTCGCTTCTTGTTACAGTCGAATATTTTTCTGCCGGTTGCCGAAGATAGCCATCTACCGCTCCGATCTGCCTCCTATTATTCATAACCTCGTAGAAGAACCATAACTAACCGAAAATTTCACACATCGTCCGGTCAAAACAAGCCGCAAAGTGTGGGGCGGCACTCGCAAAAGTCCGTCGTATCGCTCTGTTGCTGTTGGTGCGACGCCAATTTACTTGCATTGCATGTATTCACTTATCTCCATCTACATCGGCTCCGATCACGATCTGCCACGCTGTCTCTTTTATCGGGAGAGGTACTCTTATTCTAGACAAGGAGGCGACTGCAAGATTCCGTGAATTTTTTTTTATATCGGAGCAGCCGCGCAGGCAGAAGCCTAAATGCCGGAACACCGCGGCTGCTATGATGATCTCAACGAAATTTTGTTAATACTGCTTAAGGTTAGTAGAACTGGAAAAAGCTTCCTCTTGTAGATTGTTCCACAGTCTCTACACTTTCGGGACAAAGGAGCGGTCGTATCGCCCAGTTCTGGATATACGAAGCTCGACACGGTTAGGATGAGACGCCAAAGTTAGGCGGGTCTGTCTGGCAGGCACATCGCACGACGGCATCATGGAAGTGAGCTCTGAGGAGCAGAGCCCGTTGGTGTAGCGATAGAAAAGAGCTAGATCGCCGACGATCCGCCGGTGCGAAAGAGTCCCGAGACTATCTGTTAGAGAAGAGTCATCGATCAGTCGGACCGCCCTCCTCTGGACAGCATCGAGCATGGACAATGTAGTCGTGGCGGCAACACCCCAAACGTGTGAGCAATACTCGAGGCTAGGCCTTATCTGGGCCTTGTATAGAGTGAGAAGGTCATCTGGAGAAAAGTACTTCTGCAGCTATTGACGAGATGTGTTCGTGCCAAATCAGGTCCTCGGTGATGTGGACTCCGACCAGCCGAAATGAATGGCTCTTTGACAGAATTCGACATCCATCGAAACCGGATGAGCACTAGGACGCTTTTTGTTCGTCAAAGTACAGTACTGTGTACTGGAAGCATTGAACTGTACAAGATTGTTGCGTCCCCAAGCAACGATAGCCTCCAGGTCTCTTTTCAGAGAGGATGTCGCCGCTAGTCTTCTTTTTTCCAGCTTAGCGGCAGAGATCGGCTTGTCACTCTAAATTTCTGCACGAAGGGTGCTGTCATCAGCGAAGCTGTGGATTGGATCGATCGTGCAGGAAAGGAGGTCGTTGATATGTAAGAGAAACAGTGTCGGAGCCAAGACCGAACCCTGGGGAATACCCGCGTTGACGTTGTGGGATGAAGAGGAGAACCTGTCAATTACGACGGATATCTTGCGGCCAGAGATAACCTCTTATTATTCCGATTGAACATACCTAAGTTGGTAAGCCGCCTTACGTATGAATAAGTAATTTTAAACGGAAAACGTACATATTCTCTGTATGTCGTCAAAAAACCAGTTGCAATAAGTTAATCTTCGGTTGTGGTCGTCAACGTAAAGATGTTGGTGTAACTGGTACTTGAATGTTCGATAATTATATTTGTGAAGAATTCTCCACTCGAATGAATAACTCCTGTCACATTCTAAATCAATTTGCCAACTTGTCACCGTATAATTTTCTCCAACATCCAACATAGGCCAAAACGTCTATTCCTATTCTTCAATGACGATTAAATTATTGGCACTTTCTTATGGTTAATTTCTGATTTTCGGTTCCAGAGTTTTCGAAAATAATGCCGAGTGGGATGGTGACGATTGGGGAATCTCTGAGAATAAATTGGAGCTGCCTCAGTTGCATTCTTTCTTGCTTCCCCGTAAATCAACAGCATGTCAATATTTTTATAGTATAGTTTTCCATTGTAAATTAACTACGTAATAAATTAATGTTTAATACTGACAGTATTTTCAATAACCTAGATTAGGTATTTGTTGAGGGAACCCTGGTGACACCTTCAATTGTTTGTCTCGGATAACTAGAATAACAGGACTTGGTGCATGGGTATAAATACCGAATGCAGATACGTGTTAGTTGTTGTTAGGTCTGATCGTTTCTTACAATTATTCAGAAAATAGTGAAAATAAAATAAGAGTGTGTAGTGTCAAACTCTTCGTAAGAAAATGGTCTCTCAGAAACAGCCGACGAGCCACCCCCTTTCTATTTGAAAAAATCAAGGAAACTGTAAAATTTAGTGTGTGTTACTTCTAGAAAATCTTGAAAACGACTGTAAGGTCGTTCGCGTCAAAATCGCATTTTTCCCGTGTTACTTGATCAAAAATTAAGTTTACAGGATCCATGGCATTCTAGATCGAAAAATAAAAATCGAAATAAAAATGACTCTGTTTGTCGAATATTGACAAGTGAGGCGCTGTTGAGTTCAGAATGTCATTCCCAATCGAAATCAGAAAAAATATATAGGGTGACCCATTTAAAAATAGGAAGTTGGAGTCGTTTCCGGTCAAACCGGAAGTACGTCAGAGCAAGTGAATACGACAAAAAATTTAAATTTATCTATGATAGGCAACCCCCAAATTTCTTTTTACTATCTTCAATAATAAAAAGATTATAGGGGTAGACCATCGCCGGTATTTAAGTTTCAAGGGCAAATGTTTTGAGAAAGTGGATGGGGTTCGAGGTGTATAAATCTAAAGCTGACAAAAAGTGCTATATACCCTCCCCTGCCCCCTACAATCACCAATTTCCAACCCCTATAAAATGTTTCTTAAAAATGATCAGGAAATAGATTCGAAACATCAATAAATGATGTTTGAGCGGTTTTTATCTTTTTTTCGTGTTTTTGCTCCTAGGTGCGGCACCACTGGACCGAATTTCAAAAGCTGCCAAGCTTCTGCGTCCTTGGCAGAGTAGTAACACTGTGTAAAAGTTCATCGGAATCATAGCGGTTGTAAGCGGTTTCCGATTAGACCGATAGACTGACATATCGACAGACTGACATATCGACAGACCGACAGATCGGCAGATCGACAGACAGATAGATGGAAATGAATGGCATGGTTTTCCGTTATCAACATAACATATGACATCCAAAAAACATATATCATTTTCGAAAATTTCCGCGACTACAATACTTCCCTGCCAGCAGCAGGCGTGAAAAGTAAAACTGCAAAGCACATCTTAGCTGATCCTATCTTAGATGGAGGGCTGGCCATTTAGTTTGGCTGATCAAAAGGAAAGCGTGTGTCATATCCAAATAATCTATGGAACTGTTAGCTACTTGGGGTGTGTCTTTGTTTGGCCTAGTGCATACATAGTCTAGAAGAAGCTATTGTAAAGGACTAAATCATTTTCTCATCATAACCAAAAGATACAATTTTCTATGCACTCTCCTATGGAGTCCTCCCTTTGCCTATAGCAATCACGATCTGCCACACAGGCTCTCTCTTTTATCGGCGGAGCATTTCTTTCTACGCGATCGGTCTTTCGCGGCTAATCTCGATCTGGGGAAATAAATCACGGGCGGCCCCGGACTTCAGAGTAAACAATGGCGAAGCGCCCAGCACGTGTTCCATACAATCGTCGACACATACACAGCGACAGACCGACCGACACCTCGATCTGATCTCCGCGGCGTGCGCTTACAGATTAATGCTCGGACATGCGGAAGTGGGATCATGCGGACACTTCAGTATCTTGAAATAGAGTGAATCTGTGCAACTTAAAAAATGTCTTCTGAAGTTCTTCGTTCAGGTGCACCGTTTTCCGAATAAAAAATGCTTCAATAAACATTGGCCTGTTTATCGTTACCAAAGATGACGTCAAGTAGGTTGCACACTGTAGGTACTTCGCAAGCAATTCTGCATCAATTCGTTCGCTATATTTTCCTTACCTGCCCACCTGGTATCTGTAATTGATTTAAATTAAATTAATTGTATTTTGACATCCCTACTAACAAGTATGGAGCTACGCCGAATAATATATGGCTGGTCACAGGCAAACAGTTTGAATTCAACGTTTTCACATGTTTATGTACTTGATTTGACATTGCATTTTTTTGGTTATATTCGGTAATTCTTGTATTTGTGGGTATTTATGATTTATATCAGTTCACAGGTTTGGATCCTGGAATCCGCTCCTGCTTACTTTTGGTCCCTGCTGTTCGAATATAAAATGCTGCAACACTCGCTTTCCTCGATCACCTCATACACATCAAACAGAAGGGATAATAATTTCCGTACATATATCTGCCTTCCACGTATTTAATATTCCGGCCCTCAAATTATGACAGACACTTGCTTGGGTCGCATTGTTACCATGAAACATTAAAGACAGTCATAATGATATGTTACACACAGGTATCGATTCTCTTGAAAAATGTATCACTTTTTGTTTTTAATGTAACACATCCATTAAAACTCATTTCTTCATTAGTTATTTCGTAACGAAGACGGAGAATGCTATTCAATAATGCATGGTATCATGGACTATGGTTTTCAAACTGTGCTTGATTATTCATTACGCAACTGTTTTGGAGGGTACGTTCGCACAGTTGAAAGCATGCACAGAACCATGATGATGTATTTCAGGTAATCGCAGTCTCGAGCATCATCGGCTAAGAATTGCTTTTTAACACGCTTTTTTATTAGCTTGGCCTGTATGCAACAGAATTTTTGAGCATAATTTTCACCAATTTCCAGAAGTTTGATTAATCTGAAACTTGGCACATGTATTAAGGACCGATGACATTGCAATGATTTGATAATTCTGTAAAAAGCAGATATGTTAATAAAAAGCCACAAGTCCTAACCGCAAAAGCAGTAAATCAATATTTCAAATCAAAAAAACCATACTTGTTTTATTCTCTGTATAATATAAGTACTACCTTTTTACCCTTTATGTTGTTTACTTGTTTATATTTTTTATGTAATAATCCGATTAATTGTGAATAAGTATTTATCGTTATAAGATGTTACTTTTGCTCCGAAAGAACAATTCTGTAAAAGTGTTTTTGTTCACCTCGCCTTTGTTGAATGGTAATTATTACGTGTAATTATATAATTAATAAATTGAATTATTAAATGTTGAAAAGACTTATTGCTATGCTATGTATGTGAATTTCAACATGAATAAATAAATTATATTTGGATAAAGTTCTGCATTACTGCGCTTTTCATCGAAAGGATAATACAAATAAAATATGAGAGCAACGAAAAAATGCAGTAAATTTGTTTTTGCATAGTATAAAAGCAGCAAATCACATGTTACCGCTTTTTGAGTTACAATAATTAAATACAGATAGACATTTATTTTAGGTCTCAAAAACCATTGATCCGGAATCGCATTTAATTGACTTTTTATAAGGTCATGTAACTATTTATTTAGTTAAAAATGGTCCAGAGCTTTGGACTCAATTTTCTCTTCTTTAGATTTTTACACTTTACTGCCTTTTACCTAAGTACGGCAGTATAGCGCCGTCTTATTTCGATAGGGTCTAACGTGTGCTGAACATAGTCCTTTATGAATTGATGATGGCGTTGCGTGGGAAGTGTAGAGTCTACATATTTGCGGCCATTTTTTCAGTGATTATTCGCCGCAGTCTCCGACCTTTCAGTGCAGCGGTTCGCTTCGCGGAGGCGCCGCACAGCGCATTTTTCCAACAATTACCAACACGTCTTTCAAACCGCCCGAAAATAAAATAGATGGAACATTGTTCTTCCGCCATTAGTCTGCCCGCTAATCCTTTCGCTATTGTTTAAAAATGAATGGATTTCAATTTACAAGCGGCCCAAATTATTTTTGCAAAACTTATGCTCATTATCGTGGAAGTTTATTCAGTCGGACTTTTAATCACTGTGGAAAAGCGTGAGATGCTCAACACTTTTCTCGCTCATATTGGAGAGGAATTGGAAGGCGAGAAAAACTTACTTGCGTTCTGAAAACCGTGGTGCATTTATGGACTTGGCTACTATACAAGGACTTGGAAATGAATATATACCATTAAATACAATGAGAATATGTGGATATTTAAATAAGAAATTCGTTAATAATTATTTTGCATTTACATGACTTACATACAATACTCCATTCGTCAATTAGTTCTATTTAGGGATACAACACATTGTAGAGATAGAAGTATCGAAAAATTTATATTGTTTTTTGAGTTTTGTAGAAACTCAATGAGCTAGTAGATAAGGAGCTTTCATCCAGCTACTATGCAGGTCAATTTCGTTATGCTTTTTTGGTAAATTTTATGATTATTTTCAATAACTCTTACTGCCAACCGACAACATTCAGTTTTCTATTTCGTGGATTGCTCGTTCTTTGACCCGCCTTTTTGTTCTTCCACTATTAAAACTACAAAAATTCAAAACCATCCAAACATATCCCAAAATCAAACATAACCAGAAACCACAGAACAACAAAGAAAGTTCAATATGCTGTTGAAATGTCATATCAAAACTGGCTACACACAGACATACCTACACACACACACACACTCCTACACACCCGCACACACACACACACAAACACTACAAGTGGTGCTTTTAGACCCATCTTTATTGAATTGAGGGTCGTGACCATGATAGGCTTTATTTATAAAACTCTAAAACATATTCCTTTAAACTGAGATTCATTCCTTAATTGAGATAACTCCATTTGAAGCCTTATTTCAAGTATAAATTATCTGTGATCTCGAATTAACCTCATAATTTGAAACATGTGCTCTTCAAATGTGATATCAAAGGAGGACCGCGCCAATCATCTTAAAAGGTACACTACTCTGGAAGGTTGAAAACAGATACATATAAAAAACTGCTGCTTTGAAAATCCAGTTCATCAGATCCTTTCAATGACGAAAGTCAACTTATCCAGCACATTCTAGAAAATAATTAATATATCGACATGTTTACGTAACGATAAAAATCATGCTCACAGTTTCAGTCAGTACACATTCTATTGAGAGAAGCTTCTCAAAGCTAGAGAGACTATCTGCTCTATCAGTTCTTTCAAATGAAGAGGTAATAGCGGCTGGTGTTAGTTATGATAAGATCTTGAAACAATTCAGTGGATCAAATCCGACAGGGCCGTTATTTTGGTTTGTGTTTGTTTAATTTTTATCATCATCATTAGCAATAAAACGCATATGTCAATATATAAGTTAATCTCACTATTTTTGACTGAGACTTTCCTTTTCAGTCAACTACGTTTGCAATACCAAAGCTTACCGCAGTACAATACCTAAACACGAGTTTATTTAAACCTTCGTAAATTTGCAGCATTTGGGGCTGTCTAGGTCTTCAGTTGTGATCAGCCAGATGCTTTAGCACGATACAAACAAACATATGAAAAACTGATTGAAAGAAACAACGGGGGCGACGGCGACGTTCTGAGTACACTCGCGGAGTATCAACAGAATCCTGATGATGCTCATATCAAATCGATAACTACGTTATTGCTCTAGGAATGTGCCACAAATGCAGTTTGTTTATAAACTAGGTTAACCTAGACATCACGGGCACCTGATTTGGATAATGACTCACATGGTCTTACATCAAACATAATACGTTTTGACGTAATAAGGATGGGAGAGAAACAAGATCGCAATGGCTCATTTATTGCTTTTTGGAATCTTAAAGCTTTGGTCTATATGTGACTAAAAGGGCATGCTTAGTATTGCCTCACCCATATACGCTCTATAAAAGAAAGTCTCAACTTTGAGGACACCCTGTATGGTCCAGAGCCGCCACTGTAAATTTTGACTAATTTTGAGTTTAATGTCATCGTATGAGAAACAAACCGGTAGCTCTCCGCTGATAAAATGTAAACAAATAGCGCACCCATGTTCCGCAGACATTTTGTGCTTAAACTATACGATACGGATATGAAATGTTACGTTACATCAACCGACTGATTGACCTTTAGAAGTTATCGCTAAAGTCCAGGAGTATAGGAAGTCTAGTGTGCAAATAGGGAACGACCGGACCGGAAATTGGGGTCATATGACGTCTACTTACAGGGTGATTTCGCTCACAGGTTCTTGTAGCACACTGAGAAAACGTGGTCAAACAAACAGTCGTTCTGGGAAATTTTTATTACCCACAACATATTCTTTAATTACAATAGCTAGGTGAATAACTTCCGGTCTAATTAAACTGACTTTCCTGGAATCAGCTTGATTGAAAGTAATATACTATTTGCTTGAAAATAGTAAGACAGTGTACCTGTGTAATTAAACAGTTTAATTAATTTAGGTAATTTGGTTTATGTAGAAAAGGTACCTTTAAAACAATTAAACATTTCATTGAAAACATTTGAACTGTTTACTTGAATCACGGACTCGGCAGGACTCAGCCGCTCATTCATTCGGAAGTATACGACAGATGTAGTGACACGGTCTGATTTTGTGATTTTCGCGATGAGCTTCATATTTTGATGTTGCCCTTGTTTGTATATTGCGGTGATGTGGATCAATTATGGTGATCAAGTAAAATTATAGAATATGTCTGGCTCCAAATGACACACTGTCTATAGGGAATTCACCGCTTACGTGACGGACTAGGAATAACTTTGAAATGTTATTTATGCAGCCATATTCAGGTCAATGATGGTCATTAATACCGAACATGTGCTTAACATAGACTTGATGTGCTTTTCTTTCATACTGAATAACGTATACAGGGTGTTCAAGACAAAGATCCTTTGCATAAGGATCTTAATACCTGTGGGAGATTGAGTTTAAGTTAAATTAGGATAAAGCTGAGCTCTTTGGGCCGTATTTACATGCCGTTGAGAAACTTGTCAAAATTTTATAGCTTACTGAGGTAGCTGAGAAAGACTAAAATTTGGCCAGATCGTTTTTATTTATTCTGACTTTATTTTAAGAAGTATCAATAAACTAAAGCAGCTTTTTCTTTGGCATTATTTAGGCACTACATGATGCTGTTTTTGAATTGTGTGCCTGACGTTTCGTTTTTGAGAAAACACCATCAACTTTATTTTTTATATGGAAGCTAATAGCATCTTTTTCTACGAACGTACCTCTCGTCACATTTGTGTTAAAGAAAGATGTGATTTTTTATTTTATTTAAGTAGGCAATGCAAACAAATGCTTGATGTTGCTCCATGAAGTAACAACGTTTTTAGTTGATCATATCGATAAACTATTTGTTATCAATGATCTTGTCAACTCACATCACGATCTGGCCATTGAGATGTTCGACCATTTCATGAAATTTACAACTTTACAATGTAGCCGCCATTATGACACATTCAGTGGCAGGAAGACTGCGCCTGATATCCGTTATATAAAAATTCACGTAACTGTTGGAAATTGTTGATATCGGAACATCTAAGGGCGAAAACAGAGTGGAAGCCGGTTTCCTGCTTACCGACAACCAGCGCCGACCGATGCCTTTAAGCTTCCGTAATAATTTATGATTTTGAGTTGGCAATAACACAATATAGGCAGGCTCAGGCTTGTCGGCGCAGGAAGTCGGCTTTACCGGAACGATCATTTAGTTCTTTTTCGCCGGTGGTCAGAGCGGGTTAATGTGGATAATGGATACAGACAAGTTAGTTAAGACTGTGGAGGTTACACCATTTTTAGTTAGGTGTTCAACTTTTTCCAGAATGTAATTGAATGTCTCATGATTCATTCTGGTGTACTGGAAAAAGCGGTCGGCATCATTTTTCAACGCCTTGAACAAATGAGGATATTCACCATAATGCACCATTCCACAATTTATGGGGTGAATACCAACTTTCTTTCTAGTGTTTATTTTAGTTACAGAGCTGGCCTATGCAATAAATTCAACTTCAGATGAGCTAGACCTTACGTTGACTCGAAGACTACGCTGGAACTGAGAAGAGGCCGGTTTTATTTGCTTTTTTCTCGTCAGCAAAGTAAAATAAAAAAAAATAGATAACACATTTTAGCTATTCAGTGAGTTGTGACTTCATGAACATACTTTACGTTTAATCTGGCAACGCTGTATCGACCTTATTTCTTTCTTGCTCTGCCATTTGCGCCTGCGACTCGTTGCTCCAACTTCCACGTACTGAATATTCCAAAACCTATAGAAAAATAGGCTATTTTGAAAACAGTTCCAGGCCAACGTGGCCTTAACTTTCTAGCATGTTGTGTATAGTAAGTTACCATGTGTATTATCGGTAGATATACACACCTCATAGGATGTAAGACTAGAAAGATTAGTGTACTGCTTCCGCCCCAAACGCCTTGTGAACTGAAGGTTGAGGTGCTCAGAAATAGGTTTTATTTTGTCGCTATGCGAGAAGCACCAAGCCAGCGTTACAATTCATGACGCTCCGTCTGTGCAATACTACTGGTAACACAGTATATGATTTGTTGGAGAAGCTAAAACTAGCTATGCATTGAAAATAATCGAGGGCATTCACGTATTATTTACGTCTACCACCAGACGTCATCGGTATATAACATTAGGAGGACATTTTCACGTTCGCTTCTCGTCACTTAACTCGTGATTTCTCGTCATTTCACGACCAGTTTGTAACATCATTTGTGGATCTGAGTTCTCAAAAATACGATTATTCATATGGTGTCTTTCTCTCACTTTAAAGTATCTATGACAGTGATATCCTCATCCTTTACGTCATCGTTGTTTTCGTTATGGAAAAACACAACAATATTCTAAGTTTCTTAAGAAAATAATATATGCAATGTAGTGACTAAACCGACGTCCTTCCTCTTACCCTCTTGATCCCCTATCGGTCCTTCCCCCAGAAACATCCTTCAACTGACCCGAAATCTCCGTCGTCGTAGGTTTGCATGTGCCACGAAGTAACATCCAAGTTGGTCAGACCGACCAGTAGCAGCACCATTAAAAGGGGATCCATCCTGATAAACATTGTTCCCCGTATAATTGGAATACATTATGTCATGTACAGCTGAGTGACCAAGATCCGGAATACATTATGCGACTTTGCATTATCCCTGAAATCTCCGTACATCCTTCCAAGAAAGGCGAGCGTCGGCGTCGAGGCGGCAAGCGTCGGCGTCGGGTGCTGCGGTAGACAAAGGCGTCGCGGGCGATGGCAGTAGGCCATGTACACGATACAAAGACATTTCGTGTAGCTGCCCCTCCGCTCAGACGGAGATAGACGACCGTTTGATTCTAGAGGGTGGACCTACCCTGACTTCAACGGACCATGATCATGATGCTAATACTCGAGGAGATAAATCCACACGCATATCTATCTCTTTAGCACGCGCGGCGTCACTCGGTGACAAAAATAGCCAGAGGCGGTTCACAAACGTACAGTGTTATCCCGCCAAAACAAGGTTAGTCGGTACATACGAGACCTCAAGGTGAGGTTCTTTGTATCTTGGGTTTTGGTTGCAAAGCGGTTGCTGTTTGGGCGCCACCTAGTTTCAAAAACTAGGTAATGAAATAACAAGTAACAACTGTTGGGTCTTTGGAGGTAAGGAGACACAAACTCGCAAGGTAGACAGACATTTATTGAACAAAAAAAAATTTAAAAAATTCGGTGAGAAATCCTGGACGTCAGGCTAAAGAGAATTAATTTGTATTACCCCCTAGCTAAATGGTTTTCCCGTAAATATAAAAATAATAAAAAAAACCACCTATGAAGGTGCTTGGCTATTACCGGTAGGCAACCGAGAGCAGGAAGCCCAAGATGTAACCCAAAGGTAGAACCGGAAGGAAAAACAATAAACAGAAAAAAATTACTTGTTAAGAATAACCCGAAATAACGACTTGACTAATAATTCCCCTTTTAATTTGTTTCCAGGAATTAAACATTTAACTTTAAAATGGAACAACTTAGTCTTGGGTTACACCAATTCAAAAATTTAAAATTAAAACAAAGCTGCTGCTCAATCACGGTGTAAAAAGAAAATCGTGATTGCACTGGCAGTACCCAAATTTTCAAATTAACCTGAACTAAATCAAAATAATCAGATATCTGTAAAAAACATAAGGTCCGGAGATACAATTAAAATGTTACTTGAGAACAACAGGAGTATTTCACCTCGTGAGCATGGCTCACTCAACTTTTAATAAATATACAACCAAAATCAGAAGCTACAGCAATATAAAAATAACATTAATTTCTTCTCATTATATAAATGTTACCAATTAGAAATCCAAAATATTTCTCTCTTTTTACTGCTATTACTAAGTTGACGAATTAATAGCTTTTGTCGAATTCCATATTGACTTAAATAATGGATAATTAAATGGTTAAAGTATAACCCTAATGTTACATAAGAACGCCTAAACTGGCACAAATAAAGTTACTGCTGCTTAATTTTTGAATGAAGTGTTCGCAGTTTGTACGAGATTAAGATAGGCCTAGCAAGGTACGAAAAAAATCATAATTACCTCGAATTATGAGGGTTCACAAAAATGGGTGCTCCTCACCATAAAAAGAAACTGTAACAACAGCTTTATACGGCGCTTTAGCGCGTAAATTGTCATTAGTTTCATTAGTTTGTCATCTGGTGTGTTTGAAATAAGTATCTGTGTAAAATATAAATATTTCACCATGTGCAGTGATGGGCTGTTCAAGCCACAACAAAAAAATGTCACGTTTCGGATTGGCGTTTCTTCAGTTTCACAAAGAACAAACAAGTTTGCGAACAATGGGTTCTGAAGTATTACTAGCAACATAAATAAATAATATCTGAGTAAATGTAATGACCTCAACCATATTTTCAACAATTTCAACCGAGAGTCATTAGGATTGACCAAAAATTAGTTAAATTTGTTAATGGATCTAGCCAAGTCACTTAGTGCAAGTGCAGATGCCAAGCATGTTTTTAGATGTAAAAAGTGCTTTAAAATCCGGATGCTAGAGATTTAAAAGAAAAATCCAGAATTGGAAAGAGGAAAATGATGCTTATATTAAGCAGAATACGGTTCAGCTCTTTTCACGGTTTTGGTGGCTACGTCAAAGAGTCATACGAAATAAGCATATTGTCTTAAGGCCAGGCTATACAGATAGTGCAACCATGTCAAACAGGCCGACGAGTGGTCAAATACGCAACTAGAGGTTAGAAAACTTTCTAATTTCAAGCTGACATATTTCTTTTATTACTGAACTAAGCTAAATATCTATGGATACAGGTTTTAAGAATAGGTTGTCTCAAGGAAAGTGTGATTTGTAACTTTGTTCAATAAGAAATATATTTCGTAGGTTGCAAATGGATGATTAATATCCCCACCATGAATAAATGTCTGAACGAAAGTGAATTTTAACATAAAATGCGTTCACTACAAGTGATGAACAATGAATTCATCCAAAAACGATTATCTATCTGACAACAATGCAATTAGTTTCCGACGAAATGAGAACATCCGTGTTTAGACGCCATCAACTGTTTGGTGAACACCTTGTTTTTGGAGTCATCTCTTATCCGTCTCTAACCTTATTCGTCTTGTCTAACTGACTTCGCTTCATATAACCACTCTGTGCTTTGACTAGAACACAAGCAGATATTAATTTATCTATACCTAGTTTCTTAAGTTCACCCAGTAACCAGAACCGACGACAACGACTACGACGTCTTCGGTGAGCATATCCGGGGGTCAGAACGGTCGGTTTCTCGGTCGGTCTTCGCTCGCAGGAACTAATTACAATGTATGATTAATTATAAGACCGTTGCAGACTAAGGACTGTCGCACTGTGGCAAGCCTAACCCTGCCAAGCCAGCGTGTATGTCCTTCCAGCCAAGAAGGCGTACAGAGACATCTCAACTCACCGTCATCTCTCCTTGTATTGCCTTCCCTGCCATGCGAAAGAGGTGTCCATTCGGCCTTCTAAGATTTTCTAAACACAATGCAAAGGGACGGTTCAAGTATTACGTGATAATTTTTTGCCACCTCCAAAAGTAAGCAAGCGTCTTAGCCCATCCCATGTCTATGTAAACATTTTGGTACATTTTACGATTTGAAGCAGGTATTGCCTTTGTCGCTCATATTCTGATTACCATTTAATATCTGTAAAACCTTGCTTCGCCTAATATACATTGCAGTAACATGATAATCATTTGGTTCTTTCTAAGTAATGTGTAATAATTGTAACGGCACGTCCACCCAAACGTCCAGTCTCAAACCAGCCAGACCCCGACTAAGAGGAGCCTTTCTGCGGTCTACTCGGTTATACTCACTTCTCCAAGAAGCATTTATAGCTAAGGTTCTAAGTGGGCAAGCATATGAAATCCCTGAGGATAGATGTCGCTTTTGAGCAGAGACAAGCAAGGTTGTCACAACCGTCGAAATGAAAATCGATTAAACTTTGTAGAAAATCCAAAAAAGTAAGAAATATATATTTCTGACATCATCACCATCTACGTATAGACCGAATTACATGTCATCAAAAATAAGCAAAGCGAAGACACCTCGCCTCCACTCGTGCTTACGTAACACTTGAACGGTCGCAAAATGAAAAGTTAGTTTACCAACACTCTATCTAAATCTGAAACTTATTGCACTGTGTTTAACCACAAGGCTGCCCTGGATTCTCCCTTTCTAGCTGCATTGAGAAAACGTGGTCAATTAAACAGTTGTTGCGGAAAATTATCATTACCCGTAGTATTCTTTTTAATTACCCTAAGCAACTAAATTAATTACTACTAAACTGAATTTTTGAAAGTAATACTATTAAACTAATTTGCTTGAAAATAGCAACCCATGTAGCTGTTAAATCAAACTATGTAATTAGCTTAGGTTTATGTAGAAAAGGTACACTTGAGACAATTAAACATTTTAATAAAAATAGTTAAACTGTTTATTTGTATCGCGATCTCTTCAGGACTCAGCTCTTAATTCCTGGTTAGAACATTTCTTGCTCCCATAATAAAACGCTCTGTGTGAATGGGAACAGCTTTAAAATGTTATTTATCCAGCCATATTTAAGTCAATGAAGGGTATTCATACTAAACATGTGCTTAACATAGGCCTGATGTGCTTTTCTTTTATTATGTAAAATGTATATATATGAGGTGGAGCCTCCTGTTGGTAGCTAAAATAATCATTATTAAAATAATTTTATGAGGAACATTTCGAGAAATAAAAACTAATTTTAAAAATTATTCTAAAGACATCGTAGTATTTGAAGTACTCCAGTTTGTTTAAAGTGAGGTGAAATTTATTTATATATGCAAATGCGTTGAATGCGGGAAGTGCCATATTGTTTTCATATTAAATAAATAAAAGCACATGATCAAGTGGTCTTATTCAAGGTATCGCTTTCCCTACTTTCTGAATTCAAAACAAAAGAAGTTGTTTCAAGTGAACGGCTATATATTATAACCTGTTTCTGGACAAATAGACAAATAGTTGGTAAAACTTTATCTCATATGAAAACAAAAAATGCGGAACTTTATTAGGGTTATAAAATACGGAAGGTTCTATTTTGATTCGAAGACATCATCATTCTATCACTATCAAATTTCCACACTTTTTTGATGTCTAAGATTTATCAGAACACAGTTATAATATACATCGTTCAGCAAAATGCAGTTCGTTCTTCTAAATTCCAAATATTATCCAAATATCATTATAAATCTAAATAAAATATTTCATTAAAACTTTTAGCACTTTTATCTAAACCAATTAAACAAGTTTAATAAATATTATCGGACTGTTTTACTATTTTTACCCCATTTTAATAGTTAATGAATTTTAAATAAATAGGTGTAATCATTCTACCGTTTACTTAAACTGTTTGAAAAATTCAATGAAACGGTTTCGTTTTGATCTAATTAAACTAGTTTCATAGATTCAAGTACACTGTTATAGAAATAGGAGTCTGATTGATCTATTCTTTTAATTGGTCTGTTGCAAATTTTAAATGGCTTACCCATTTTTTTTCCTCTATGGTACTAGTTCATGAAATCGGGAGTTTTTGTATAAGGAAATTCTACAATTTTGGCGGCAGTGATTTTTTTAGTGGTATGTTTAGATTATTACTTCCTAATGATAAGCTCAGGTTGGTGTAATGTTAAGACTGGAACACTTACCGCCAATTTGTTAAACGCCGTTTGATCAAAAATTTCGAAAACCATCGGTGCTTTATAAACAAGTAATAGAGACAATTATGTGGGTATTTCAATTCTACGTCATTTTGGTAGTATAAAAAATGTTCGCATATTCAAAAGATTACTAACTAATTAAAGGGTAGAGGTACATCCATATCTCGTAGCAACGATAAGTTCGAGTTCACTGATAATGTCCACATCAAGTCCTCGCCCACTTTTGTGTGCAATACTCAAATCCTCACCATGTGTAAACTGTTCATATACCCACTCCAGACTTACATCTTCTCATGACTGCTGCATCGTGATTTGGATATCTCCCTTGGATCTCTGTAGCGAACTAACAAACAATCTGTGGCCAGCGACCATTATACGCGGAATTATGAAATATTTCGCGTAGTCGGCCACGAAAAGGCAAATACTGGGGCATGTTCACATGGTCGTTTCTCTGGGGTCACGTACTGTTCAAGAACGTGACAGATCCCGTGCTATATTAGATTACACATTGCAGATCTATCGGCGGAGGACGACGACAACGTTACGTTGGTAGTGATGCGAGGGATTGTTACAGCACTAACTGGTTACAAAAGGGATTGCCTTAGCACAGCTCACGACCATTCACATAAGCGATGCCTTTGGTGAACAAAGAGGAAATGTTACACTATGAAACAAAAGCTCCACTTATCTAGAAACAGTGGCATCAAGATATGACTCACAACAACAGGGCACAGACCTACCCACTGGAGAAAAAAAAAATAATTAAACGATATAATATTTAATTAGGCCAATTAAAACATTTAATTACTATGCGACAGCTAATAAGATTAGTTAGCCTAATTACACTTCGATTTCCAAAACAGTTTACTTGAATCTATAGAAATAGCTTAATTAAGCGAAAACGCAATCGTTTGATTAAATTTATTAAACCGCTTACTTAGATTGAGTACAGCAATTTTTTTAAAATTGATTAACTGTTAAAACGAGCTTACTTACACCAAGTAAAACAAAATTAATTATATTCATTAAATTTGTTTAATTAGTTAGAAAAAAGTATTTGCATAGTCTTATTGAATTACTTTATTCAGGTTTAAAAGTATATTTGGATAATATCTGGAATGTGATAGAACATATTGCATTTACTGGTTATCTGACAAACCTGACATCAAAAATTTTTTACAACTTGATATTGATAGCTGATATTTTCGAATCAAAATAAAAACCTCCGAATTTCTTAACCCTAATAAAATTTGATATATTTTATTGTCATTGATTGTGAGGTTATAATATATATGGAAACAATTATTGTTACCAATTTTATCCGTCTGATTTTTCAGAAACAGGTTATACTATACACCATTCACTAAAATAAATATTCTGTTCTAAATTGAGAAAGTAGGGAAAGGGATACCTGAAACTGAATAAGGCTACTTGGTCATGTGTACAAAAAACAGAAGAGTTTGAAGCGCGTTACCGGCACTGCACCTGTCGCATACTCCCGATCATGCACGAATCAAGCGCCGTGTCCGCGGCTCAAATAAACAGTTTAACTGTTTTCATTAAAACATTTAATTATTTTTAATATGCCTTTTATACCTAAACCAAATTACCTAAACTAATTAGACAGTTCAATAAAACAGGTATATAGTTTGCTAATTCTAGGCAAATTAGTTTAATAATTTAATTAAGGTGGTTCCCGAAAATTCAGTTTTGTTTGGACACGTTTTCTCAGCGTAGCCCATCACCACTCAAATTATCTTTCAGAAAAAGGTATTGAGGTAATTCAACTCTAGAACTGTCTACCACTCACTTAGCTTGAGCTTTAAGGTAGGCAGAGTTCACTCGAAAAAAGGCTGGGTTAATCCATTTACAGGAAATACTTCACCACTCCTGACTTTATACAACACTCAGATTTTTTTATATACATGCAAGTAATTCCTGATTATGAGAAACAGTTCTTTGCCATTCTTAACCTAATAGTGAAAAGGATTTGGCACGCCTCACCAGTAGCCTGCAATAATGTTCATATATCTGTAGTGCTACTGCTCTGAATGAAGCGTCCATACTTTCTACTGGTCCGTAACAGCAAGCCTCAAGCTTCTCTCACACCAACACGAGCTCAGTTGTGTGCGACCTTCTTAACCGATGCTCCAATAACTTCATCCCCCGAGCTGTTCTTCATGATTATAGACCTCCAGAAAAATTCTGTTTCTCTTATCTGAACATCCCGGATTGACCTGTACGACCGTTTCTTCGTTCCAAGTTGTTATGAAAAGAGTATTTACATTATAGTGATCGTAATATTCCAACAATAGTTGGTATGGGGTGAGTAAAATAATTGTAGCAAAAATAAGTTTCTAACATTGTTGACCCATCACTTGATACCTGAACTCTGGCTGGTCAGCTTCGCATCACCGACCCTCTAATTGCTTCGGTTTGTTTCCTTTTGTTATCTCTCCAAGGATCGCTGTTCACATACAAATGCAGATCGGCTGTCGACACTAATCCCACATACAGAGATATGAGGTCGCATAGGGAATTGGTATTACGTTTGTGTTGCGTTTTCAATACATGCATGTAGTCTTGATAAATAATGCTGAAAATCAAAGGATAATCATGGGCATGTACACAATAAAGGAACATAAATACAAGGCTTGATACGTTTCTGCTTATTGGCTTCATCAGGCCCAAATGGCTCTGGATCGAAAACACTTTCTTTATCATTCCTGCTCCTGTTCCTTTATTGTATACATGCTCGTGATTGTCCGTTGTTCTCCATCCAAGTTTCCGCAAAACTGCTTATCTTTCTTTATGTTTACCCATGGCCTTGAAGTACCACAGCAGGTAGCTATAGCTGACCTCCATGGCAACGTTAGTTGATGCCTGGTAAACACGAAGTTCTCTAACCGAAGCCACAACTATGCCTGCTGGCTCTTGTTGGTGGCTTCTAGTTTTATTTCCTTTTCACATCCGTGTTTCCCTTCAGGTTACATCCGCATCCAGATGCGATGGGAATATGTTTTCACTTCGCTATATACGACGCTCATGCCTAATGAAGCCAATAAGCATAATCGTACGTCGCTTTATTTTGTACATGCTCACGATTGCCCTTTGTTTTTATCCTTATTTATTAATACTACATAGACGCCTTGAAAACGAAAATTGAACCTCATACCAATTTCCTATACGACCTCAAATCTCTGTATGTGGGATCAGTGTCGCAGCACCTGTATGTGAACAACGATCCTTGCCTACGATTATCTTTAGTCTTTCGTCTAAGTTTTCGGAAGTTACTTGTCTTCCTTTGTATTTACTCATGGACCAGCTTTGACGTATTATGCATAAGTTGCATAATCTAAACACAGACAAGATGGGATCTGTTTGCATTCTGACCCTGTGACCATGACCAACAGTATGCAACGTTGTATTATGCTTTTGATCTACGAGCCCCTTCCCACTTCAGTTGGCTCACTTCAAGATTTGTACCATAATATGCCTTTCTAAACTAAACATGACGAAACTATTTACTGCTAAAACAATTTATTTTCTCAGAAACATTTTAGATACACTCTAGTCGTAAAAAATATATATTTGAAATCACTTAGACCTATAACTAATAGAACATCTGAACAAATAAACAATGTGCGAATAAATGCGCGAAGTTAACAAAGCATCAATTGAAAGATTACCATTGGGTAACATCACCTTTATTTTTTATTACGGCTGAAATTCTTTGGGGCATAGTGTTAACCAAGTTTTGGCAAAAATTTGGTGTAAAACAATCCCATATTTCTTGAAGCTTTTGTCTCAGTTCGGTGGTTGTACGAGCAGGATGTTGTCGTAGAACCTTTTTCATCTCGTGCCACAAAGTTTCAATAGGTGACATATCTGGACAGCTTGAAACCCATTTCAAAAGTGGTACATTATCTTCTTCCATCCATTTTATAGCCTTTTTTGAGGTATGGCACGCTGCACCATCTTGCTGAAACACAAAATCTTGGCCGGATTTCAAACATTCTTCCATCACTGGTAAAAGCGATTCTTCTAAAATTGAAAAATATTTGTTTGTATCCACATTTCCATCAATAAAATGAAGCTTTCCTACTCCTTTCGGTGACATACTGCCCCAGACCATAATGGATGCTGGAAATTTCACTTTTCTCTTCAGACAGTCAACATGGATTACTTCATTTTTTTGCGAATAACTCTACTGCGACTGTCACCAACACAAACTTCGAATCGGGCCTCATCACTCCATTGTATTGCACACCATTGTTGAGGTGTCCATTATCTATGTTCTTTAGCCCATCTAAGCCGATCTTTCTTCTGCAGTGGAGTTAATAGTGGATTTTCTTTGGCCTATAAACAAGTTGTGCAACTTTAGGGTTTTTACTTCACTTTTTTTTATAAGAAAACTTACCTTGCAAGTGCTAAATCCCAATTTGTGGGCCTCTCTATGAGTTGTGGACCTCGAAATTCTCCTTCCAACAGCGTCACTCCACAGAGCACTCAATTGTGAATAATTGGCACGCCTGTTTTTCACGATTATTCTTGTTCATGCTCTTCGGTCGGCATTTGTGATATTACTTTTTTCACATATCGTGGCTTAATATTAACTGAACCAGTTAGGTTATATCTTCTAACAATATTTTTCACACGGTACCGCGATAAGTCTAACAAAGTTGCAATTTCTGAGTTTGATTTCCCAGAATTAAAAAATTTAATTATCAGTAACCGAATTTTCTCACTAATAACCTTTCCTCTACCCATTTTGAAAACCTTAACTACACAAAACTATTTTAAACGTATTCTGACAGCTGTGATTAATAAAAACAATTGTCATGGCTTTTATTTTTCACAGCCACCTATGCGTTATAGACTTATTTTGCCTTGAAATGAAAATAGTTTGATATGCTGTAATTGCAACATGTGTTATTTTTATGCTGCAAATTTGATTAGGGAGTGATAAAGTTTGTGTTTTCTACTATATATTAACAAAATATTCATTGTTAATATTTTAAACCTATAACATCCTGCTACATTTTTACTATTTGTGTTTGATAAGAAAAAACTAAGATTTCAATTGTTGGCTCAACTGAAGTGGAAAGGGGCTCGTTTCACCAGTATGTTATCAATAGAGGTAGACAACGGGAACCAAACAAGCGGAGAAGGGTCTACTGACGGAGGGGCATTTTTCAGTAGATCCATTTGCTTGTTGACTTCACCTATATCATACTCATGATTGCATTTTTATTGCTACGAGGCTCTGGGATACCAAAGGCAACCTATTCCCATGTCCAATATATTGCTCCTTGAAAATTACTGTACCTAATCTAGCAGTATAGTGTTCTGTAACAGTTGGTACTACAGTATTGTTCTGAACTCCCCCAGTTCTAATTTTGGTTTCCCTAAGAGATGACGTCTTTTGTGACCCAGCGAGTCGCAGTCACATAAGACGAGTACGGCTGATTCTGTTTTCTTTCCGACATTGGCTGCATTCAAGGTCTCCATCATATAGCCCTATTTTTCACAAAGGTTTTTTCGAGCCATTGTGTCCCATTAGAAGGCCTGTTTCTACACGTTGTTGGTTCCTGCTGATTGAGAGCAGCTCCACAGCCGTATTTGGACATGGTTCCGAGATACATTTTTTCCTGCCTAAGTGCCAATATTCGATGTGCTGGCTTCTAGTACATTCTTGGACGGGGTTGGCCTACGTTACCTGAATACCGAGGCATCTACAGCAAGGTTACATTGCTGGCATTCCCAAATCAATGCACATGTCACCCTAGAACATTGCATCCTTATGCCATTGGGGATACTATACTTAAATTGGCTTTTGCATCGGCGCCTTCTAGTTTACCTGAATGATTTTCTTGTCCATTTACCTGTACAATTCGTGGGCCACCAATCGGTTTGCCATTCTTATAAGAAGGTCTGATCCACTGAGATAATCCCATAAATACTGTTTTTATATATCCCAGCATGCGCTCATTGAATACATTCACACGAAAACACAATTACACCATAGACCAGTTCCCATAATATTCAATAATGCACCTTGAATGGAATGAAATCAATCTGTTGGATCCATTTGTGTTGAAAGCTTAGTTTACAGAACCACCTTGCCTCGCTCACATTTTTAAATATTACTGTATTCAGGTATTGTAGATCAGAAAGCACAAGAATACGTTTACGCAAAGTCCTAGTCCTTTTGCTTCTCTCGCCGATCGCCAAGAATGTATTCTAATCGTGAAAAATGTCGAAAATTTGATGTAATGTCTTTGGATGTTAAATGACATGTGCATACAACAAGAAAACTCGTAAAACCACGCCATAAATTCCAGTTGGTCTGTCTGTCTGCTAATTACTGATTTCTCTATACCTTGGGAGGTACCAAATATACAGGGTGTCCCTTAAAAAGTGTGCAATATTCTACCAGCGGTTTCTAGAGCTTAGAATAAGAAGAAAAGTTTATGTAAACATAGGCCGACAAACGTCTCCTAAGGGCGCTACGGTGTTTTAAAGGGGCTCCCTTGAAGATGGTTTTTCCTTAACATTTTCGAAACGTGTTGAGACAAACACATAAAATTTGGTAATCTAGCCTAGTTTTTTATGCTGGATTTAAAAATATTAACAATTTTAGCCAGTTTTGTTTGGAAGCGTATGTAACAGGGACGGACTCAGGTTATTTTAACCCCAAAATTTTTGTGTGATTCTATTTTTGAAATTCAATTTTATAATTTGAAAACTTAGGGTTATTTACATAAAAAAGGTACTCTTATTGAATATCGATAAATTGTGCCATTTTTGAATAAAACCAAGCTAAAAAATTTGTCACATGATAGGAAATGAACTGCGAATTTAAATGAATTGTTGATTATACATAATTAGCCATGACTGCAAACAAAAGTTGTTTTGATTTGTTATGACTTATTTTGACGTTAAGCTGACATGGTTAGCAGTGTAAAATTACTAGATTAAAATCAAAATTTTTATTAAATCGATTTAAAATGCAAAGATTTACAGACATAGAACTGACTGACATGCATTTTGTGTACGGGTTTTGCAACGGCAGTTCATTGGCAGCCGTAAGAGAATATCAAAGAAGATTTCCCAATAGCATAGTACCTGGACATGGAATGTTTACTGATATTCACCGGAATTTGTCAAACCATGGAAGTTTTCAGCGCATGCAGGGCTCAGGAGGGCCACTGGGAAATCATCGTATGGATATTGATTTAAATATGTTTGAACATAATCCGCAAATAAGCATACGAAATGTTTCAGGAAATATGGATATACCTCGAACAATAGTAAGGAAAATTTATGAACACCTATTTGATAGTTATCCTAAAAATAATAATTTTAGATAGGAAGAATGACAAGAATGCAAGAATTACATCCTTATCATTTTAAACGGGTGCAGCATTTAAAGGAGGCAGATTTTTTACCACGAATCGAGTTTTGCCAGTGGATATTAGCAAATGACAACACTATTCCTAGAATATTATGGTCGGATGAGTCAATATTTACTAGGAATGGTGCTTTTAATTTCCATAACATGCATCACTGGTCAGATGAAAATCCAAAAGTTGTTCGCCGTACAAATTTCCAACATAGATTTTCATTGAACTTATGGGCAGGAGTAATTGGGGATCAAGTAATTCGGCCTGTTGTACTTCCCAATCGTCTTAATTCAGAGATGTATCTGAACTTTCTTCAGAATGAGCTCATGGATATAATACCATTGGATGTGCGCCAGCAGTTTCAAGAAAATATGTTTTTTCGACATGATGGCGCCCCTGCACATTTTGGACGCAATGTTCGAAATTGGTTGAATGTCAATTTTCCAGACAGGTGGTGAGGCCGAGGAGGTCCTATAGCGTGGCCGCCACGTTCATCTGATCTAAATCCATTGGATTTCTATTTTTGGGGGTCATTAGAAGACCTAGTTTACTCGACTGAAGTAAATACTCAAGACGATATACTTCAAAGAATCCATCAGGCTGCAAATGAAGAAAAGGTTTGTAACGGTTTCACCGTCCGATCGTATTTGTTAAATCACTTCTCGATTATCATTTCATTAATCCCATCTCTAGCTTTTCTACTTGGAAAATTTTCCGCTTGGAGCGCGGAGTTCCTGATCTGCGATCTTCCTCGCGCTTCCTTTTCAATTGAGCCGCCGATCGAACAACAGCTAAAAATTTTCTTCTCTGTAGCACAAGGTCATATAGCACCACGTGCTAGAATTTTGTAGAATGTGTGTCCGTATAGGACAAAATGATTGGGGCCACCCCCTTTCTCTTTCCCTTTCCCTTTGCCTTAGTCTTTGACTTTGCCTTGCTTGGCCAATATTTTCACCCATGCATGTGCCTTGGCAGCGCCATCGCCTTTAACTTCGCCTACAACTGGTTATGAAGCCACTATATGTGAGGTCACCCCTCACAACTGGGACCTCCACTTCAAGCACCTGGCCATCCTGGCTTCAGTCGAGTCAAAATGGACCAGCGAAAGATAAGTTGATAGTTTTATAGCAGCGCCAAAGATGTAAAACTTATTTTGTTCTGTTAAACTGTAAAATTGTAATGTAATGGAAATGCTTCTTTTTTGTTAAATAAAATCTGTTAAATTTTTGTGTTCTGTTTGTTCTTCTATCCTCTAGCCATACCATGGTCGACACACAGCTACACGCCTGTAGATGTCTTCATGCCACCGACTGAGCTACCGGAAGCTAATGGTAACCCCCTTTCTGTGATTATGCAGAAAAGTTGGAATCTTCATTGCATTCCATCTTTTCTGGACTTTTTGCGGAAAGGAAGTGTTACATAAATTGGCACCCGCAACGTGAGGCTTCGATAGGTGTTTGGCTTTGTCGACAAGTGGTTTGCTAGTGGAAGATTGGCAGACAGAACATAGTTTTCAAAATTCTTTACAATTTTTGACAGCATTTCTATTTTTAATTGGTTTTGCTACTCAAATTTCTAATTCTTTAATCATCCTTACTTTTTGCTTAATGTTTAAAATTTTTATCAAAAGATTAAAATTTTTCCACCTGTTTATTTCATAGGCATACTATTAACTTTTAAATTGTCTTGTTTAGTAGTCAGCGAGATCATTGCCAGAATTTTTTTTCTCACATACTACTATAGTTTTTATTTACTGCTGGGGACAGTTATAACTTTTTTCTCATTGTACTTTTGAGATTGATGATATTTTGATAATTTTTTGTTGTTGAATATTGATAGTCTGGGGACTTTAGGTTTCCCAGCATTTTTGTCGAATATCATCAAACTTTTGATTGAGGTTGTGACTATTGTTGTTGATAGTTTACATATTCTTATATGCTTTTCATTTTTGATCACTAACCTCTTAGTTTTTGAAAGTATTTCTTCATGTGCAGTTTTTTGATTTCTTGAGACTTTTCATGTATGCATATATAGCCTAATTGTTGGATCTCTGGTGTACTGATATAGCTCTCATGATGTTTGGTACGTAGGAAATTTACTTTCAAAATTATTTTTGCCTTCTCCAAATGTATTTACTTTTTGAATTTTTGACTGTACTTGAACTTTTGATCATTTGTTTTCATTCTGATGGCAATAATCTACTGACTAGAGTTATCTGGAGTAAATCATTTTGCGATTTATCCATTTGTCTGAATTGTATGAAATTGATATTTATAGTTTTTCGTATATTTTGACGGTTTACTTTTTTTCAAGTATTGACACTTGGACATAGTGCGTTGATACTTACCTTACTTTTTTTCAAGAAACAAATGATGTTTTTCTTGACTATATTTTTGCTACTTTTCAATGAGGGGGTGACTCCTAAATCATTTTTACCTATACAAAGACACACATACTCATTTATGGTAATTAAATTTCAACTTGTTGAAATAGTATACGTTCCTCAGTGACTATTGTAGTAATTTTGTCTCTTGTTTGGAGCAAAAGTTTTCATAATTTTAATGTTTTATAGTTTTATCTGGCATATTCTTTGGGGGAAATTAGAACATTAGTGTCTGATTTTCCATTGGATTAACAGGACTTGAACGTCTCTGTACTCTTTTAATGCATGTCAGATATAAAATAATTTTTTTAAGATTCGGCTGCTCCTGTTTTTGTATTGAAACTTTTTGTTTGTATTGTTAGTTTTTTATAGTGTTTTGGATCCTTTTATTTTTCCGCTCAATCGAAGGGGGCGAGTTTTTCGATCTGTACATTGGAGCGAGTAGGTTTTCCTATATTTATTTCTCAGTACAGATGCGAACGGATAAGAATTTCCTTTGATAATTGTTAAGCTAATTTCCTGTAAAAGGCAGGTGAATGTTTACTTTGGACATTTAACATCGTTGATCCTTCAACCTTTTGAAATATTACAATTTGTCCAATACTTATATTTCCGCTCAATCGAAGGGGGCGAGTTTTTCGATCTGTACATTGGAGCGAGTAGGTTTTCCTATGTTTATTTCCTAGTACAGATGCGAACGGACAAGAATTTCCTTTGATAATGAATAAACTTATTTGCTGTAAGAGGCAGCTGAATGTTTACTTTGGACATTTAACATCGTTGATCCTTCAACCTTTTGAAATATTACAATCAGTCCAATACTCATATTTCCGCTCAATCGAAGGGGGCGAGTTTTTCGATCTGTACATTGGAGCGAGTAGGTTTTCCTATATTTATTTCCTAGTACAGATGCGAACGGAGAAGAATTTCCTTTGATAATGATTAAACTTATTTGCTGTAAGAGGCAGCTGATTGTTTACTTTGGACGTTTAACATCGTTGATCCTTCAACCTTTTGAAATAATATAACCAGTCCAATACTTATTTCCGCTCAATCGGAGGGGGCGAGTTTTTCGATCTGTACATTGGAGCGTGTAGGTTTTCCTATATTTATTTCCTAGTACAGATGCGAACGGATAAGAATTTCCTTTGATAATTGCTAAGCTAATTTCCTGTAAAAGGCAGTTGAATGTTTACTTTGGACATTAGTCATCGTTGTTCTTTCAACCTTTTGAACCATTACGTCAGTCCACCATGTAGAAAATTTACAAGTAATCATTATTTTTCTGATTCCAATTTAATGTGTATACTGCATCTTTTGAATATTTCATTTTTCTGAGTGTACTCAAAATTTAAATTGCATTCCCGATCTTAATCATGTGACAAATACTGTGTATAATATTTTATAATGTTTTTATGCGTATATTTTCTGAATTTCCTTTACATACTTACGTACTTCTATTTTTGAAGTCTATTACTTTTGAAGTTTTTGATAGTATCCTCTTTTTGAATTCATTATAACTTTATTCGAGAGCACAGACTTACATTGATTTTTGGTTCAAACTTTTGATGTTTGTTTACATATTTTTGAGTGGTTTTGAACTTTGACAGTATTTTGTAGTCTGGATAGTTACATAGATTCGTTGCGATGTATGCCTTTGAGGGTCTTGTACTATCCACAGTTTCTTTAATTGAAAGTGTTTTCTTCATATGCATTTTATTTTCTTCTTGAGACTTGTCATATATGCTTTCCGCCTAGTTGCAAATCTGTGCGTATTGATAAACTCTTGAAACCTCTGGCGTATAAGTAAAACTCACTTTTGATATATTAATTTATGTCTCAGTTCAATTCAATCAGTTCCATTTGAGTTGAAGTAATTGTCAATTCCTTCTTGAGATTTTTCATATATGCTTTCAGCCTTTGTGCACATTTGTGCGTATTGCTAAGTCTTGAGCTTGGTTGCGACATTGCTTTCATGTTTCGCTATAGATTTTGAAATATCTGGTGATTTTGCTTTTGCATTATTGCATTTGTTTTGATAGTCTGCTCTCATAATTTTTTTTCCGACTTCTTATTTCTTTCAATTTCTGTCTTGACTTGAAGTAATCGCCAATTCTTATAGATTCAGTATAGTAATTCTCTTTTCATACTTTACACTGGTAAATTATTACAGTTTTTCTAATCTTGTAATATTTCATATTTGAACTTAACTTTCATTTTACAATGATATGGTTATTCTCAGTGTAGACTTTGAAGTGCGCTGATGATATCAGTGATCTACATGAGAATATTCCATAGACTATAGACATTCTTGTCTAGGGCTTTGGAATGCACCTACGGTGACCCTAGAAAGTTGTCTTTCTCTCATATTTTTGCTTTAAATCAAAATTCGAATTCTTACCTATCATATTTATTTCTATTTCTTGTTCACTAGATTGTTTTTTTTATAACTCCAATTTTGCACCTACATATATCGTAGACTTTTGCATACAATTTTTGCTTGCGGCATTACTCTCATGTATCATGATTTATTAAAATATCTTGTGATTTTCGTTTCGCTATTTTGCATTTTACATATGCTCACTTTGTTTCTCATTTATTACTCATGAAACGTTTAATACTCGTATTTTGCTTACTTTTGTATTTTTTTGAGAATTCTGTATAAAATCATGATCATATAGCTTTGATATTTCCTTTCACTGTATGATTTTAATACTATTAGATTTACAGTTGCACTTGTGTTGCACTTAGTTTTTTTTGGAAACTTATTTTGCTCTTTTCTATATTGAACTTCAGAATTTGTTTTTTTGGTCTGGTTCTTATGTTGTCACATGACCCGAAAATTTTGATTGAACTGACTCTTGAATTTTAGTTCATTGATTGAACTTAAGCTGTATTTTGACTTTGAAAACCTTACTTCAATATTTCATGAATGTCTCTTATATACTTCAATTCTCTGAAAACATTTTGAATTATTTTGTAGTCTTACAGACTGCTGGCGCCCAACAATTTTTTTTTTGTGGAATCAGAACTGCACTTAGTTAACATTTTTTTTGATTAAAATACCTTCGTGATCAAGTTTTCATTGGTTTAGCACTTGTAAATTGTTTTGTTATATGACTTGAATTCCTAATCGAATTTGTTAATTTCTTTTGATTTTCATATTTTGAAAATAGTAATGCACTGTTTTTTTTATATTGGATATTCGTTTAAAATATCACTGTGGATGATATTCTTTTTGGGTTTGGAGTATTGCGAGATCTGGCAATTGTTTTGAGAAAGATTATTATTATTTTTTTAGTACCTCTCATGGTTTAGGTACTTATTTAGTTTTGAAGTTTTTGGTAGTCAGTCGTGCATTTTGGATGCCATTGTGATTCCTCACTTCATGCTTGGACTACTGCTGAAGCTTTTGGTTTATTATTTTTCTCGTCTTAGGTATGACGATGTTTAATGTTTTGGGTTGTTCATCATATGATGATAGTTTTTTTTAAGTGCAACTTCACTGTACTTTTTAGCGAGTTGGTGCTATAACCATCCCTCTTGTTTGGTAGACTTGTGGCTATCCCTTTTTCTTCCAATTCTCTTCTAATATTTTTGTTTCTACCTTACTTTTGCTACTTGTTATCTGGTCGAATGGTTGTACATTTGTCCTTCCGTGATAACTTTCAATTTCCTAGTAAAAAAAATTCTTGAATGCTTCTTCGAATTTTTTTTTTGGTTAAGTTGCGGCGAGTGTAACGGTTTCACCGTCCGATCTCTCATCTCTAGCTTTTCTACTTGGAAAATTTTCCGCTTGGAGCGCTTGATGCGGAGTTCCTGATCTGCGATCTTCCTCGCGCTTCCTTTTCACTTGAGCCGCCGATCGAACAACAGCTAAAAATTTTCTTCTCTGTAGCACAAGGTCATATAGCACCATGTGCTAGAATTTTGTAGAATGTGTGTCCGTATAGGACAAAATGATTGGGGCCACCCCCTTTCTCTTTCCCTTTCCCTTTGACTTAGTCTTTGACTTTGCCTTGCTTGGCCAATATTTTCACCCATGCATGTGCCTTGGCAGCGCCATCGCCTTTAACTTCGCCTACAACTGGTTATGAAGCCACTATATGTGAGGTCACCCCTCACAACTGGGACCTCCACTTCAAGCACCTGGCCATCCTGGCTTCAGTCGAGTCAAAATGGACCAGCGAAAGATAAGTTGATAGTTTTATAGCAGCGCCAAAGATGTAAAACTTATTTTGTTCTGTTAAACTGTAAAATTGTAATGTAATGGAAATGCTTCTTTTTTGTTAAATAAAATCTGTTAAATTTTTGTGTTCTGTTTGTTCTTCTATCCTCTAGCCATACCATGGTCGACACACAGCTACACGCCTGTAGATGTCTTCATGCCACCGACTGAGCTACCGGAAGCTAATGGTAACCCCCTTTCTGTGATTATGCAGAAAAGTTGGAATCTTCATTGCATTCCATCTTTTCTGGACTTTTTGCGGAAAGGAAGTGTTACAGGTTTTCCACTTTTCCGGCTACGCAATCATTAGTTCGTCGAGCGAGACTCTGTATCCAACAAAATGGTAATTTATTTGAACACTTATTGTAAAGCTAGTTTTAAGTATATCCAACTGTATGTCTTCTTTTTTAAACAAATTTCAATTTCGTTCGTAGAAAAAATTTATTTCTTTTGTTTTTGCCTGAATGTTAGCTATGTTGCAATAGAAATATGTATTTATGTAATATTTACCAATTATTAAATTAGATTTTTCGTAGTCATGGCTAATTATTCAACAATTCATTTAAATTCGCAGTACATTTCCTATCATGTGACAAATTTTTTAGTTTGATTTTATTAAAAAATGGCACAATTTATCGATATTCAATAAGAGTACCTTTTTTATATATAAAACCCTAAATCTACAAATTATAAAATTGAATTTTAAAAATAGAATCACACAAAAATTTTGGAGCTAAAATAACCTGAGTCCGTCCCTGTTACATACTCTTCCAAACGAAACTGTCTAAAATTGTTAATATTTTTAAATCCAGCATAAAAAACTAGGCTAGAATACTAAATTTTATGTCTTTATCTCAACACGTTTCGGAAATATACTAAGTGACATATAAATCCGAACACCCAGTTTAAATGGTTTTATTTTAATAAAATTTTGTATAAGTACTTAATGAAGCATAATAAGTAAATGATAAAAATTTCAAAATGATTGCACTGCTTTAAAGCCCTTTGACCTTTAACAATGTGTGGATGCACCCTGATGTGCTACGCATTCTCCAACGCGCCTAGGCATGCTTCTGATAAGGTGGTCAATGTCCTCCTATGGTATCTCATTCCAGGCAACCACCAACTCCTCTCGAAGTGCTTGTAGAGTCTGAGGAGGACGTTGCAAATTGAGCAATCTCCTACCCATCATATCCCACACGTGCTCAATTGGGGATAAGTCGGGAGATCTTGGTGGCCATGGTAACAATTTGACATCATTATGTTGAAAGAAGTCTATTGTGAGTCTTGCAACATGTGGTCGGGCATTATCTTGTTGGAAAGTTGGATCTGCCAGGGTGTCAAGATAGGGTAAAAGATGGGGTTCTAGAACTTCGTGGATATAACGCTGCGCGTTCATGTTACCTCTGATGAAGATTAAAGGTGACCTGGAACCATAAGCTATAGCACCCCAAACCATAACTCCAACAGTGTGATGAACATGTCTTTCAACAAAAAACTGTGGATTCCTCCTTTCACCACGTCGCCTTCTAACCCTGGCACGACCATCGTGCATGCTAAACAAAATCGAGACTCGTCACTAAAGACAATACTGTTCCATTCCTGATCCCAGAGTGACCGTTGTCTGCACCACTCAAGGCGATTACGTCGGTGTTCTCGAGTTAAAGGGAGGATCCAGTGTGGCCGGTATGAGAACAAGCCAAAACTTCTCATTCGTCGGTAAACACTTCGCATGCCAATAGGTCTTCCGTGTTCTGCAAACCATTCATTTGCAATGGACCTGGTAGTGGAGAAACGGTCCCTTAAGGCCAATAATCTTAGGTGGCGATCTTCACGGTCTGTTGTTCTACGGCGGCGTCCAGTGCCCCTTGCTCTTTGCGTACGGCCTTCTCGAAGCCATGCCTGACAACACCTAACCACAGTGTCTACACTCCTTTGCACTCTAGCTGCAATTGCCCGAAAAGAAAGTCCAGCTTTCCGAAGTCCCACTATACGGCCCCTATCAAACTCACTAAGTTGTCGAAATCGTACAGGTCTCCGTACTCTAGGCATCGTAACCGATCGTAAAGGATGTCAAGAACCAAAATCCGCCAACGTTGATTCTTTACTGCGGCTGAAATATTCATTTTTAGAGCGTTAGTGAATTAAAAAAAAAGCAGTATAAGAACCGGAATGTCCGACTGATAAGGCTGAACATTTTTTCACTTGTTATTTACAGTAAGATAAATACATTCAGCAACTTTTATTAAAATAAAACCATTTAAACTGGGTGTTCGGATTTATATGTCACTTAGTATATTAAGGAAAAACCATCTTCAGGAGAGCCCCTTTAAAAGACCGTAGCGCCCTTAGGGGACATTTGTCGACCTATGTTTATATAAACTTTTCTTCCTAGTTGAAGCTCTAGAAACCGCGGGTAGGATATTGCACACTTTTTTCGGGACACCCTGTAGAGGAAATTTATCAGGCACAAGGGACAGGTCTTAAAAATTGATTTAATAAAACGAGGCTATGGATGAAACATGAGGATAATTAAGATCGATTAATTTTCGTTTTGTGTTGGTGTGTAGATGTTGCATCATTAGTATCCGTGAAACACGTTCTTTTTGGAAAGATTTTGATCCCGGTAATATTGTGCGTCTGTTAGATATAATATCACGCTACGGATTAACATGCTTAAGTAGTCTGTGCGACCGCCCGATGATTACTGCAGAGTTTAAAAACAATTAACCACTGAGTAGATACAGTATTTTATTCCTCATTTGATCAACACCGAAGCATATATTTGTAATGATGGTAAAAATGTAGCAGAAAATAAAGTATCGCTACGTTATGATGAACGGGACCTATGTCAACTACAATCCACCCAGGCACTATGATTGCTACACCCAGAGTTTGTATATTCTACCAATGTTACTCTATGCAAATGTTCTCGACATATTTCTAGATACACCCATAATCACGAGACCTTTCCACTTTTCAATCACGAGTGAAGCCATTTTTACATTTTTACGAAGTGGTACACCGTATTAAGTAACGTTCAAATAATAATTGGCTTCGTATAACCGCGGGCGACTATGATTGTTTAAAATTGTATTGTTTTCGTTGAAAAATGATAAGCTTGCTTATGGGAAGGATGCAGAATTCAATTGTACTACGCCGCATTTGGGTCATTGAACAAGGTGTAGCAGTTGCACTAGTTAGATATAGTGACGCAACAAGTGTGCCTGTGAATAAGGAATGATTTTTCATTTTGTTTTATTGTAGGTTTTAGCATCTTCCATGGCTATTTGATAAATACTGTCCATTAATAATTTAACAAGACAATATCGGAAAGGAGTGTCTAACACAATTGTTTGCAGATATCTGTTCTAATCATCATTATTTCCACTTAACATTGTAGTTACCTAACTATGTACATATAATGTTGCTTAATTGTAATTATTATAGTCTACAATCTAATCACAGTGTGTATGTATTGAACAGAATTTGGGAATTTGTGTATGTCTGCAGTTTTACAGCAATATAGTAAGCCGAAATGGCGCCAAGTATGTTGTTTATGCACTACCCACGCAGCGCTGCCGTTTATAATTTAACCCTTTACAGAAAAAATTGTTACGCTGAGACTGATAATAATAAGTCTTCATTCCCCAACAGTTGAAGATCCAATAATAGGACAATATTGAAAGTACATACCAAAAAACATACAAACAAAGAAAAGTAGATTAGAATTCATCATGGATCGTAGCTTAGATAGCAATAGATACACAGAGAATGCATCTAGCCAGCAAATATTGTGTTGTACCTCGTACAAATAAAATTTATCGGGGACTTGGCTGAGACTGTGCAATATTCCAATATGGCCTCTATAAGAAAAAATAAAGTTGATGCTAGAGGTCAAGATATGAAACCTCATATTGAAATTCTGAACATGCCATCCCACTACAAGTAAAGTCAGGACAAAATCAAAACGATTTTGTCAAAATTTTGTTTTTTCTGTCTCTCTATGGCAGTACGTTGAATTTCGAAACTTTCTAAGCGGCATTTTGTTGATTACCTAAATATGCAACTTTGCCCTCATTTAAGCGACTCATCTCTTACAGTTTCCGAGATCCCAGTAGCGAGGGTCGAATTCAAAACACTGTATACAAATGTTAGCCTACTCTTAATCGTAAGTTGTGATGGCTGAAGATCGAAACGACGTAACATCACTGGCTGGCTCTCATCTCGGCATGGATATGACTTATCTATATTTTAAATTAGATTTATTTAAGGAATTGTTGTTGTACGATTTCCAGTGCTTCTATGCGATTTTGGTAACACAGATTCCGAATAATTGAACTATAATTTGGATCGAAGAAAGCATGAATCTGTGCTATTCCTAAGACAAAGAAATTAAATCAGATAATATACCCAGGTCCTTCACTTCACATCACCTGGACAAATTGTCATTCCCAATTTCGTGCAGAATTTCGATGATAGACTTCCTGCAAGTGAAGTAAGACACTTTACATTTTTTTTTCATTTAAGTTCAGTTTATTGCAATCACATCAGTTGTTCAGTACGGAGAGGTCTGTAATGGTTGAGATCTTATAGAAAATTAAGACGTCAACAAAAAAATTAGCGGACCTAGATTTGGCCCCTCTAGCACACCAGAGGTGACAATAAAATTACCCGATCGAAATCCATTGTACGAGACAAACTGTACTATTCCGCTTAAATTACTTGTGAAAAATTATCAAATGAGCGCTAAATCCAAACGGTTCCAATTTTATTATGATTCATTTGGTCGAACGCTGTTGAGAAATTGGGGTAGGTATATGATGTCACCTTGACCTCGGTCATCTGTGGCATAAGACAATACCTGTGAGACTTTCACGCAAAATATGCTAGCTTTGACAAGTTTTGCGGTGTTGACGACCCAGGATGACACCTATACATCCCCTACCCTTACACTCCCCCTGCACCCAATACATGTGTTTGTCACAGAATCGCAACCTCGCTAGCGGCAACGACCAGTTTGCGACAAGCCCATCTCATATCCTCACTTTAAGTAGGCAAATACACAGCGAAATTTACGGAGGTTTGAAATGCATAAATATAAAAATAATAAGCATGGTTTTCTTAAATGTCAAAGCGATTTAGTTTTTTTTTTGTTTCTTTTCGTATTTTGTCCGTAGCATGGCCTCCAGTGGATCGGTTTCAAAAACTTACCAAGCTGTTTCGTCTTTGACATTCTGGCAACCTTGCGAAATTTCAGCAAAATATGAGCGATGATTTCCAAGTTATAGATGGGACAGAGATCAGCGACAGACCGATAGACAGACAGACCGATGGTAATTATTGACAGCGCTTCTCGTGATATAGACCGTAGCTGTCAGAAAGATCGTAGTCAGAAGCGCGCGATCATGTTGCAAAGTTGTTAAGATTCCTCAGGATGTACATATATGACTTTCATTTACTTATTCAAAAATTCGGTGTATTATATATCTGGACGCATTGAAGGAAGGTGTTTCTGGACAAGAGCTTCTGACTTCAGTCTTCGAATCTACCGCACCGTACTTTGGCGCGTTGCTCCGTAGTAGCTCCTAGGTGTATCAATACCAATGACGTTTTTTAAAGAACTGACTGTCAAGTTTACTTAACTGAAAAGTTTTTGGTGTGTCCTCCCACACATCTGATTCCCAACACAAGGCCACAGTTTCCAGGTCGGTGGTCCCTCGGGAGATAATTGAGAGTGTGATAATCTGGTAATGCAACACGGCCCGCGAAGCACAGGTTGACTAAACGAGATCGACGCTGAAGTTAGGTGTAATAAGCGGTTGGGTTGAATACGCTCGTAAGTATATCGAGGGCTGGTTAATACCACATTCCACTAGTAGCAAGCGTTAAGCATCGCTGTTCAAATGAGCAGTCGCTTTACGGTGAGTTTCGCAAGTTATCGAAGATATGAAAAATTTGAATTTCATACTGACAATTGCTTTTTGGTACCAAACTGTCCTGTAACCACCCGCGTAGGACTCTGAAAGCTATTAAGCTAGGAGACGACTTACAGGTTTTATGAATAACAATTATTTTAATATACACTTTTTGTTGAAGATTTTTTTGTACTTAATCAGGACAGAAGTTTTCATAACAACTGTAGGTTGACCCCTAGCTAAATAGCTTTGAGGACCCTACTCGTGAATTTACTCGATTTAGCTTAGTATCAAAAGAGAGCTACCTATTTCCTATTCTACTTTGCATCTTTCTTAATATCAGTCCAGTATGCACTCCTTGAGCAGACATTCAAAATTTAACTTTGAAGCCAACTACTCGTAGATATGTCGATGCAATCCATTGCTAGCATATTAGGTCAGCTCCAATTAGGAAGTTTTCTATAGCTGAAAATGCAAGTTTCACTTGCATATAATGGTAGAACTAGTATCTTTGACAAATCTGAAAGAATTATTCCGATAACTGGAAATTTAAGTTACGATATTTTCGGGCAAATCACAGATCTAGGACTTAGAAAGAGCAGTATTCGGCCATGGCCATCTCTGTGATCGAATGAAAATTATTTTGTCCACAACACAGTAAACAGCGTACCCGTAGTGAACATATGGAGCTATTAGAGAAGCATATTGGTAAGAAATGGGCTGTGATTCGGGACCGAACAATAATACTATGTGGCAAACGAAGATTTCTACAAATTATTACATAAATATTACATTGCATGTACTCGTATACGAGTATATGAGGAGGTATCCAAAAATAACCGGAATAGTATTGCAGTGGGTGGAGCTAGTGTAGTATACCTTTCTGCCGCTAGAGGCGTACAGCAACTCATTACCAGTTCAGTTTCACCTGAATTGTCGATCTGGCTTGTTTCGTTCCTCTGTAGTCATTATTTTTACTAGAGGTGTTTCGAGCTCGTTTAGTTTTTTACGATGGCAAGCTTCAGTGAGCAACGTGCAGCTGTGAAATTTTGCTTCCTAATTAGTAAAAATGCTGCTGAAACTTTTTAATGTGGAAAATAGCTTACAAAGATGATGCTATGGGAAAAACTCAGGTCGATTGATGACAAACCTCGCTCTGGACGTCAATCAACTGCCCGAATGGACGGAAAGGTTGAAAAAAACAGCTTGTGCTATTTTGAAGTTTTAAGAAGATTGCGAAACAGTGTTTGCAAAAAAAGACCCGATTTGTGGGAGCCAGGAGACTGGTTCTTCCACCACGATACTGCACCTGTGCACACAGCCATCTCTGTTCAACAGTTTCTGGCTAAAAATGGCATGGTTCCTCTGTCTCACGCACCTTATTCGTCTGACCTGTCTCCATACCAACTTTTTCTCATTTCCACGGATGAAAACGAGCATGAACGGACCTTGCTTTGACGACATTGAAGAAGACAGGAAAAAAACGAGGGAGGAACTATGAGACATTTCTAAGGAAGACTCCAAAAAATTATTCGAGCAGTGGAAGCACCGGTGGGACAAGTGTATTAGTTGTAGTGGACAGTATTTTGAAGGGGGTTACTTTGTGAAAAAGTAGAAAATAAATATCTTTTAAAAAATAATTCCGGTTTTTTTTGGGTACCCCCTCGTACATCCCCCGTAGAACCACAGCGATCAGTTACAAAAAATGACTTAAGACAGATATGAAAATTTGGTGTTATACATACTATAATAATTAATAGGTGCAACTTGCTTATTCTAAGTAAGAATACCTTATTTATATTATTCTATTTTGTAGTTATGCGCAAGATTCTGAATACACTCCATAATAAAATATATCCCAAACTTTGTGTAATAACGAAATTTTCGCCTTTGCCACATGGTTTGAAATATATTTCTCACAGCAGGGGATCTACTTCAGTAGATTTGATAACAAATCGTACAGGGTGGCGAAAAATACTAGAGACAAAACAGCTTTGTAGTTTTTGAAAATCGATCCAGTAGCGCTGGAGAAAAAATACAAAAATCTAAAAACTTCATTTGTTGGCGTTTAAGAGAATTCTGATAATTTTTGAAAACATTTTCAGAGGTAAAAAATTTGATGGTCTGGGCTGTGGGTGGTAAGGGGTTATATATATATAAGGGGTTATATCTCAATTGTTTACATGTTAGCATATTTATATTCTATCAACCTTGGTAATTCTACGCAGCTGTTAGACATTCTTTCCCATTCATTATATTTGTTCTGGTATGACTGCCGCGCCATGGCATAGTGTTTCCGATACTATGGCCGCTGTGCCACGTCCGATCGGGTTATGTATGGGATTCTAACGGTAGGGCAGGGAAAGAATTTATGCACTAATTGTATGGACCGGTTTGATTGACTATTTTCTCAGAGGGTCATGTTTATGGTGCACGTAATCTTTTATGGACCGATAGCGGCGTTGCGTGGGAAGTGCATAGTTAACCTACTTGACGCCAGTTGTTGTAAAGCTGCCAGGAGCAGCTGCATAAAGCGGATGTGCCAAACTTCAACTGTCAAAAATCGCTTAGCAGCTTTAGCCCTGTACTAACCATGGTTGCGCACAATGAGCGCACCAAAATAAATGCGATAATAATGTCCTGAGAAAATTTAACAAACTGGATATACATATATTGTTAATAAGCGATTATCTCAAAGGAAACCAAAATTTTACGATTACTCCGTGTTTGTGCTTCGAGACGCAAGGATTGTCTGTCTGTATTGTTGGTAAGCTATTACCAACTGCATTCTGGGGGATCGTCATATCGCGCTTCGTATGCGAAGAAATCCAGTAGCGGTTTTTATCTGTGAATTTAATTTTCTACTGCTTTATTTCGTCAAGGCAAGTAATCACACCGCTGTAATTGAAAATGCAGCCTGACGAGGCCAAAAAACTGCGTGAATTTTACCGTCATTAATAAATGCACACTGTACATATATGCAATTTTGAATTCGTCGCAGTTTGTTTTGTCGTTGTATCTGCAAGGATGCAATTACAACGCATGTGGTATGATTTTTGTTGTGTTTTGTGATGAGTTCAAGATGACGCAGCTTAAATAAAACATAGCAAACGAAATGTGTATTTGATGTTTGCATCAAAATAGTGATATCCAAGCAAATATGCCATATTATACTTACATTCTTGGTATACACCTATATCCTAAAAGGGTTACCCTAATAAGGCATGTTCTCAGCACATACTGTCTAAATCCATTTAAATCTATTATCCTTGCGAATGTTCTAAGAATATGCGATCTAACGTTCGGAACTGAAATGTTTATACAAAGAATTTTCAGTTTTAAGGCATGCCGGTACAAAATCATTTGGTAACTGTAACATTCTACCAGCACATATCATCAGAAACGATCAAATGAATTTTTCGGTCGATAGCGCATGTGCGTGTGTTTGAGCGACCAATAGCATTTTTTGTTTACTTTACTTATTTATCTATTTATTTACTTATTTATTTGTTTATCTATTTGTGTACATACAGATATATTTTATTAGAAGTACATTGTTAGTTTGCTTTGTTAGGTTTTCAATTATCCTTCTTCTTTGTGAAACTGGACTTGACAGGTTCGCGTGCCTCTGGTGTGATGATCTGCGTATACCTTAAGCAGCCATTAGATGTTTCTGAGATGAACCGCTGGTTAGTTCACAGTCAGTGGATATCCGTTGGGTATATTAAATACATAACATCAGTATTGTAATATCCAGATTCTTGGATATAGGCGGATATTCAAATGGATCCGTCCATTGGAGCAGAAGACATTCTACCACGGAGATTTTGCTTACTGAGACGACATGTTCTACTTTATGGGCTGGTGGCTCAAGCAAATGATATGAAGAGCTTTTTAAAAAGGGCTGTATTTTTTTACCGCTTCAAGTTGGCAATCTGAAATTCGGAGTGATTAGTTGAAGCGTAAAAGTGGCAGTTGAAAATGGCGGATCGTGTCTATTTGAAACATTTTTTTAATGGAAAGGGACGTAATATGATACTTAATTTTGAAGCTGCTCTTAATGCTAGAATATGAAATCACCATCTTCCAAAATGGCGAACTAACAGGCTGTCAAAGTTGAGAGTTTTGTACATTAGGTTGCTCAGAGTTTGAAGAGCAATCATCAAAACGCTATGTTAAGTGGTAGAAATAAAATATGAAACGTTCTATTGAAAAAACTGTCAAAATTGCTTTATCTGAATGTCTGAACAGCCTGTCCCAAGACATATCACATAAATGGTAAGTATTTCAGAAAAATGTAATTTCGTATATTTAAAGAATTATTTACAGTTCACCCTTTATGGCTTGACCGGTTTTACCGATAATCTATTTTGACATCGTTTAAATAACGTTACCGCTTAAAAAAAACAAAGCTTTACCATCGTATCAAGCTTTGATGCAAAAGCTACATGGCCTCCTATAACATGGCTGAATTAGTAGCAGCCTTGATAACAACACAGCCGCGTTGCTCTTAACAATATTAAATTCATGTTCCATATTTCCTTTAGGAATGCCTTTCTCAAAAACCACCTTCTTTGAAGCAATTACGTGTCACCTACTAATATGATCCGCATCTCTGGGACTCTCTTTTCCCTAATTATTAGACAGCGAACGCTAGCGTTAGAGCCCGAGCGACTCTACGACCGTTCAGAGTTCCGCTAAGGAAATGTGTACGTAAAAACCATAGGCGCACACAGGAGCTTTGTTCAGACGAATATAAATACTTTAACTCATACCATGCGGGCAATGTTGTTATTATTATCATGTCAATGTCTTTTTCCGGTCAAGAAGGACTAGACAATGTTGAGGTTGCGGCAGCATTACTTTTCTTCTTAAAAACTTAATAAAATCCATTGTATGAATCAGAACATTTTTGTTTGTTTCCTATAATTTGAATGTTTGCCTAAACTTTTGTTTTACAAGGTTTTGGAGATTTAATCAGATAGGTAACGTGCCCCGTTCTCCATACACGGGGGTGTGTTTGTAAATCACTTGGTAATGTAATACCGTACACAGTAATGGAATGTAAATTGACGAAAGAAATTTTACTTTTTATTCCTGTGAAACTTTTTTTAGAACGCCTTAACTATTACAGAGTCAGGTAATGTCACTTGATGACTGCCGACTAATTTCTAACCACGTTTTCTGCGACCAATGTATCTATTATAAGAAACGCTAAGATATACAATGTGTCCCAGATTCGCTTCTCTATACAGGGATCTCGGGGGACCTACAGCAGAGGTCAATTGGTTTTAGAGATATCGGCGAAAAACCAAAAATGACGATTTTTGTTTTTTGTCAGTAAATCCGAAACGATTAATTTGACAGCTGACATTGTTTTGACACTTTATTAAGGCAATTTTCTAAAGAGGCCATGATTTGTCACAAAATAAAATTATAAGTAACGCATATGTTTCATCTAAGGAGGCTCTGACTGACATTAAATAATTCAAAGTACTAAAATTGTGTTTTAATAAGTAATAGGTACATTTTCTCTCATTAAAGTCATAAATCTGACAAAAATATTGTCAAAACCTGTTGAAAATGACCGGCATTTCCAACTCAAATGAAGAAAAGTTTGATATGCAGCAGTACTTGCAGTCACACAGAAACGCCGACATTACCTCAACAAGGTACTTGGAGATGTACCCCGCACGAGGGCATCCTGATAAAACTCAATCTAGAAAAAGTGGTAGTTAATTTAGTAAACCACGGGACCTTCGAACAACCTAGAACCGGATACAATATTGAAAATGAAAATCTGTAAATTAATACTCACTTACATAATCAGACTTTACATTACATTAAAATTTTTTAAATGTTTGTTAGTTCAAGTGTAAAATAAATTTACGGCATTTTTTCTGTCTTATCTTTTTAACACCCTCATAGTTGGGAAGCTGTCCCAAAACATTTCACTTGTTGAGAAGTCGATATTAACGTTAATATACTATTGAAAATTCAAGGCGTTTATGTGTTTCTTCATGCCTCACTCATGGCTTCCTTAGAAAAAAACTAATGCATAACATTACGTGTGATGATATTTCGGTGATACCCCAATCTTTTATGCACTTGCCAGACATCACTAGACTGGAAATTTTGCACTCTTTTCAAATATCAAAGAATCCAATATGGCAGATATAAGAAAAATGAAAGTTGAGGCAGGTTGCTAGAAAACAAAAGGCGATTGAGACATGTCATACATGCTATCGTATTTTTCTTAAAAAAAAATGTCGGAATAATGTCACATTTTGAAAGCTGTCAAATTAACCGTTTTGGATTTACTGGTAAAAAACGAATTCAGATCTGATACAAATTCTGAGTAAAGTGATGAGATTTGCCAAATTGCTATATATTACCTGTCGATAAAATGTTCTAATAATCTAAATAAAATCTGGATGACACCATTATTAGACATAACTATCCGCTTATATTGGGTTACAAGTTTCGACCTCTATTCAAAATCAACATGACCGATCGGAAACGATAAACAGTATAATTGTGTCTAAATATAGGATTTGTGAAAAATTCAACGCGGATTCGTTCAGATTTTTATCTTGGATCATTATTAAAATATGAATCAAATAGGAAGCTCGTAGAATATGCTTCACTACGTTGTACGACAGTCACAATGAATGTAACGTGTTAGTTTGAAAATATTCTTCATTTCGCCTATAAAACACATAAAAAACAGTTTAGTTGCAATATAGTGGAGTCATGTAACATAATGGTTGTATAGTAGGCCAAAATTAAATCTTGCACTGACGCGAAGGTTCTTTAGCGGGTACAAGACTGTTTACACTTTTGTTGTTTGACTGTTACCTGCAGCCCTTATACAACATCTTACAGCCCTAACAGTAGTGATAGTTGTTAGTTGAATTGTTAAAAGATGATTTTCCCTTTGGCCCGCCTATGGTAAAAGCCGAGAAATAAGCGACTATTAGCGTCTTTTTATCAACCTGGCACCTATCTAACCAGCTCACCACGCCTAAGGGTTCACTCGCGCTACACTCTGTACTCCTGCACTATTATTATCATTATCCGCCACGTTTTCATCGTCTTGAGTCCTCCTCAGGTTGATGTTGACGTTGCTTGACGCCTAGCCTAGCTATTTTATTTCATTTAGATAAATCAATTTTTCTGTTGGTTTTCCGAGGCGGTATTTGCTGATGCCATTCGATAGAAGACTCGTATCTCGCCTAGAGTCACACGAATTTAGAATAGCTAATGGTGTATGAGGAATCTGTTCCGCCCCCGGTTTCGTTTTATACGAATGGGATTTGTATTGTAGTGCTTTAATTACATTTGTTATAAACGTTTCCAAGTACGGCGTGTTCCATCTAAAACTTGAATCTCCGAAGTAAAATGTGTAAAAAATGGGGCTTGTATTGTAGAAGGAATTGTGTTGAATGTTGGTTATGCAGTGATTTGTGCTTGTATGGAATCGTTCAGTGATTACGTTCTCAACTCCGTATAAACAATCTCTATATTTGTCTATCTTGTTACTGGGTATTTTTGAGACCTGTCATTTTCGGGCTACAATGCACAGGATAAATGTTTATCGCTTAAAGGTCAATTTTCTAGGGTACAGATTTCGAAAGTCATTGGCATAACATGCAGCGATCAACCGAGATCCAGATACAAGAGAGTTCACCCCAACTTAACCCTCCAGTCCACACGTCCTCCCTAAGATGCCACACCGCCATCGTACATCGAACAGTCGAAGTTTAAACATTAACAATGATTCCAACTAGACCGTGCGGAATAACTCCCGGTCATTAGAAACATCCTGCCTTAGGGTCCTTACCCCTCCACCCGCTGGGATCAGCCGATGGGATTGTGCTGCTAATAGCATCCCCTGTCCCTTACCCCTTACATACACGCACACACCACACCACGAACAACATCTGGAGCCAAATCGATACATCCCCCCACGGACCACGTACGTGGAGCCATTGTACGGTTGTATCCCATGATACTGCCAACTAGCCCTCTTATACAGGGTTGCTATAACTATATATAAGATTGTATATTCGGGCGCTAGAGAAGCTGAGCCGATTAGATTAGTTTCCAGATCTGTAGCTCTATTTTTTTGACAAAATTTGTTTTCACAACTAGCATTTTGTTAATACTGGCTATCACCCAAGAAAAAATTTACCCACATTCCTCAAAAATGGAATTGTCTTTAGAGTTGAATCCTTTGTCGAAAATTTGTAACCACATACCAAATTAGGGACCTAATAGACCTTTGATCAAGGGGCTAAATTGGTTGCTTCAAAAAAAGAATACACCTCTAAAAATTTCGTGATGAATTCTTGACTCCGTAAACAAATCCAGCTTACCATATATTAAAGTATGCCTTAATTTCCTTCCTTGTTAGGGCATATTGGTAAGTAAAAATAATCTCCTACATAGCCAGTAAAAAGTTGTTGCAAATCTGCAACATAGATTGGAAAAAGCAGGTGAATATGTCTACTAAGTAAACTTATTGTATATCTTGAGGTATACTAAGGATTTTTCAGTAAATGTTCCTTTAGTTTTCGACATTGACGGGAACATTGTACCTACCGGCGGAAACACCTACCTCCACTAGGTTTGCGCTGCTCTTTGTAAATTCTGTAAGAAATAGCACGTCTTGAAACCGTCCAGCACTACAACTGCAAACATTCGCTCTTTTAAAAAATAGCACAGAGACTACGAATCTAATGACAGGACAGTCAAAAAATTCACTTAGGTATGTCAAGTGCACATTGATCCCCACTACAGACTATGAGGATAAGACAAATGGTTGAGTTTCTCTTTTTTCCTAGTCTTAAAATTCGTTGAAAGGGGGCCTTTTTGAATGAGATATCCAAAAAACAGAATAAGAATATTTCACCGAGCAGATGCATCTCAGTATTTCTAGAACCTTCCGTCTGAAGGTAATTTTCTCATTTTAGGCTAACGCTCTCTTGGGCCTTGTGTTGGGTCCTTTTCATATCAGTAACCTTCAATCTGTTGGTATAGTGTCTATATTCTCATACAATGCAGCAGATCGGTACAAAATCGGCATGGATACATTGCATTGCTGGAGCTGGTTGATCCAGTAGAGCGGTATAGTAAACTAGGGGGGTCGGCGAAAAGGGTCAAAAGTAGTCTAGTGCTGGGCTTTGCCTCTACAACATTACTACTACTACTACTAGCTGTTATTTATTGGTGTTGAACAGAAATGGTTTACACAGGTCAAAATTTTAGTATCAAACAAAAAATAAAAAATATAGACACTTACATACAAGGCATATTGCAAATAAGTTACATTTCAAGGTCATTAATGAATTCAATAATGGAATGATCAAAATCCCATTAGGAAATCATAAAAATACACAAATACAGACTAAGGTCACATATTAATGGTATCTAGCACGTTAAAGACTGTTTTTAGCATTATAAAAGCTGTGTTGGAGCTTTCAAATTGCAAATAAAGTAAAACAACGCATATCAAAACACGGAAAAAGAATTATCAAAATCACTATCCTCATGATGATAAAATGCTTTTTTATCAAGTTGTTCTTCGTCTATTACCAGATGCTGCCAATTCCCAGTGATGTTACTGTATCAGGCACTTTATTGGATAAATTGTAAACCACATCTTACTTCTGTTATTGATTTATTCACTATAAAGGCTTGCGATTGAGAATTAGCAGCATTTCTTGTAAGTGAGTAGTTCTGTGTGCTTGGTGTAGGAATTCTTGTGAAATAAAATTTGATTGAAGTGGCAATATTTTCAGATCTGCAAAAGCAGATATTTTAGATTAACTAGTATTGTAATGCAAAGATATTTACAAAAGCTATACATAAAAGAATGTCTCACAAAATATCATGAGAAATAGCGTTAGATAGATCATGAAAAGTACATTGTGTGTGTGTGTCTTATTTTCAAAACCTTCGATCGCAAGCTCAATTAGGCCAGTATTTGTTTATTGAGTAAGTATTTTATTATTTTAGATAAAAAAGGCACCAATGATATGGGACGATAATTTGATAAGTCATCCTCAGACCTTCCCTTAAACAAAGGCAAGTTTAAGTTTGTTGTAGTGTTATTTTATTGCGTGCTCAAACTTCCGAAGGTTTTTCTTTGAATAATTTCAAAATAAAAAGTTGATATAAAGATAGGTCCAGAAATGTTTTATTTTCAAGATACAAGGTATCAAACTTTTTTTTAAAAAACGGTTTTAGATTGAAATTATTAAGACTAGTGGCGTTCCAATATCTCTGACAAAGAATTCGTGCGCCACTGACTTTTTTCAATTTTTCGAATTAAGTAGCTAAAAATACTTGTTTTTTTCTGCCGAGCTTCTTTCATATCTCGCTTCGTTTGCGAGATAAAAAATAAACACCACTTCATTGCATGTCCTGGCACAATAACATAATAGAACGTTAAAACCACCAAACATAATCGCATAACGTAATGAAATTTATAACAGCAATGTTTTAAAAGGAACAAAGGTAAGAGTGCCATGAAAGGTAAAACAATTGCTACTCTAACAAGTCTGACTTTGTCATAACTTACTTACTTACTGCGTAAGTGGTGATAGTAATTATTTGAAATGTCCTTAAGAGTCTTAAGCTATAAAATTGCTAGTATTGGAAAATGGTCCAATTTATAAACACAGACATGGCTGATTTTGCTAATGGAATGGCTCTGGACAATTCTAGAGCGGCCAGGCGCATGTATCAAGAAACATATGGCAGATCTTAAGGAAATAAATAGCAAATGTACCCTTACCACATACAGCGTGTTCAAGTGTTATTACGTGGCGATTTTCCAAGACGAGTCGTTTAATGTACTTGGCTTTTGCAACAACAGGTAGCTTTTCCAAGATTAATATCCCGTATTTTATATACTGATGAAGCGTGTTTTCCATCAAATTCAATTATTAGCTTTCACAATAATCATGTCTAGGCTGAAGAAAATCCCCATGCGGTTGTAGAAGTTAATTATCAACAACAGCTTTCCTTGAAGGTTTGGATTGGTATTGTAGGCGATTATCTCATTGGACCTCATTTTTTTATCCCTGAGATCGAATGGTCAAGAGGATCGTCATTTTTTGGAGTTTACTTTACCTGAACTACTAGAAAATGTTCCGCTGGAAGTAAGAGGAGCAATATGGATTTTGCACGATGTTGATCCACCGCATTTTAGCGTAGTAGCTCGCGAATTCTTGGATGCAACTTTTGGAGAAAACTCAATCGGATGCACAGGTCCACAGTCATGGCCCCCAGGTCACTGGATTTAAATCCGTTAGATATTTCTTTGGGGGTATCTTAAATCCCTCGTTTACAAAACTCCAATCAACACTGAACAAGCGTATCCAACAGATACGAGATTCATGTGATCAGATAAGGCACACGCCGGGAATATTTCAACGAGTTCGGCAATCAATGTTAAGACGAGCTGATGCTTTCATTGCGGTTGGAGACCATTCTCAGCAACCACGAGTATTATAAGCCTCGTTTTATTTAGTGTTAAATGTTTTCATTGCTCACAGCGGAAGTCTGACACAATATATTTGTCAATATGTTGAGCATGGAAGTGTTACCAACTGTCAAGATAATAAATACCAACTTAAAAAAACCAACTGATGGCTCACCCTTTACTAGTAGGGATGCTGACTTCTGGTAAAACTAGAAAGACCACAGTATAGTGAATGTACGGCAAACATGGCTTACGTAAAAAGGTACTTAAAGTATCAAGAGCACCTATCAGGCAAAAGGCCCAGTAGACAAAAATCGCTAATGATAATGGGATAAGTATACCTACGAGCAGGAAGTGACGAATGTGCAGTGAATGAAAGGAAGTGCAAGAGAATTAACTTCTCGCACGTTGTCTTCTGTGCAATTCGCTCGAAACACGCTCGCTTTCCTTATTGCACTTACGGTACCTTCCTTAAACCAATTTACTCGAGTAGGATAATTTCTGGGTAATTGTTGGAAAATTAGCGTGAGTGGTTCGATGGTGTTTCGCTGGCCTGCCCTCTTAGTAAAAGCTTCTTCTATCTACGTGTATGGAGTTCGAGAGTATAGTGTGATCCAAACGTCCCGAAACGGCGGCATATTGGTGAATATTCTAGGATCAGTTAAAAGTAAAATAGCTACCCAGTAGATTTGACATTGAGCATGACCTTGAAGGTCAAAGATGGACAAGACTACTTATACTTCTGACCCCGGAAACAAGTACGAGGCACACTAGAGAAGGAATCTACTTAGCCTTGAAAAAGCAATTGAAACGCACAAGCATAACACATATCAAATAGTAGCGTTCTAACCTAACTTGCAAAATTTGAGTTAATTTTAATAAATTCGATTTAAAAAGTGAATTGTGAGGACAGATGAGTATCTTAAAATTAGAGTATCGCAGTGTTATAAAGTTTCTGACATAAGAGGGCCATTAGGCGTGAGCAACTTTTGACAGAATGGCTGTCTATGCAAAATCATATTACAAAATAAGGGGGCAGGTTGAGAATTTGAGAAAGTTATTTTTAAATATATGTATGTATCTCTTCGAGGAGATTTCTTTATAATGGCATATTGAAAAATGAAATTATCGAACAAATCGTACGTCTTTTGTTTCATGGTTAGGCAGATTCTTTTTCTAGAACCCCTCGTAGGATATGACCATGAACGCCTCGATTATCGGCTTTTATTTTGTTTCATTCCATTCCAAGAAACAGTCTGATCTCAGAATATGATGACTTTACATGAATACATCATCCATATGATATACACAGTTTATTACTGATATATGCTTAAGTTGCTTTCTTAGGTTTTCAATTATCATCATTCGAAATTCGCTAGATGTCTTCTGACGAACCACTGGATAACTCACGAACGTTCAGTGGATATTTGTTCGGTATATTATATGATACCAGAATTGTAACGTCCAGATTCTGGGATATAGGCGGACATCTAGATATCAAAATGGATATCCATTGAATGTGTGTGTGCACCCAGTCGATATCCTGGATATCCACAATGCATGTCTAAAAGACAACCTTTGGATGTATGTGTACTCTCTGGGAATCACCTGATGAAAATATTCTTAGATCGTGTGAACATCTTGAAAAACATACTCTTAGAGCATATTTTCATTGGATATGCTATACAACTTCTCAAAACGTGCTGTAGCACGTTATCATAATGCATGATATCTGCTTGTAATAGTTGTTCGTAATATAGTATATTCTCAACACATTCGATTTATTTGTGTGCGGTATGTTATTTACGCTGGTGATAAGAACGTGGTATTTCTGTCAGATACATTCTTAAGATATGCATAACAAGTGATTTTGTTTACTGGAGTGGGAGTGTGACAGCCTACCCTAGACGGTCTTTGACTTTGGTGGATTTGCGCGGTACCGTTTCAAAATAATTGTAATGACGGCTGTATGATGCAAGACTATCCGAGATGTTCTTGTAACACACTGTATAGTAGAAAGTATTCTGCCACTGTAATTTAAAAAATAAGACTACCGAGATGACCGCAAGGGTAATAGAAAGTGAAACCAACATAAGCGGTTTCATATAACGGCCAAAAAGCATGGACAATTATTGGCAAGATTTGGTTAGGTTTTTTGTGAGTGTGTTAATCACGATCCTCCACTGCGACTCACTGCTCTATTGTCGCTCACACCTATTATATTTCTCCCATTAACCCCGACCTCCTGAGGAAGTCGATCAGCTTATTTGGGGAAATATTCTTCAGGACTACTACTTAGAGTACTAATCCCCCAAGTGTATGGACCTACTCTGGAAATTGCTGGGTATCTGCATAACATATGCTCTACCGTTTCGTCTTCCTCCTTGCACCGTCTGCCTCTGCCACCATGCCCAGACTTCGCATGTGGTGACTCAATTTGCAATGACCCATTGAACACTAACAGTTCCACTAAGGTTACTTTTTGGTATGGATGCCTTAGTATGGGTTAACCCCGTTAATTCCTCTCAGAGATTATTCAAGTTTGCGATCCCGATTGCAGACTCAGGTCCAATGAAGAGTGTGTAAGCCCCACCCTTTGCCAGAGTGTCGGCTACCTGGTTTTCGTACAGACCTGTATGAGACGGACTTTAATGTGCTATCTGATTTATAGCCCTGCGTTTCGATGGTTATTCTGCGATCATTCCTTAATCTTTAGCTTTGGCACTAAGATACCAACCCCACCACCAGTCTGCTGTACCCACTCATTCCTATCGCACGGTAACGAATAGCATTATTTAGCTTTCATAAAGATATATAAGAAAAGAACTGAGGTAGGGACACATTCAGACTGCTACAAAAAGTCCAGAAATTGCCAATGCGGTTTTCAATCAGGCTCTGAAGTGTCGTTGGTCCGCGCGGTAAAAATCGCCCGGCTTGTGACGGCGAGCTTCCGCCGCAGTCCTTCGGCGTGGCGCCCTGCTCGTCCTCTTTTTATTGTGCTGGTCAGTGCCACCGCCGGTGCAGGACTTTATTGGTCATTCCCTTTCGCTCTCGTATTTTTCCTGCTCACCGCCACCGCTATTATCCCCGGCGGAATCTGGGAAATGGCTGGAAGTATTTTGTAAATGATTTCTTTTACGGGTTGTTTATCGGAGGTCGAGCACGCTGATTTACTGTCCGGTGGGAATTAGGCCACGAGGGGTGTTGGTTGCTGATGTTGCCATTTACTGATTGTTGATAGGAGTTGATAATTACTTATTCAAAGGATTATATATTGATTGGAGAAATAGAATGGAAATTATAGACTAGTCATTATATCATTGCTATTAGCTGAGGAAAGGGAAGATTCCAGGCGCTAACAGTCGATTTGGTCTGAAAGGTTTACATGTTCAGCATATCGCTCTGTCCATGTTTCTGAGAAGCTTGAACAAAAGTTATCATTTAGTTTAAGAGAAAATCCATTTTGCATTGACTCCTTTAAGAAACATCATATTATATTTTACTGCTTCAATTTTTGCCAAATAGATTTATGGAAATGTTTTTAAACTGATTATATGGAATATACGGCTGACCCTATTTTCTGTTAAAACAACGTCGTTCAGGCCTTTCTCACTACTACTGAGTGACAAAAAAAAGGAAACACCTACGTATGTTTATCCGATTTTAATAATTTTTGGCATACAAGTCCAGTGTCCCTTACTAGTAAAATGATTACATTTTTAGCTTGATTCGCCAAGTGACTGCAGAAGCTGGTTCAACAGTGTGTTGAAGATCCACGTTATACACTCATTGACATGCCCGGCCAGGTCACTCAGTATAATTAATAGTGTGAAGGTTATTCCAAATTCAATCATTCAAATGCGAGATAAATAATCAATCATTAAAATTCAACGGAGTCTTCGACCCATCAGGGAACAAGCTGTCAAAAATCTCCAAATATCAGTGATTTCTATTGAAATATTGAACTAAATCACGAACAAGCGATTGTGTTGTGAACAAGAGCAAAATAGGACTACTTCCATGTATTTTGCTATTTCTTATCAATTTACAAATAACGAATGAATCTATTGCCCAACCAATGAGAATGTGAGAAATAATAGGACGCTATTATAATTAATAGGACTTTTTAAAAGTTTTTGATGGCTGTCACAATGCATGGCATTCTAGTCTTCTTTCATTATTATATAGAGAGTGTTGGACATAATACGTATTTGTAGAAATGTACCGATTTGTTTTTGTTTTGCAAAATCGAAGGATATAAGATGTATTCCAATTGATACGTTTCTTACATCAAAAGGTATTTATTATCAATTTATGATCCATAAACACCAATTTACACAAACAGCACATCATGCATTTCTGGGTCCTATATCATCGATATTTGAAACATTCACCTATTATTCATCGTCTACTCGTAGAAGTCAGAATCAAAGATGCCTATTTAGGAAAATATTTGCGAGAATTCTTGATATATCTCGTCTACTTGATTTGGAAGGTCTGGGATAAAAAACATTTACGCTGAAGAAGATACAGTCCCGTGCTGTTTATTCTCAATAACGTACCTTTCAGGGAAATGATCCAGTAATACAATAATATAACTAGATATACTAGTTTTACAGTGAAACATGGGAGAAGTTGAAATTTGCATAAGAAAGTCACCAAGCAAAAGCATCGACAATCTACCTTTCATGGAAACATTTTTTTTTTCATTACATTTGAAGCCCTCACTCCATAAAACGCTGAAAGCAGAGATTTAGATATGTCTCTTGTCTCTCAGCATCATTCATCATGTAGTGGCGATGCCTTGCTGTAACTCTGCAGCTTCAGTTTACTAAGAATACAATACAAGTCTGAATCCACTCTACGTCATATGAATAGGTCCCGGTTATATTTCCTACTATTCAAGGAACAGGAAAGGATAATTATATGAATGATTCAATAATGGCACTCACAGGTAAACCCACAGATTATTGCAAGCATTCCTAGTGAAAAACCTGGTGCTAGTGTGGAATGATTGTCATTGTATCAAATGCGGGTTGTCAGAAATGTTTGAGTCTATAAGACATTAAAATCAAAATTTTCTATGAAGGTGGATATTCTCTGAGAACGGTTGGAAAGATGTTTTGCTACAAATAATAGAGATATTACATGAACCATCGAATTATATGCTAACGGTTTACAGATAGTTCAGACTACTAGAACTCAAGCATACCTAAGAGTAATATAAAGACTTGTAAGACATTTTTACGATTAAAGTAGCGAAAAATAAGGAAGAAACCAACCCTGAAGGATATCACTGTATGAGGATTCTTAAGTTTGCATGTAAAATATTCTATGAGAGAACATAATAAGGTTATTTTCAAAGATGAAAAGCTCAAATTGGATGGCTTCAAGAGGTATTATTGGTACTTCAGTAGTTATTTTATATAGTGGACCCTTTCATTCATCACTGTATGTGATTTTGTGTCATTCCTATATAAGCCTGCTGAAGACGTTGGACTATATTTAGAGATGCTTTATTTCTAGCAGTTTGGGCTATTTATATATTTCCTCCCCACCTCCTTCTTCTGTATCCCCCTATAACCGTTTAGATCATAGATCTTCGTGATGGTTCAAGTATATAAAAATATATTTAACTTCCGCTGGTTGCGTTTTGATACCGCAACATTTTCGGTGACGTATATTACTTGCAATACTTAATATTTGCTGACAGTTTCTAATAACAATATCCATGGTGCCTTCGTACCATAATATAATACAACACACAATACTTCTATATAACTGTTCTCTCTCATACCTTAAGTAATGATAGAAATGTGTTGGACGTATTTATGTGGCGTGGTAAGTATTTTAATTTTTTGATATCTGCTTTTACATTTCCACGATCTTTCCAGTGCACGCCTATGTCCTCTTTAACAAGCATTGTTATCGGCCGGGCCATAGAAATGCCGATGTGTGGTCTACTTTGTAGAGTACCGGAACGACCCTCATGGCCCGCGGATTGTCAAGATGGCATTATTTGTTTTATTAGAACAATGTCAGCTCATTACGTTCTAATATCTCTCTTTCATCCGTGGGTATCCGACCAATGACTATCTGGCATTTGTTGTACGTTGTTGGGATGATCGGTCGTATAATCAATTTCTCTTTCATATTTACCGCGTATTAATCAGGCGTCGTAAGATATGATAAACGGCTGGATGGTCATTATGCTGCAGGTTGTGCTGCCTAGACATTAAAATAATAGTAACAATAGCATTTATTTATTGCCCAGCAGAATTTTTATAATTTCATTTGCAGTCAAAGAATCAAAATCTGGCCTAACAATAAAAAACAATACTAATCTGTTCAAATTAAGAAAATAAACAAAAATTGTTATATTATGTATAATAATGGTATTCAAGGTGCTGCCATAAAACAATCTTCAGTTGAGAAATAGCACCCAAAAATATGTATATCAGAAATACTGCATATTATGTTGAAGTTCATGCACATAACTCTTACACGAGATTTAAAACCTAAATTCGTATTTGGGCGGGTGCAACAAGAGATATTGTTTCTAGAACATGTCCTTGCAACTAAAAATTGGAGCTGGGATAGCAGGTCTGATAAATAAACAATACCATGGAGGCAATTTGAAATCTTTCCAGCAGTAGCTGGTAGTCTGACTCACGCTGAGGATAGACTTAATCACTCTTGAAAACCAGATACTAATGAAATTTCCTTGGAACATGATCGATTTGATTTATATAACAGTTATAATAAGGACTTCAAATCAATGAAGCATATTCCAATTTGAAACGTACATATTACAAAGTATAATGTTTTTAATGCAGCCAAGTCTTTAATAAAATTACAGTTTCTAACAGTAAAACCTAGAGCTCTGTTATCACTATGTACAGTTTGAGTAACGTGATAGTCAAAATTTATACTAATGTCAAATTTCACTCCTAAATCACAAACCGTTTCGTGTCGACTGGTTACATTACAGCAGTATCTCAAGAGTACTAACTCTAAGACACTTTGATTAAGTAGACCCTGTGATAAGTAATTTTACCGTTTAAAAAAAAGGACATCCTCAACTAAAAAATATATCCGCTTTTTTTTACCGAAGGTGGAAGCCTAAATACCAGATGCTCCGTGGCTGGTACGAGGAGCTTAAAGAAACCTTGTTAATTCGATTTTTGAACTGCATAAGGTTAATAGGATTGGAATTTGCTTCCTCAGGTAGATTGTTCCAGAATCTCGATACCCTAGGCACAAAGCAGCGGTCGTGTCAACAAGTTCTGGCCGTAGGAAGTTCGACAGACTCAGAGTTCTACCAAAGCACCGTGCATTTCTGCTGGTCGGAGTCGCCAACAGCTTCCGGAGAAGAAGCTCCGCACAACCTCCTCACTCTATACAAGGTCCAGATAAGACCTAGCCTTGAGTACGCCTCTCATGTTTGGGGTGCTGCCGCCCCGACCACATCATCCATGCTCAATGCTGTTCAGAGGACTGTAAATATCAGCGGAGAGCTATTCAAAATGCCCCTCCAAAAAAGGTTTTTGTAAGCATTATCTAAAGAGCTCACGTTTGTACGGCTTCCAGTGACAGGCATTTATATTATATTACGAGTATGTTTTTATACAGTACAATATAAAAAATGAAACTACGTCATTTTATTTTGAAGGTATTAAACATATAAATCAATCAGTTATACATAAATATCGGCCACCATGTAGTTTTAGGCCTCATTCTCATCGAAAGACGATCAAGGATTAGAAATTCTCTTAACAACATACCAAGTGTGTTTAATTCAGTGAGCCCTTATTCACAATATAAGCTTGCTGTTTCTCATCCTAGCAGTCATATAAACATTTTCTGCCAATGTCCACTTTGGTATGTGAGGAAAAGAGACCACTCGATACTGGCACGCTCATGGTCGTCCTCATTCAAGAAGAAATATGAACTATGGTGTCTAACCAGCGGGCATCTGCATGCACTCATTAGCGATCTCAGAAGGGAACAAGTCTGGTTTTCTTCCTGTATCGCCGTTACAGTGACCGACTCGTTTATTAATTAATAGTATAATACAGTGCATATAATTCAACCAACCGATTGGAAACTCGATAACAAATAGGTATTTGAAATGGATTGTCACACTTACTACCACTATAATGTGTAGCATGAATATGAGTGTTCCAGGTTCCAATCCAAAGTGCACCTACAAAACGTCAAAATTTATAAATCTAAATAAGATGATAGCGGAGTGCGAGTGCCGTTGAATCTGAGAAAAGATAGAAATCAAATAAACTATGTTTCTTTCTTAGATCGTTGGCACCTCAGACCCAAGTCTAGGGAGTTAAAAGTAATTTAGAAAAAGAAATGTTCAAAAAAATAAGTAAAATATCTATGTATATGGTAAATGTATTGCTATACAGCTTTTATAACTGATGATAGAATTGCGTGGGAAATATAGATGCCCCTTAAAGAATCTGGGGCATTATATTTTTTGTCCTATTATACAGCCCCGCCAAGAAAAAAGCGCGAGATTCGTGAAACAGACTATGAAACTCCAACGTAAATTCTTACAGCCCTGGAAATTGTATGAATAGTCATGCATACGCACGCCGTGTTATTAACTGCAAACAATAATATCCTGTCTACCTATACAGTTTTACAAAACTTTGAGCCCGACCAGCATTGTTGAGAGTGGCCGTGGCTCAACTTGCTCAAGATTCAATCATAGCCTCTTTTGGCAGAAATATAGACCGGCATGGGTCTTATGTAAAAAACCTCTAAAACATCAGTAAAAACCTATAACAGGTCATCTTGCAGACTAGGTAACTACCTGACTACTGTCATTCCACGTTTGCTCACTAGGATCGTTGTGAGCATCCATCTATGGAGGAATGACTCAACTACACGTCTACAGGCATTGCTGGTTGCATATGATTTGTGGCACCGAGTGTGGTCTATATTTCATCTCTGTGAAGAAAGTTCATTGAACAGCAAGGTCGCATTTAGATGATGATTTTAGGGCGCAAACAGTCATTCCACGTTTGCTCACTAGGATCGTTGTGAACGTCCTTCTGTGGAGGAATCACTCAACTAAACTACGCATTACTGGTGGCATGGTTTTGTGAGGCTGAGTGATCCAGGTCTGTAGTTTTAATCTCTGATAAGAAAGTTGGTTGAATAGCAAGATCGCATCTGGATGATTATGTGTATTGGTCTGCATGTGTATAAAATCAGTGATATTTGCTGTGTAAGAAAATCACTACTGAATATATTGGCAATGAAGTATATCTATTAGCTGTGCTCGACGGGTTACTTATATGTAGTCCTTTCTGAAGTCAGGTTATGTTCAAAGTAATAAATTACGATTTTTTACGTTTTTTCGTGTTTTCATAAACCTTGAGGAGAATTACGGGAAATCACCACCGTGCCCGCGTTGTGTGAGTAATTACTGTTATCATGTATGTATATGACGTGTGATTCGACAGTGTGCATTCGCTGTATATATAATTATCTCTTATCTCTCTCATTTTTGAAATTCAGTAAATTTGGATACGAAATTTCCAGAATGGATAAGAAAATGTGGAAGCGCAACTAATTTCTAGCTTTGAATCTCGAGTACCTGAGTGTATTTGAGACAAGTATCCAATGGAAGATTGCCTTTGGAAACAAAAATTTGTTTACTTGCTTCACTGTCAGTTGACATTTATTTATTTTGAAATTTCCGCTTTAAGATGTCGTATAAATTAGAAATAAGGAAAAGGAATCTCCAGAAAAACGGATGACCACGAAATTTGCAGATAAAATCCTTGTCTGGTGCGCAATTTTTAAAAGCGTGTATCTCAACCTTTTGTAGGAAGAGTATCATGTTTTTCCAGACCTAGCATCATACCACGACTCAAGACGAATCCAACTGGCTCCGACAACACGACATACCTTGTGTTCCCAAAAACGATAATTCTCCAAACTTGCCGCAGGCTCGCCCAATAGAGGATTTTTGGGATTTACTGTCTAGGAAGGCATATCATGGACGCTGGTAAGCCCAAGATGAAGAACAATTAAGACGGCAAGTTTACGAAAAACTGAGATAAACTGATCTGAATTCCGTCCAGGACCTCATGAGAGACATTTGACGAAAGTTGCCTCTGGTAGAGCAGAATGACCCACTCCACATAATTCGATAGTATAGTTTAGTATTGAGTTGTTATTTATGATGTCTAGGTAGTGTTTAAGTAAGTTTCTCGTTAAAAAAAATTCGATTAATATTTTGTGCCAAAACTTATATGACGTACGTTACCAGAATGAGCTTGTAACTTTTAGAGATCTTCGATTTTGAGACATATCATATCGAATTTTACTTATGTATGGCCCAATCCTAGTCTTGTCAGGACCAACGTGCTAACGAGTTCAGCAAGAACAAATGCATCAGACTGACGAATTAGGTGTCCAACAATACAACGACTTAGCGTCCATCACTTAAAACTCAATTCTCCACGCCTTTTTAAGGATAGTTTTCAATTCCGGGTCGAATTCCAATGGTGTAAAAGTTTCGTTAACCCAAAATTCGGATTAAGCTTCAAAAAATACCTGGTGATACCATGCTCCAGCATCTGCATCCGAAACTCAATCTCCATCATTAATAGGACCCGGGGATTAGTTCCAGGGTTATATAAGGATTTTTTTGGCCACAAATTTGCATTCAGCGTCAGAAAGCGTATGTGAATACCATGCTTTAGCATCTGACATCCGAATCTCAAGTTTTACTTTTTCTAGGGGTAGCTTTTGGGGTCAGAGGTAACCTCTAAATTTGTAGAGATCTTTTCTACTGTAAATTCAGATTCTGCGTCGAAAAATACTTAAGAATACCATGCTCCAACACCGGCATCCGTAACTCAATTTTAACCCCTTCTAGTGCCAGATTTTGGGCTCGAGGATCTTCCTGATTCCGGATTCAAATTCAGCAACGAAAAGAACGTAGGAACATCATGATCTGTCTCATGGATGCCCGTGCGTGGATGTGCTGTGCAACCGACACATTGCTATCTTATTCTTACATTCTTCATTCCCATACATAAAATATTTGACATATAAAAAAATCAGTAAAAAATAGTTACATTACATTTTTGTAATCTAATAACTGTGACAATAAATCATACTGGAAATAAGACAGCGCAAAGCACCATCACCAGAGTCGACCACTGCAGAGAGCGGATAGCTGTTATTTGTTGCAACTGTGAGGATCTTAGTTCGGTTTAAATAACCCAGTCGCTGTGTGACCGCTAGATGGCTCACGATTCTGGCTGTATTGTAGATGTGGCCTTCTTACGCTTGGTACTTCCAGTATAAATATCATATTATATTCATTCAAAAACCTCTTTAACTTAGTAATAAACACTGGATTTCTTAAAAAAGTTGTTATTGGAGATATTTCTTATATGTTATTCAGGCAGATTATTGTATATTTTAATTGACCCCATATGCGGTTCCATTAATGAAGTATTCAAACGGCTTTTCGGCAGACAATAGTAATGTTTTGTCCTAGTATTGTAGGAATGAACTGAGTCCTTAGTTGGACATTCTTCCAGATTATTTTTAACGTACAGGGCACTTAATTAGATATTAACCTACATGAGGTTTCGTTTCAACAATCTATTAGTGAAGTTTTTTGACACCCTGTAACGTCCTCCCAACAACAGAACACATAGAAAGGTCCCTTTGTCCCTTTCGGTCCCTATCCCCCGCGCATATGTAAATCCGTCCTATATTCCTTGCGAGTCGCATCGGCGACTAATCGCGTTTAAGGTATTCGGCATTTAGGTTATTAAGGGCCCGCCCGGCGGACCTACCAGTGCTCCAGGAGGTGCCCATACGTGATTGTTTTATTGAACGTCCCAATTGGAAATAGCAACGGCAAAGGCTGGGAATGAGAGATCGTGCATATTGCTTAGGAATTTGGAGTTGACCGTGAACCTTATGTAAATTAAAAGTGACATTATATCGATTTTTTATGACACTATATCTATATAGACATTTTACAGAAAAACATTGTTCCTATAAAGTGTCGCCTATGAAGTACTCTGCAAAAAATGCTGAAGATGTAAACTAATTCAGAGGTGACATTTTACAGGAAAACTTACATAACGTTAAAAAAGCCTGCATAGTGTGATAAAATATCGACATAATGTCCTTTCCTTCCTAACCTTTTGAGTTATTTAATGCGAGTAAAACCACATTCTACGAGGTCTTAAAACAACTTCCCTCTGAAGCCACACAGCGCTGAAAAAGGTTCTTCCACTCCTTATAGACGTGCTGGAACTCCGGTACTCGAATAGCCTCCAGCTGGTCGGTTTCAGGTGTCTAAATGTTCTCGACTGTCCCAAAATGAGTTCCCTTAAAGTGATTTTTTAACTTCGGGAAGAGAAAAAGGTTACAAGGGCTCAAGTCAGGCGAATAAGGAGGCTGCGGAGCCACATGGATGTTTTTACTGCTTCGTAGTTCATCTTCAATTGACTTTCTCCCTTCTGAGACTGCATTAAGCCACCGAAAAACCTGGGCTCTTGACAAAAGACATGTAAAAATATTTAACTAACTAAAAAAAAAAATAACTAGACAAGAAATTTCCGTATATCTGTTTAACAAGAGTTTCAGTTGCACTGTGCCCAAGTCTGAAGCAAAACCTGATAGCATACCGTTGCTCGAAATTGATGTCATTTATTTTAAGAACACAGTGGGAAAAACTGTTTCACAAGAAAAAATCACTACGGACAACCAAATGACTCGAGCGAGTTCAAACTTGCACTGAAAGCGAATCGCATGTTTCCCTGTCTCCACTCCAAGACCGGCGCTATGTTGCCAATATCATTGCTCAATTTACATACCTTGTATGATATGTATGTATGTGTCTAATATGTTATATCATGTTTTTTGTGTTTACAATACCAATAGCGTAAATTAACGTAGTAATGTTATAGCACAGTTATTATGTATATTTAATAAATTGTAATAATAATATAATAAATTGTAGTATTATCCACCGTAAATTGTGAGATCACATAAATAAAGGGATTATACCAAATTTTAAATTTTTGCTAATCCCAGGACATAATATGGAAGTGCCACATAAACTATGTAAAACGAAACAATTTGGTGTTATTTTGAATTTTTGAATGTGTCATTTGTATTATGGAGTTACATTCTCTCCAAAAGGTGAAAATTGAAGTGAAATTGTGGAAACCCTGCGCTACTTTGATAATAATATGCCTGGTTTTTACATTTTCTTATTGTATAAGACATTATTTCAATGAGTTCTATTGAAATAAGACATACAGCATAAAGCACGCCGAAGGGTTGCCAAATAGCACGAAACAGCTGTCCATGGTTGGCCTACAGCTATATTCCTAATCTGAGTGTACATACTGAAAATCTATGCAAAGGTAACAGAGTGTACACATCGTAAATATATTAACTGATTAACGCCACGACGCGTCAAAGGATTTGTCAAGGGGGACAACTTTTTAACCAAAAACTACTTCACCCTCCTCCACCCTCTGCCCCCCAGGGCCATCCCCTTAAAAATATTAAATGACAAGTGATATCGAGTAGCAGCTTGCTTGAAAGGTCCTTCGAAGTCCTTAATTATGACTTTTGGTTTTTCAAAATTGGTCAATTCGTTATCAAAAAAATTAGAAAGGAATCTTTATTCATCTTAATTTATTCAGGTAGAAAACAAAAACTCACGAAAATGCCACTTTTTATTTCAATCAGTGTTCAAAATGTTGCCGATTATTGACCAAACAATGGTATATGTATAGGCGATTTTCAAAATGTGGGATATTATGGCAGCTTTCGATGATGCGTTGACGAAGTTCATCCATAATTTCAGGCTGGGGAGTAAACACAATAGATTTCAAATGACCCCATAGAAAAAAGTCTAATGGCGTCAAATCAGTAGATCCAGCAGGCCACTCTATAGGCCCTTCTCGCCCTATCCATTTATCTGGAAACTCGTCGTCTAGCCATTGCCGAACCGGAAGAACTTGGTGAGGAGAAGCGCCGTCTTGGAATTGGAAATATACTTCAGCCTCATCAAGGATAGGGTTTCCATCCTCTTCGATTTGGTTTCCAATGGCTTTTGTGATAAGCGGATTGATGGTATTTTCCACCATCTTTATTTCCTAATATGCCTGGCCATACATTAATTTTTTGGGGGTACCGGCACGGGTATCATGTAAAAAACCTATAAAACGTCAAAAAAAAAACCTATAAGATATCAACTTGCAGACTAGGTAGATTTTAGGGCGCAAACAGTCATTCCACGTTTGCTCACTAGGATCGTTGTGAACGTCCATCTGTGGAGGAATCACTCAACTAAACTACGCATTACTGGTTGCATGGTTTTGTGAGGCTGAGTGATCCTGGTCTGTAGTTTTAATCTCTGATAAGAAAGTTGGTTGAATAGCAAGATCTCATCTGGATGATTTTGTGTATTGGTCTGCATGTGTATAAAATCGGTGATATTTGCTGTGTGAGAAAATCATTGCTGAATATGCCGAATATGACGAGTTATTTATATGTTGTGCCTTCTGAAGAGAGGTTATGTTCAAAGTTATAAATTACGAAAAACTGAGCAGAATTACGAGAAATCATCACCGCCGCGCTCGCGTTGTGTGTACTTACTGTTAGCATGTATATGGCTTGTAAGTCGACCGTGTACAGTGAATATAATTATTTCTTATCAAACTCTCATTTTTGAAATTCAGCAAATTTGTATATGTAATATGTAATTTCCAGAATGGTTAAGAAAAAGTGGATGCGCTGCTAATTTCTAGCTTTAAATCTCAATTAAGTGTATTTGAGACAAGAACCCAATATAATTATCATCAACACATACAACTTACAGCTTAGTCCTCCGGTAATGCCATCTCAGAAGTAGATTTTACATCACATCAGAGCCAAAGATTGATAACATCTTGTAGAATCACCTACATAATGGCAAAAAAACAGCAGAATGCCAAAAAAGATAGGCATAATGTCACTTTTCAAGATACGTAATACCCGTGCGGGTATGCCCTTGTTCAAAAGCATGAGGATTTTCATTGTTTTAATACCTGCACTTATGCTTATTAACAAATCCATTTAGATAAAATGCGCATTCAACACTGAAGCAGATATTCCTTACATGAATGGTATTATCATTAATCGCTGCAGTCATTTGTTACAAAACTCAACTCGCCTATCGAAATCATCCTCGGTCAACTCTTGCAATATTTTCATTTTGAATGGGTGAAATGTATGGAGTTTAGTAACTGTGTGCACAGAGCCAAATGAAATACCAGTCGCAGCAACAATTTTGCGAAAGACCTTCCAACAAGGTATTACTCGATACGCATTGTCATTTAAATTTCTAAAGGAGTGACCCTTGGAGGCCGAGGGTGAAAGGGGCTGAGGTGGTTTTTGGTTGAAAAGTAGTCCCCCTTGACAAATCTTGTTGTGTTTCTTCTTCTAATCGGTGGTTTTCGATAAATCCGTGGTGGTTTTCCAATGAGCACCCTGTATATTTCATTTAAAGTCAAAGTTTTGATGTTTTTATTTTTAGTATGAGTAGGTGAAAGTTATTATCTTATAATTTGGTAGATTGGTATCCTACCTTTAATTGATATATTGAATTGGTGATTTTTATATTTGGTTAGTTCTTTTATTATAAGGTTGTACATATTAATGGACCCTTTTTTGGTGTGAGGCGCATTTGAGTATTTTTGTTTCTTGTATTATATTTATATTCTAAATATTCAATATTTTTTTTATTCTTATGTTGATCCGTTTTTATTGGATAAAGAAAAATTTTATGTATACTAAGAATTGTTGTTTCTGAAAATAGCAGCTGACTAGAATAGTAATGGTTTATGATAAATATTTTTTTAAATTAGTCTTTGTACAGTTTCAATCATAGTTAAGTGTATTTTATATGTCGAGCTACTATCCCATAATTTGTTAAATGACTGCTAAAGTATGATAGAGTGTAAATAATCGTTTAGTTTTTGATAAGAAAGTGTTTAAAATAATGAAATTCATACAGTTGCAATCTTAATTTCTTAGTGATATATGTATGTCCCAGCAAAGTCAATAATTTAAAAAAATGACAAGGTATTTTATATCTTAGTGAAAGTGTAACTGTTTGATTTTTAGTGTTACTGATGGTTAGAGCTTGATAGGAAATTTAGTACTGTGTGTTTATTGAAGTTGATCCTCAATAAATGTTAATTAAACTAGTCAATTATATGTGGGAAATCCTTATCAGCAATTATTTTAGAGTCTATTCAATTTTCTGCTTCATATGTTATAGTTATGCCATCGGCAAAAGCTTAAATGTTGTGTAAGTTAAATAAATCATTTAAGGCAACTTGACCAAATATGGGCACACCTGAGCAAATTATGTCGTAAAACGTTTAAAATCTATTATAAGACAACTAAGTTTCTGGTACGTATACCTTGGACTGTGGAAATAAAAATGTTGATCGAATATGAATATACATCTTTATCATGGATTAAAAAAAAAAACAATAAATAACTGTCAAGTGCCCATATTAGGCGCGTGAGTTCCAAATATGAACAAAAATTATTTTCGAATTTTTAGTTTTTAACCACTAAAAAATATCCCGGTCTTAAGAATGAATTCTTTTATTTCATTTGTCTTTTACGTTTTAATATTTATGATGTCAAATAACTTGCTTGGTGATTTCTATATGATCTTTATATATTCGAAACATAGGACTCCATAAAGGTTCTTACTTGTTATTATAAAATTTCGATACTAACAAACGTTAAATAAAAGCTTGTAATCAAAGGGAAAAGAATGGGTATTAAAATAATTAGAGTAACTTGGATGCTTAGCTCACTTTGAACACAAAGCGGGGACTATAGTCTATGTAGCACCTTCGATGATAATAATGATGTCACTGAGCAATTACTCAATTTATTTCTGCCATATTGGATATATGAATATTTTGCCCTTTAGAGGTACCCTGATGTTCCTGATCACGTAGATGTCAACTATGTCAAAACGTCGATGTACGGCTGACATACCCAGCCACACCCTGTATACGAGGTCCACGCATTAGCAACGTCCGCCCTAATGCATGGCTACCGACAACACCAGTAGTAGTAGCAGCAGCAGTTATCGAATTATCTTACCAAACTATTGTCCTTCGCCATCCCTTACTTATCCGCCCGAGGTGGGGGATCCAGATGCAGGGGGTAGTTCTCTCTAAGGGGATGTAAGACGCCGCGTTGGAGCGGTGTGGTTAGCACGCACGTGTTACCCTCGGCCGGACACTGCAACCCTTCCCCGCACACATACATTGATGTACAGGGTGGCCAACATAACCTTGATCCATACACTCCATCTCACAAATTAATAGATGTTAAAGAAAATGTTGATTATAAATTTTCTTATAGTGAATCAATTTTTTTGTACTCTTCTAAAAACGGAACGCTCAGTTCTGCCAGAGTGAGTATCAACTACATTTTTTCAAGTAGCACCCTCTGTATCTAATAATAATAATAATCCTCTTTATTTACTACTGACTAAATTATAAAAGAGCGAATTTTAGCTCATGTAGCTATTCTTCCATTTGAGCCTAATATCAAAAAAGTATAATTATAAAATTATGTGAATACATTTAAATTTGAGGTTTTCTGGAACAGAGTTGTACACAGTTACTGCGTTAAATGTGAAAGATTGGTGGTGTGGCATGGTGAATAAATGCGGAGGTCTAATAACTCTATTGGATGAAATTATATTTAAGCGATGTCTAAGTTTATCTTTCAAATATAATGGCATTTTATTATTTTCAATTTTATCTACAAGAGCGGATAAATGGTATTGGAAAAGCTCCTTGGAGTATGGTCATATCTTTTTCAATTATTTATCAGATGGCAACAATTAGTTTGGATTTCTAAAAGTCATTTCGCATTTCGCAAACATGGGTAAAACAATATAAAATTTTGGATATAACTAAGCTTTCGCATAAAGCTTGCTTGATAGATTTACACATTACGTCTTTGTTCGCATATACACTGGTAACCAAATTTGTCTGACAGCTTGAGTTCAATGTGTACGAGAGAGAAGTGTGCATAGACACATATGTTAGAAAGAAATAGAAGCCGCCTGGATAGCAAAACTCATCACCGCGTTACCTAGCAATGCTGACGAGGCAATCTGCTCCGTTACACCAGTTTCCTGAATTAAAATGGATATTGAAAGTACATATATGTGTAAGTTTTTTCTTACGCCGAAATAATGGTCTTATTTTGAGCGCCTACACATTTTTGAATTGTGAATTGTGTCGAATCTGCTTAGGATTGATCTCCGATCTAGTTCGCATCGTGTACATTCCAAGGCAAGGTTTCTACTTCCATGATCATAGTTTTGCGATTTTGGTCAGTGCCTCCCTAGCAGTACCGCAGCCTTGTCGAAAAATGTAACAATAACTCAGGATATGTTGATTTTGTCTCTATGGGTAACACAGAGTCGCATCAAAAATGAAATAAATACTTAATAATCAGAATAAAAACAAAATATTAAATTAAATGTTCGAACAGACCTCCTTCTTGGGTTTGAGAGTAACCTAACCTTCACTCTTCAGCCGGCTTCTATCTCTCTCTAACATGTGTTGATACACACTTCTCGTGCTTCTCTCTGGTGCACGTTGAGCTCAAGCCGGCAGACAAAAATATAGTTGTCCCTCTATAACCAGTGATGATGAATAACAGTTTCTAGAGATTAGACTAAGTGTTTTTGGTGGGGAGTCGTAGTGGATTGAGGAGTGTAGGTCTCAATTTTTTGACGTTAGCATACTTATACACCTCCAGCCGCGATAATTCTACGCACCTTTTAGACATATTTCACTCATCATACATTTCTCCGTACATTTTTGCTTGAAAACCAGAATGGTATAAAAATATTTCCGACCCTCGCATGTCGATCCTGCCGATCCATGTAACAGTCGACCTCCGCTGCTCGACTGGATGTGGATCGTAGATCATTATTCACATAGTTTCGATCATTCGCGCCCGCAGGAATTTTTCTCAGGGAATGGGGAAGAGACATATACAGGGTGTTCCAGTTTATTGTTGCATAACTTTAAGATTCGATAGAACTTAAAATTAATGCATAAAGTCTATATAAACATGGATCGAAAAATACGTGGCTTCCGAAATCCAGGGTGTTTAAATTTACTTTTTTTTTAAATATTTCGAACAATATTTGATGTATAACAGTGAAAATTGGTATACAAGGGTTTTTGGGTACGACAAAACGAACCATGGGCATAGTTTTACTGTAGCCGCTAGAGGGCGCTCTCTACTGTACCTGTAGTGTATTAAAATGACCGAAAAAAATTTCTTATTGCCATTTTTTGCTTTTTTAATAAAAAAACCGATTACTCGCACTTTTCTGCATAAAAAAGCTCTCCTGTGAGTTTTCGTTATAGTTAGCCGGTTTTGAGATGTTTCGACTTTTAAGGTTCGATGCATTTTTAATTGTTTATGGGAAAATAATATTTTTTTACATTTTCGATTTGGGCATTACAAGTAATTAAGATGATCATTTAGATTGTGTTTTTACACAGCAATAATTCCTAACTCCAAATAAACACAAAAAAACAATATTAATTTGTTTAATTTTCCAATATTATTTTTAACAAATTAAATAAACATACAAAATCTAAAGTAGTTGCTCGAAATGTAAACCCAATTGTTCAATACACAACTCACATCTACGAATGATCGAACTATTCAAATAAGGCCTTATTTCATCACATGCATTCCTGATTCTATCTATTAGCATATCTCTTGTGGTTACGGGAGTCTGGTACACTTTTTCTTTTAGAAATCCCCACACAAAGAAATCTAATGGATTTGGGCAAGGGGATCGTGGAGGCCAGGCGACTAGTCCTGTATATCGCAGTTAACTTTGTGTGAAAGCGTACCTGCCTCCAAAACTTTTTCAAAATTGTACAGAAAAGTATGCTAAATATGCAAATTTTAATTGTATGAGCCTGTTTGACTTACTTGATCCATTTAATCATTTTATACATGTTGCCAGCCAACTTTCTATTCAGAGGGGACAAACAATTATTTATGAACTGATGACAGCGATGCGTATGAACTGTAGAGTCAACCTACTTGACGCCATTCTTTGAATTACTATTTAGACCGAAGCTGCTGTCTAGTGCTCTAGCTGCAGCTTTTGAAGATGTTACCATTTTCGAGTCCATTCCCAGACTCTGATGAGAAAGTTTCTAACACCATAAGAGAAAAATTTGCTCCTAAAATGATCAGCTCAGCTATTTTTGAAAGACGAGTGTCCTTTTAGGGAAAAATATATAAAACATCTAAATTCATAGCAGGAGATAAATTCAAAACTCCAATGCCGCACATTGCATTATTGCTATACAGGGTGTTCCGTACTGTACGGACAGAGACCTCTTGATATTTGGGAAAAAAAGTTCTAAACTCAATTTTGACGGATATACAGGTTAATTTATCTGAATACGCCATTAATATATTTTAGGCAACACTGAACTCTTATTCTGACATTTTGCACGGTAAGGGCTTCCTAGAAAAGATAATAAAGCAATTCGGAAGATCTAAGCCAGGACCACCACCTCATCAATGTAACAAAAATATTCACTGTCGATTTGATAAGAAATACCCTTTCTATCCAAGAAATAGCTCATGAGCTACCGCTACATAAAGGGATAAACTATGATATCCATATGATTTTCCAAATAATTCGTATAGATATCCAGGGGACCTGTCCCTGTACCAATGTATGCGTACATCTAAGATTAATTCAAGAGAATCCATGAAATATTTATATTTAAGTTAGCATGCTTAATTCATAAGCATCAATGTCGCTTACCTAAAGTGTCCAGTAGCGTCATCTTACTATCGTAAATTTCACTCTCTGCGGAGTTACACCCTTATCAGCTAAACTCCCCAGAATCGTTAAGTGTCGGTAAATTAGCTCTACGCTATACGAGTACCGAGGTATTTTGTGTTATTCGCACTTGGCTGGATATGAAACTTTTTAAACTTTCCAGGCGTTTCTGTGTGTTTTAGATCGTCTCCATGTTAAATCAGATAGAACGAAGTAATGAACCATTGACGGTGACAACGCAACTTGTATTCATTGTCGTGCCATGTTTTTTTCCTAGTGCAACAAACATGTGTGTTGTATTCAGGTTGTCTAACCGGAAACCCAGAAAATTTGGCAATTACGTATTTTTAGAGAAAGGGGTTTGGAATAATGCTTCAGGATATCAAAAAAGCAAGTCAAGCAAATTCAAATGGCAACCACCATTTTTGACAACACATTCATGACGGGCTGGGAATTTTACATCAGACTGCAATTTTTTACGTAATCTCAAGTGGTCATGAGTGATTCAATCAACATAACCTGCTATAACGTCTGAAAAATACACGGACGTGAAGAAAACTGGTCAACCACGCATTTTTTGGATATAAGATTCGAAGAAAAATGTTTTAGGATACCAGAAAAGCAATATGTCACAGGGCTCAAATATGACCTAGGTAACGACCTCATAAGTCATTTGGAGGTCGAGTTTCTAAATTTTAACCCCTATTTTTGTCAGCAGGATCGTGTATAGTTCGAAACTGTTAATCAGCGTGCATTCGCATGCATGCGGTCCAGCCGTGGTAAGTGATGCGATCAAATAACATCTAAGATTATATCGTCGCCTCAATGCAGAACTATTGTAAGTCCAAATTTTGAGAAAATGCGTTTATATCATTACATAATAGCTTGAAGCCATATTTATTGGATGCAGAAGTATTGTAAGTCCACGCGCAGCATTTCTCCCCTCCGCTCGATTTTTGATATATTTGGTGTAATAGCCCAAGGCGCGTCAGTCCGGTGCAGAACTACGATAATTAGAGAGGGTATTGTATGTTGAGAGGAAATGTGGAGAATAGTTCTGACCTGTTTGCCTGGACATACAATATTGGGTTGACGGACTTAGAATTATTTGAAAATTACAGTGAATATTAAAAAAATATTATTAATAATGACTACCAGAAGAGATAAAGTTCTTGATTTGTTGAAAAAAACATCCGTGATAAAAGTGGTAAGTTAATATCCCAGTTATTAAATTTTAATTAAAGAGTTCTACTATTATACTATTATTTTATTATACTAAGTGACATATAAATCCGAACACCCAGTTTAAATGGTTTTATTTTAATAAAACTTTTTATAGGTACTTAATGAAGCATAATAAGTAAATGATAAAAATTTCAAAATGATTGCACTGCTTTAAAGCCCTTTGACCTTTAATAATGTGTGGATGCACCATGATGTGCTACGCATTCTCCAACGCGCCTAGGCATGCTTCAGGTGGTCAATGTCCTCCTGTGGTATCTTATTCCAGGCAACCACCAAATCCTCTCGAAGTGCTTCTAGAGTCTGAGGAGGACGTTGCAAATTGAGCAATCTCCTACCCATCATATCCCACACGTGCTCAATTGGGGATAAGTCGGAAGATCTTGGTGGCCATGGTAACAATGTGACATCATTATGTTGAAAGAAGTCTATTGTGACTCTTGCAACATGTGGTCGGGCATTATCTTGTTGGAAAGTTGGATCTGCCATGGTGTCAAGATAGGGTAAAAGATGGGGTTCTAGAACTTCGTGGATATAACGCTGCGGGTTCATGTTACCTCTAATGAAGATTAAAGGTGACCTGGAACCATAAGCTATAGCACCCCAAACCATAACTCCAACAGTGTGATGAACATGTCTTTCAACAAAAAACTGTGGATTCCTCCTTTCACCACGTCGCCTTCTAACCCTGGCACGACCAACGTGCATGCCTAAACAAAATCGAGACTCGTCACTAAAGACAATACTGTTCCATTCCTGATCCCAGAGTGACCGTTGTCTGCACCACTCAAGGCGATTACGTCGGTGTTCTCGAGTTAAAGGGAGGACCCAGTGTGGCCTGTATGAAAACAAGCCAAAACTTCTCATTCGTCGGTAAACACTTCGCATGCCAATAGGTCTTCCGTGTTCTGCAAACCATTCATTTGCAATGGACCTGGTAGTGGAGAAACGGTCCCTTAAGGCCAATAATCTTAGGCGGCGATCTTCACGGTCTGTTGTTCTACGGCGGCGTCCAGTGCCCCTTGCTCTTTGCGTACGGCCTTCTCGAAGCCATCCCTGACAACACCTAACCACAGTGTCTACACTTCTTTGCACTCTAACTGCAATTGCCTGAAAAGAAAGTCCAGCTTCCCGAAGTCCCACTATACGGCCCCTATCAAACTCACTAAGTTGACGAAATCGTATAGGTTTCCATACTCTAGGCATCATAACCGATCGTAAAGGATGTCAGGAACCTCGGTTGGCCGCGTGGGTCAGAGTGTCGTGCTACTGATCAGCCGGCCGGCCGGGCCGCGAGTTCGAATCTCGCCTTCGCCATGGATGTTGTGTGTTTGTTTTAGGCAGAAGCGGTGGCCGCAGTAGTAGACTCTTCGGTCTCCTGATCAGCCGCCGTGCGCTGTGCGGGTTCGAGTCCCGTCCCAGGAGAAATGTTTCTCTTGGCCATGGATGTTGTGATTGTCCGTAGGTGGTAGATGGTCTCTGACTGTCGAACGCGGAGGTACCACCCGGCGGTTCTCGTAGGCGGAGCCAGAATGTGTGCATGTTGCATGCACACGTGTTCCCTCGCCAGAGTCCGTGTGGCGTCCCCCCTTTCCCATGTATCCCTCATAGCCCCACGGTACCCAATGGGTGCTTAGGCCTTAGGCCTTCGTGGTAGTTGGAGTATAAAAAAAAAAAAAAAAAAAAAAAAACCAAAATCCGCCATCGTTGATTCTTTACTGCGGCTGAAATATTCATTTTTAGAGCGTTAGTGAATTAAAAAAAGCAGTATAAAAACTGGAATGTCCAACTGATAAGGCTGAACATTTTTTCACTTGTTATTTAGGGTAAACCGGTGAAATACGCCTCACCGGGGAATACGCTCCAGTGTCACCGTAACAAATTACGTCCGGCAGCAGTTACCTTAGCCACCGCCATTACGTTGCTGTCATACTCCAGAAAGTCGGCCGTGTGTGTTTATGCCAATTTATTGCGTTTTATTTGAAAAAAATATGCATTACTGTCATCTAGAGCCCATAAAATTTTAAGGTATGTAATATTTTTGTTTTATTTTAGAATGTCTTGCAAAATTTTTATAGTTTTGGGATCACTTTAGACAAACACCATTTCTAACCTATAAATTGCGCCAATTCCGCCTCGGTTTGCATTTCATGTTAGCTTGATAACCGGTGGGGCGTATTCCCCCGCGTTTCGGAAATACGCCCCAGTAAAATTCGTGTAAAACGCACCCAATGGTGTGAGTTTTAGTTAATTTAGGTACTTTTGGTTTACAGAATATGGGTAGAGTATATGTTCGCAAAACCACCCGTGCTTCATTTAGTGAAGAAGCATTGGCAGAGGCTATGCAAAAGGTAATTTCAAGAGAAATGGGCACAAATGAAGCAAGTAGAGCGTATGGGATTTCATCTCGTACTTTACGAAGGCATTTGATCGCCAAGTCTTCAAAAGTACGCTTAGGCCGTTGTCCAGAAATAGGAATAGAACACGAAAGAAGGCTGGTCTTACATATAAAGGCCCTTGAAAGAGTTGGCTTTGCACCAGATGCTACTTCTGTTAAAAAAATGGCATTTTCATTTGCAGAGAAGCTTCATTTAAATCACCGATTTTCCAGAGAAGCCAAATCAGCTGGGGATGATTGGTTTCAAGGGTTTTTGCGACGTAATAGAGAGCTTAGTATCAGAAAGTCAGAAGGGCTCTCACTAGCTAGGGCAACAGGAATGAACAGAACAGATGTTAGCAATTTTTTTACTCTTTTGCGCGATGTCATCATAAAAAATAACTTGCTTAATAAACCAGATAAAATATTCAATGTCGATGAGACAGGCATTCAGATTAACAACAAGCCTGGGAAAGTAGTAGCAACTAAAGGGACAAAAGATGTTTATTCATTGACAACATCAGAAAGAGGAGAAAATATTTCCTTAGTTTCATGCTGCAACGCAGAAGGTTACTTTTTGCCACCTGTTTTAATATTTAAAGGAAAGAACAAAAAAGATGAATTTTTGGATGGTCTTCCTCCCGGATCCGGTGTGCTAATGAATCCAAAATCATCCTACATTAATTCAGAATTATTCCTAAAATGGTTTAAAGATTACTTTTTGCCAAAAAAAGGCAATGGGAAAGCCTTATTAATATTGGACGGGCACGCATCCCATTGTAATGCTATTGAGCTATTAGATTTAGCTAATGAAAATGAAGTAGTTATTTTGTGTCTCCCCAGTCATACGACACAAGCTCTTCAACCCTTGGACAGGTCTTTTTTTAAGCCACTTAAAACTTATTTCTTTCAAGAAGCAAAAAACTGGATGATTCAAAATAAAAATAGAAAGCTATCCAGAATAAATATTTCGAGATTAATTGGGAATGCATGGGGAAAAGCGGCAACCGTCGCAACATCTGGGTTCAGAGCTTGTGGTATTTATCCATACAATCCTCAGGCCATTCCAGAACATTTTTTCTCCATTTCGGACGCCAGTATCTCAGCCGCTAGCGCAAATAAAGCTCTTCCTTCAACATCAAATCATTCTAATTTAACTCCAGGGCCAAATAAAGCTCAACCTTCTACTTCCTTCTCTCCTGGACATACAAAGATATGTCTACCGATTCTCAAACCTCCAACGAAGCCTCAGAAGTTTCATTAAATTTAGAAGAAAAAGAAACTCCTTCAAAATTTTTAAGAGAAGATAACCCAATTCCTCTAATACCTAATACAATTCCGAAAAGGAAACAACATGCTTTAGAACTGACGTCTCCTGAAAATCGGGTTAAAAGACGAGTATTCTCAGAGAAAAAAAAACAAGCTCAAGATAAAAAAGACAAACGAAAAAAGCCGAGCGAAAATGAGAAAAAATTAGGAGGAAAGCCTGCGTTAAACAAGTTAAAAGAAAACAAAATGTATCAAGTTCGTCTTCGTCGGAAACTGAACCACATTTTAGCTCCTCTGAAGACTTATCTGATGACACTGATGATTACTGCCTTGAATGTCGCGAATACTACTACACCACCAAATCTAAGGTTGACTGGATTCAATGTGAATCATGTAGCAAATGGTTACATGAAACCTGCACGAACCACACAAACATGTGTAATCTTTGTGCCACGAAAAAACGTTAATTTTCTACTAGGGGCGTATTTCACAAGTTTCGGGCAAATACGCCCCAAATGCTTTTTTTTTTAAGTTTGGTTGTTTGTAACTTTTCTTAACCTTAGTGAGAAATTATGTTTATATTAGAGAAAAACGATGTTTAGTTGCTTTGTTTTTGTATTAATGAATAAAAAAATTGGTTTATTATGTTGGTGATTTCCATTTTCCAAAATGTGGGGCGTATTTCACCGGTCTACCCTACAGTAAGATAAATACATTCACCAACTTTTATTAAAATAAAACCATTTAAACTGGGTGTTCGGATTTATATGTCACTTAGTATATTTATTAATTTACTATTATATTATTATTTACTAATTCTACTATTAGATTAAAATCTAATAGTAGATAAGTAGAATATAAGGTAGTTTTTATGATTATTAAAAAGCCTGTTTTTTTTAGAGCCACTTAAACCTCTGTCTTTCTTGAACAGTAGTCAGGTTCCTGCAAAAAATAATACCAAATCAGGAGAACCCGAAATATGTGATGCTAATGTCAACTTTTCACAGTCTTTACCAGAAGCATCACATTTAAAATTCACTAGTGCCCCAGGTAAGGCTCTAAAAATTATGTTTTTTTTTAAACATTGCTTTACATTTAGGTATATTTAAAAAGGGCATAATATGAAATTAAATTAATTTTTTTTGTCTTTTTTTAATTATCCTTAATTATAATTAGGTAGTAGTATATTATATTTAAACCAACAAAAAACTTTTTTGTTAATTTTTTTAAAGTTTTAGAGTCCGCCAAGTTAAGTTTTGGTACAGCCACGTGTTTCAAGCTTGCCGAAGTTGTTACCCTTGTAAAGGCGTGATTGGTTGGAGTGACAAAAGTTTTTCGTTTATTGATATATTTTTACTGTATATGAAAAAATTGGCACGCCACTATTACCTACCGCGGCTTTAATAGGGTAAAAACTTCGGCAAGCTTGAAACACGTGGCTGTACCAATCCTTAACTTGGCGGACTCTAGTAACCCTAACGTTGGTAATAAAACTTAGACTCTGACACATCTAGAAAAAATAAAAGCAACCCTTTATTTATTACTTCCAGATCCTCAGTTTTCCAAAGAGAAATGTTTCTCAAAACTTATGATGGACTCCGCTAATATACAACCTCCTTCATCTTTAATTCCATATGAAACAACGACGCTAATTGCTGATACAAATTTTGGCTCCCTCTTTAACTCCCTCCAAAGCAATGGCTCTGAGCTATTTGCACAACAAAAACACGATATTGAAGAACAAGTTAATGTCGAAGATCATGAGCTAAGTGATCAACTATCTTTAAGATCAGAGTTAGAAGATCCGTTTGCGAATTCGAGTAGCGAAGATCCCGATTTCGTTCCCTCGGATGAAAACGGGATGTGCAAGAAAATCAGGCTGATGTTGAGGGTAAAAGCAAAACAAGGAAAAGGAAAAGGCAGAAGAGTGGTTGGAAAAGAAATATTATTAAATCTGCCAGGAATGGTGGAGCTGAATACAAAAACTGGAATGGAAATTTTCAGAATAAAAGGAGTATCAAGCCGGCTTGTCAAAATTGTAGAAAGAGATGCAATGAGAACTTCTCAGAAGAAGAACGCTCTGCAATATTTAAAGCTTTTTGGGATCTACAGGACATTAATAGACAGCGTGATTATATTGCCAAGGAGGTTGGTGTTCAAAATACACAACGTTCTCGTCCGAGATCAAAAAAATCAGAACATGACAACTTAGCTAGCAGAAGGCTAGTTACTTATAGATACATGCTCACATACAACGAAAAAACAGTTCCAGTATGTAAAACATTTTTTCTAAATACGTTGAGTATAAGTGGACAGATGGTAGAGACCGTATTTTAGAAGATGGGAAGTACTGGTGTGGTAACCGAAGATAGAAGAGGCAAAGCCTGTAAAAACTCTCAGCTAGATGAGACAATTAAAGATTCGGTAAGATCTCATATAAATTCCTTCGAAACGATCGAAAGCCATTACTGCCGAAAGTCTACTGAGCGAAAATATTTACCATCTTCCTTAAATATTTCTAAAATGTACACTTTTTATCAAGAGTTTTGTACAGAAAATCACATTGCTAAACCAGCTTCTGAAAGTATTTACCGGGAAATATTTAACAGGGAATTTAACCTTTCATTTTTCCAACCCAAAAGAGATTTGTGCGATACTTGTCACAAATATGACAACTCATCGGTGGAGGAAAAATCAAAAATGGAAGAGCAGTATTTGTTGCACGACAAAAATAAAAGAATAGCTCGAGAGTTAAAAGAAAAGGACAAAGATATGGGTTCTCAAAAAAAATCTTTGTGTGTGGCTGTTTATGACCTTCAACAAGTTCTGCCAGTACCCCAATCAAATGTAGGTTTGGCCTATTATAAGCTAAAATTAGCTACCTATAATTTTACAATATTTAACCTAGCCACTAAAGAATGTCAATGTTATATGTGGTATGAGTCAATTGGTAAAAGGGGCTAATCTGAAATAGGTAGCTGTTTGTTGCTCTTTGTTGAAAGTCAAGTAAAAAAAGGAGCTAGAGAGTTTTCCTTTTATTCGGACAATTGCGCCGGGCAAAACCGAAACAAATTTATTTTTGCTTTATATACTCGTAACTATTTATCGCAGAAATACTCTATAACAATTCGCCATACATTTCTTGAACCTGGACATACCCAATCTGAAGGCGATAGTGTCCACAGCGTCATTGAAAAGGCCTCCAGAAACATTCCAATATTTACACCAGATCAATAATATACACTAGTAAGAACGGCTAAGAAAAAATCACCATTATATTGCGTCCATGAGTTATCTCAAGATGAGGTATATGACTTTAACGATCTTCAAATAAAAACAGCTATTAATTTTGATAGAGACGAGGATAACGATAAAGTTTACACAAATAAGTTTAAAATAGTCATGTTTGATCCAAACGTCTCAAATGTTTTATTTTTTAAAACACAGCATGACGGTACTTTTAAGAAAATGAATTTGTTAGAAAAGGGAAGGAAAAAAGTTAATATTCAGGTTTGTGATGTACACCTCACATGTCTCTATGATAAAAAAATTCCTCTTCAAAAGACCATTTAATCTATCTCTGTGAAAAAGGAGTCATAACTACTCCGTATCATGATTTTTTTAAAGCTTTACCGTTTACAACTCAATTTAATAAAAACGATGAGGACAGTGAATAACCTATTTTAAAATACTTAGTTAAATTTCCATGTTATGTTATTTTTTTAGGTTTAATTCTAAAATGTATAATTTAGGTCCCTATAAGGTTTCTCCTATAAATCCTGATTCCTATTAGGTTGTAAGTTATGAACAGTGTGTTCTTTTATTTAATTTAACATAATTTCTTAGTTTTTGTTTGGAAATTTTGAGTTTTTATAGAATCCTAAAAATACCTATATATTTTATTTTTATATAAAAATAATATGATATGTTATAAAACATAAAAGAAATATAAGTTTTGTTTACCAAAGATTTTGCTTTTATTTTAGAACTATTGTAAGTCACATTTCATTATCTATTGTAAGTCCACAAATAGGGACTTACAATACCTAAATTGTTATGTAATATTGTAAGTCCATAAATTTGATTATTCATAAACATAGAGTCTAAAAGTTATTAGTATTAATCTCGTACTTTAATTTTAATATAGATTCATGACTTTCATTGACAAATATAATTTAGTTTAAGAAAAAAACAAAAAATACCTTCTCCTGTAAAATTTGCTTTTTGCGACTGACAATAGTTCTGCATTGAGGCAACGATATTTGAGGACATCAAAAAGTTTTTTTCAGATATTATAATACTTTTCTCTGGATCTTTTTTCGAAAAAATGCGTGGTTGCCAAGTTTTTGGGGTGCTCGTGTACTTTTCGGACATTACACACCGATTGAACCTCTTATGACCGGTTGACCTCATGTGTGAGAGAGCAGTCTGAGATACAATCTTGAGGTCGCTGAGGATCTGCTGTCAAATAGTTCTTGATATTTGAATTTACAAACTTGACCTCCAAATGACCTCTGACGTCATATTATAGGTGACATTTGTGGCTATCCATAAATTGCTCTTCAGATAGAATTAAACGTTTCCGTGAAACAACAAAGAAATGTAGTGCCGCCAGGTTTTCGTGGTATGGGTCTTTTCTTCAGAAGTTACAGTAGGTCATACTGATTGAACCACTTGTAACTGATTTTAAATCTCGAGATCAACACGAATCTGCTGCCAAGAATAGATGTTGCTTTGAATTCACAAACTTGACCTTCAAATGACCTCTGAGGTCATTGCCTAGGTCATATTTGAGGTCATAGACATATCTTCGAACATTTCTCGAAACCTTTATTCGAAAAATGCGTGGTTTTTGGGGTGATCGGTATTTAACAATAGTTTGAAAGATTTCATCCAAAAACCGAAGTTCGCCTTTTCCATAAAGGAGTACATTGAAAGTTGTATGTATATCTAAGAAATGGTACATCCTTGAGGATATATTTATGCTTGTCGTCTTGCAGCAAATCATCTCAGCAACAAGTTTTTACGGATCATTTTTCATGTGCATCCTCAAAGATATGTATTTTTAATGAAAGAAATCATGCTGAATGTGATCTAGAGTGCAGGTACTTCAGATCCTTTTAATATACCCAAAGCGTACTGATTTTGAGAGAAGATATAAGAAGCTTTAGTTTAACACTTTAGTTTCCTTGGTCAATGGCATTTCTCGAAATTATTTGGTCATATTGGGTTTTTGTTCTTGATAAATGAATCAACCATCTGTTTATTTTTTTATCCGAACGGATCACCTTAACGAATGTCAACCTACCATTTTCTTGAATAATAAGGCTATGTAAACGGAATCATAGAGCCGACACTACCCGTACCTGTTTTCCTTTAAATTCGAATTGCAATCCTTCCCCTACTACTAACAGTGAAATTAAGAATCTTTATTTGACTATAGTGCCATAGGAAATTTACAAAAATTTGATAGGTCCAAAGATATTAGCCACAAACCAGCCGTTTTGAGGCGATATGTCTGATAAATGGTACATCCTAAACATAAAATGTAATCCTGTTATTCTGTGGTAAATCGTCTCGGAAATATTTTTTCCTCATGATTTTAGCTTTTAAATTAGAACGTTCAAAAATTATTATTAAAAAATGGTAATTTTTTAATGGCAAAGGTGATTTTTGCTTTGTATAATCAAGAATGCGAGCACCTGGGACCTTTTTAACATACTTCAGAAGTACTTGTTCCAGAAGAGGGAAGAATTTGTTCCAATTTGGCATCAAAGTTTTCATGGTCAATGGTGTCCTTTGGTATTATTTTATTGTATCAGTTTTTTCTTCCTGCTAAATGGATTTACTTTGTATTTATTTTTTCTATTGGACCGCTCCTCTATTACCATGAAAGCTAGCATCTGTGATTTGTGTGTGTGTGATTTTCTCAATTCGCTACCTTATGTAAACGGAATAGCCTCCCTCTAGGATATGGAATACTCCATATATGGTATTTTTCATGAGTAGCTATTACCTTTTGACCTCTAATGAGGTGAACATTTGATCAACAGGTTACATCTTTGTATTAAAGCATCTAGTATAGGCAATAATGAATCGAGAGTGAATTGAGTAAAACCGTATGCAGAACTGATTATACCAAACATAGCCAAAAACTGTCTGTCTTGTTTTATTCCTAAGAAACTATAGTATTGACCACACGCAAAATTTTAATTGTTGCGTTTTTTCTTGTGTTCCAAGGAAATATCCATATTGTGAGAAAGTATAAATCCGTAGCGTACAAAAGACCACAACGAAATACGACTTTATCTACAGATCTAGCGTTTAGAGATCCATCAGAATTGTACCAACTGTACAAGAGGAATGCGAGCACTCTTACTACCAACTGTCTTCTTACAAAAACCGGGAATTCTCCACCACTTTCGGTCAGGCATACTTATATTATCTGAAACGCTCCCTATCTACTAAATATCTAATTACCGAAGGAACTTTGGCCAATATCTGAGGGATAAAATACGGATTATCGTTAACCGGAGGAAAGTTTTATGAAGTCACGATAAAATCACCACGATGATAAAATTGTGCGTTGGTAAGAGTATTTTGCTTGAAGAGTATTATGCGAATGGAAAGCGAAAGTATTTTGGTACATGCTGGTTCACTTCCTTTGTAAGTATTTCAGGTGTACTAAAAGATTATACCCGATATCTACAATTTTCGGCAGGAACGCTCATCTTTATTTAACGGACTCCTAGCCTACTCATTTTATCACTGAACATTAAATATATACGTTGTGGCCATATAATAAAATTGGCCGTTTCATAATTGAGATGAATGAGCATTTCATGAACTGGTAACATTTTATGAAATGTATCATTATCCATTGGCCAGAACATGATGTGCGTTGATCAGATCAATGATAAAAACCGTTTTCCGATATGGTCAACTGAAGACGCGGTTATTTCATGAAGTGTTCAAATCTAGGCTATTTGATTAGGTTTAAGTACTTTTCTCCACCGACCTCCTCACTCTGCACAAGGCTCAGATAAGATCTAGCCTCGAGTACTGCTCACTTGTTTTGGGATACTGCCACCCTGACTAGATAATATCTGCTCAATGCTGTTCATAGGAGGGCTGTCCAACTTATCAATGACTCTTTTCTATCGGTCAGTCCCGCATCTAGATTTCTTCTACTGCTACGACAACGGGCTTTGCACCTCTGAGCTCTCTTTCATGATGCCGTAGCACTATGTGCCTGCTAGACAGACCAGCTTTGTACATACAGAACTGGCCGGTATAACCACTCCTCTGTCAGTAGGGTATCGAGGTTGTGGAACAATCAACCTGAGAAGACTTTTCCCAGTTCTGCTAACCTAAGGTAGTTCAAAAATCGGATTAACAAAGTTTGTTCGAGCTCCTCATAGTAGCCCCGGCGAACTTGCATTTAGGCTTCTGCCTGCGCAGCTACTTCAGTCCAGACAAATCAAACCCTGAAATAATTACGTTAATTACCGTTAAAGACTCTGGCAGCACTTTTTTACATGACGGCGTTTAAGCTGTTCTGCAAAGGGCAGACATTCAAATTTCGTTGCTAAATGAGCAAGAAAGTGGAAGTCAAAGACTAAAACGACAATACGCATAAACGACGATCAAAATGTCAACCAGCTGTGGAGTTCGGAACTTGTATCATGTATAGTACTTATTACTATTATTCACTTATTAGAAGTATAGATCATTTATCATTTAGGGTATTGTTTCTGTATCGAACCACTATATTTTTTAAATGTGAAATGTAAAACTCTACTTAATGTTCATTTAATTTTCAGGTTATACATCAAATAAAGGAGAGTATGGTGACGATGCGAAATAAGTCATTGGATTGTTACTGGCTATCGAAGTATGATATTATGGAAACTCCTGGTCAGATGCACTGTATACACCTTGGGAAAAAACATTATTATACATTATGATGAGGAAGAGAGATGGAAATATACAAAAGTATGTAGGTGCGTTAAAGGCACTCGATTGTAGGATCTTATGTGGCAGCGTCGGAGTGTGTCGGACAACGGGGTAAAGTAGAAGAGTGATAAAAGAGAGAGATGGCAGAACGGGCGCTGGCGCCTACCGCTTAGACGGATGCGCTCAACAAATGCGATTTGTTTCTCCCATTCGCAGAGTTGCCGATACCAATATGTCATATTTCTAAGAAATCTAAGTCTACCCAAATTTCGGAAAAAATAGCTGCGGATTCCAAAAATGAAAAAAGTTCAAACTATTAAAATTGTATTAATGTTTCATGGTTCAAATCATATTTTTCATGTTTGTATATTGTTGTATAAATGATTTTGTAATCCCTATTCGTGTTGCCAGTAGAGATACAACAGTATTGAGAGAAATCATGGACCGCTAGATAGGGCTACAACTACCATATGACTATCAAATAGTAGTGATAAACAGAGTTTGTTTATAGCACAGTTGCCTGGTGTGGCGAATTTGCGCCATAGGGGCGATTTGACATCTTTGAAGGACAACTATAACGGTTACTATGGTGCCCGGTATTCGGGAATCTGGCAATACCTGATGATTCCTAACGTTTATTACGCCAGATTGTTTGCTGACTTGCGCAGTACAACATGACAATCAACGTGACTGAGCACCTGGTAACCCTGGTTTAAGGTGTTATATTTAAAGAGCTTGGGGCAGTTAGGTATCTAGGTCACATTTTTTAATGTATTTCGAGAAATCCGTAATGTTGAGTAAATACTAGATCACGTTTCTTGCTTAGTTTGCTGAAAATTCTACAATAGACGTACATTTTGAGAAACAGAGATTTGGTGACGACAAAATCGTAAAAATATAACGCATTTTCGTAAAATAATTTCTTTGTTGAAAAGACTGTGGCTTGATGACCCATTGAACGAGTATAGTGTCCCGCTCCGCTTTGAATATTCGAAACACTATAATCCAGCAGCATTCAGCTTCAATGTTATCTTTATGAAATTCTAACGTCTAGGCCATGCTGATTAAAAGCTTGAATGAATCAACACTTAACTCTAAATTCCCCACAATTCGGGAAGCTCTACTCAAATTGGCAACACAGCGTATCTGCCTATTATTCTCATTCGTGATACAGGTCTGCGGTTAACGGTAGGAAATATGTACGAATAGCGATGAAAGTAGACGAGCCGATGCACTGTTGCCAAGAAATGATTTCCCATGTATAACAATGGTTTTTCCTAAGGTGTATGTAAGAAAAATGCGTCTTCTATCGTGCTGTACGGATAATCCCAATGAATAAATATTATACAATTTCAAAGGAGGTGCAGAAAGCTGTTGAACACGACTGCCGACTAAAATTTAATTTCCTCAAGTTCCTGGTTTTAATAGGAAACAATGAACGAGTTTGTAACGTATTCTGGATTCTTATTGAGCATTTTATGAGCACTCTGTCTTACGATATGGTCAATCGTGCATGACCAGATCGTTAAACTATGGCAATTTAATGATATGGTCAAATTTAATTGGCCATTCCATGAATTCTGACCATTTTCCTTTGTTTCTCCCAGAAGAGATCATGATTGAAAAAGTTGAGCCAAGGTTACTCGCAAAAATTCTGGTTGTGCAGAAACTTTTGGAAAACTGTATAGCGTAGACAGGACACTGTTCTCTGCAGTTAAAAACACGTCGCGGATAGCCCTGGTTGTTCGTGCTAACTTGTATCCGAAAACTCAATTTTAATCCCATCTAGGGGTAGTTTTTGGACCCGGAGGTGCCCTCTAGACATCTAGGAACTCTTCTGATTCCGATTTAGATTCAGCGTTGGAAAATACATAGGAATATCATGGTCTGTCTCACGGATCTCGACTTTTTTTGTGGGGCAATGTGTATTCATAGATTCTCCAAGATTCTTATCAGCTATCCTGCTCTATAGACCTCAGCAAGTTTCTAGTTAACTACATAGATGGTGGGTGGTAAAATGCTGATGACTCTCTTTGTCTCCAAAGCCGTAAAGGAACACCAAAAAACGGTACTACGATGAACATGTAATAAAACCCATGCTGTACCGTTTTTAGATGACGATGAAAGGCATTACGCTTATCGTTTCGGCAAATTGGTTTTCGTCCATATATTCGTAAGCAATTATGTGAAGTACGACATTATGCGAGAATACATTATTGCAATACATATTCATTAATGTTTTGCTACTGGAAGTACACGAGTGCCAAGCGAGTCATGAAGAGTGTAAGCCAGACGCTTAAAAAATATAGCTTGCAATTCGGTTCAGCAGAGTGACTGCCGATGGTATTTTTATGATTTTTGAATATCCGAATAATTACTAATTGTCTGGTGTACTAAGCAACTGGCCACCAATTAATTATTCGGGCAATAAGCGGTGTGGGTGTCCGTGTATTTCCTGTAGCTACTTTTTTATGTAATCGAGAATTCTCATAATACTTTTTAAGCAACTCTTTCTCAAAGGCGAGACTCTCTGTGCTCGAAATACAAAATCTATTGTGCAATAAATTAGCAGTAAGAAAATGAAGTTAAGTAGGTTGACTTCGCACTTCCTACGCAACGCCGTCATCAATTCGTAAAGGATTAAGCTCCGCACAATTTAAATCATCTGAAAAAAGTCAGTTACAAACATGTACAACAGAGAAATCAAAGGATGAAGTCCATCAAGCTTGCGCATACAATTATGCCATAGGTATCCTTTCCTTGTCCTATAGGTAGTTACAGTCCATCTGGCAACGTTGTCGATTTCCACCGTCACGGCACCCCTGCAGAGAGGTGATGTGTGATGTTCTATGCATTGCAGTACGGATAGTTTGGTCAGCCGGATAGGTATGCCGAACGGTGAGCTTAGATAGCAGCTTATAAAGGCAAATTTACGGGAAAAACTATGAATTTATTTTTTTTTTTTTTGATGAGGGGGGAATGCGGTTATGCACCATACCGTAGCCCGAGCTACGGCGTGTGTGGGACTCCGGGTTGTCTTGAGGACACCACCTAATACCCACTAAACCATAACCTCCGCGTGGCCCGACTCATCAGCGTCTCGGCAGGCCATGTGTTGTGCGTGACCTGCGGTCTGCTACAACGTCTTCTCATGTGTTTCAGTCTCTGGGAACGCCGGGTTGGTTCCCTTTACCTCGCACAGTTCTATCGATGTCGTTAAGCGAGCATCGATATAGGGTTTGCTATGTTCTCGTGAAACCCTTGTTTTCGAAAAATCAAGAGTTTCAAGTCCTCTACTACTTGTATGTTACCTGGTCCTGATGGGTCCTGGTCCTGGTTGGTCGTGGTCCTGATGGGTCCTGGTCCTGGTTCGTCCTGGTCCTGATGGGTCCTGGTCCTGGTGGTTCCTGGTCCTGATGGGTTCTGGTCCTGATCGTCCTGGTCCTCGTTCCTCTGGTTCCATGCCGTGGGGGGGGGGGAGCAACCGCGGTTTCTCCTAGTCTCCTAGTCAAGGTTCCAGTTAGCGGATGCCAACTGGGATATGCTGAAATCAAAATATTTTCCCCCACCCCCACCACCTACAGCCCCCAACCCCCGAATTTCTGCCCACCCAAAAATTTTCCTGAAAATGATCAGGGGCCTCTGAAACTTTGGAGAGCGAAGTTTGAGCAATTTTTATTCTTTTCATGTTTTAGCTCCTAACTCCAGCACCACTGATTTGGTGTTCAAAAACCACAAAGCTTTTTCGTCTTCACAATGTCGCATCATCTATGAGCGGATCGCCAAACCAAGGACGGATCATAAGCTTTTTTTGTAATCCAGTTATAGTCCAGGAGCCGACTGCAAATTATTGTTTATATCACGTACTGCTATTATATGTTGAAAACTACTAAAATCTTAGGTATTTTAATGATAAATAGCAAACTCGATAAGTTAGCTGTTTAGCATCAAAATGTGTACGGTTTAACGAGTTTTTATTGCATCATATCAGAACACGCTGATGTAACAATCGAGAATGGCTTTTGTAAAAACGCATTTTCTACTCTTCACATCAATTATACAAATCTCTCCTTCAAAATAAACAATACAAATTTTAAAAATCAACCGAGTGGACAATATCAATTGTTTAGTTTTTTAGTCCAGGATTTGAGGTAGGACATTCATGTTGCCTATATTTTGAAGAAAATAAGATTTGTTACATACAAAATTGAATTCCTCAAGGCATATTGTCAGAAAATTATATGCGTAATGTATTTCATGCCTTAATTGAGCCGCACTTATTGTATGGCATATTAGCGTGGGGTACACTAATACACATTAGGTAAGGGCTAATATTTATTAAATACAAGTCAAGGTGCTGGAGGGGTCTCCATTACAGATTTTCTGTGATAAAATGACATATTAACGCAAAAAGAATATTGATAATCTAAATGCCACCAACGTTCATATTTTGGAATCTCAATCTTATCTAACGCCTGCGCAGGAGGCGCAATCCAAATTCTCTGCTCCATAACAAATTAGGAACCCTCCACTAACTCTAAATTATCAGACAAGGACCGATTGACTGTCGGACCTAGTAACATAGGTAAATCTACTTTGATGAGTCGATTATTAGTAGACAAGTTTTTATACCGGATGTGGGAAAATTTGCGTTTCAGGGTTAAGATGTTTCATAACTGTCTTAAACACTATATTCTTAACATCAAAATTGTATTCAATAACGGATTTAGACAACGAAACAGAATAATTATTTGATATAAAGCAACTTTATTTCTTACATACTATCAGCCATTATCATGAGCGTGATAAAACAATACATTGCAATGATACTCGATATAAATGACTTACAAAAACTGTCCCTAAACTACATAAGACTAAAATGAAGCGATATTTTTTCTATTTGTCTCCATAACTACATGGACACGTGCCCAAAGTCTTAAAAGGATTTAGTAATACATATAATTTTAAACTGAAATTATAGAAATGGATATGCTCCACAATCAAATATTCATCAAATCTTGACTTCTACATATACACACCTGTGATATACATTTCCTCTTTAAGTTTCCTTAACACTTTTGTTTTTGGAATGTCACACATTCCAGCATACAACTGATCGATGTACAGGCATAGTCCGATTTGTAAACAAACACACACACACACCCTAGGGGTGAATGCTGACGTGCATTGTATCTTTTCAGCTAGTCGCTAAGGAGCAAGGACGAAATCTTGATGGTATGCTTACCAGGTTTTTTTTTTTTTGGAACCCAATATGTTGGTTCTCTTAAGTGATTCCTAAATGAGCTATTTGCTATTTAGCTATGAGGAACCCAAAAAAAACTTTGTTAGTCGTTTATTTGAACTGTCTAAGGTTAGTAGAACTGGGAAAAGCCTCATCAGGTACATTGTCCCACAATCTCAATACCCTAGCGAAAAAAGAGCGATCGTATGGGCCAGTTCTGAATACGTGAAGTCAGGCGGGTCTGTCTGGCAGCTCTTGGACAAGTTAGAGGATTGGACTGTGAATAGTGCTTCCCACGTCCTAACGAATTACCCAGATTCTTCCCAGCAGCTGCTGTGTTCAACGAAACATGGATATGAAAACCATTCCCAGTGTAGAAAATACAATATGTATTATCCCATAGAGTGTACGATATTTCCGATAAGAAAGCGTATTTCTAGGCTCGTCCAGGAAATAAAAACACACCCCTATTTTCATCGAAGCATCAAACACCAATCCAATATTTTTTATCGCACAGCTGGACAGCCACTCACCACACACCTTCTTCCGCTGGAAAGACATGTAAGGACAAGGGAGCATTATCTGCTATTAACCCACTTCTATTCTCTCCATCGTCGCGGAAAGTGATTTACTTCCCCAATGTGAAAACTAGCTGGTGACAGTGTTAGTAGCAAAATAAATAAATTCCGGCAAATTACCCGACAAATCGAGGGGAGCGAATCAAACAAGGTTTATCGGCCCTGAGAGATCAGTTTGGGTTACGCATCGATGAGGGCTCGTTGTGGATGGCTATTGCTAGAGATGGTGAAGAGTAACTATACGTTGCTGGAGAAATAACCTGAAGTAACGAGTACAGACTCAAAAAAGAAAATAATGCAGTTAAGCGGAAATGCACAGCAACACGTTATTGCGTGACTCAGTGAACCACACAGTGGAGCAAGTTCGTGAGTATCCACGGCCACGGTTCATACTGAGATCAAAAATTGGCGGGACACTTCAACAAAACCGTGACCAAAATTGGTTTTTATTGCACCTCAAAATTAACTCATGTGCCAGGTCAAAAATCCAGTCGGCCAGGAAATATATAATTTTTTCCTACATCTAGGGCGACAGTAAATTCTTTAGATGGTATTGTTAGATTATTGTTTTCTAATATCAAGTGCCAATTGGCATCAGCCTACGGCCGGAGCTATTGCCACCATTTTGATAAACGCATTTGACCGAATATCTCGCAAACTATCGATCCTATGTGAAAAAGTCATAGAAACAATTTTGTAAGAAATTAAATTCTTGATCTTTTTGTAAATGTCTTAGTCAATAGGATACGAGAAATTCAATGGCAAAGGCACATGTAAAGACTCTTCCGCTTATAATATAAGAACCTAAAGGAAGAAGTACTACTCTTTTAGTAGATAATAAATTTTTCCACAAAGAGGTTTCACGTGATTGTCGAATGACAATAGGCGAAAGTTAAGAACTGTGCTCAATACCGCCAGCATACTTTTTATGAGCATAAATGGAATCTTTAATTTTGCATTAAAAATCTATTTTTGTGCAGTTGATACTACCTATCACTTTTTGGGGAATTTTCTTTTTTATCTCAGCAATGTTAAAAACCCACTGACAGTTTTTTGCCTCGTCTACAGAATTCTGCTTTTAACGGTATAAACTGAACATAAGCAACCTATAGAAACACATGCATCTGTCCGAGATATTAATAGGTATACTTCTTGTATCATCGTTTTCGTGATACATTGCATTCATTCGTAGGCCTTCGCAGTTTGCTTGCCTGTTTCATTTGTGGCAATGTTTAAGATGAGTCTGAACTTATCGTGGAACAGTAAAGAGGACAGTGGGTCGGACAGAGTTTTTGAACAATATTGACACATTAATAATGTAGCTATAATGATAACATATAAACACTCAGTATATTGAACTTAACAAGTTCGAGATTGCCATGAATTAACAAACGTCCAGACCTACTGTTCAATTTAACAGCTAGAAAATAGACCTAATAGTTGCCGCATTCCCATTGGCTTTGGGGATAACTGATTGTTAAATGTAAATTTATAACATAAATCAAAATACATGAAAGTTGTCCTGTTTTCTCTGTACAAAAGCATCATGTTGGGATCAAAAAGTGGTCTTGTTTATAATACAATCGAATTTTCACGATTTTATTCAATATTTTAATAGAAATCACTGATATTCAGAGAGCTTTGACAGCTTTCGTCAAATTTCATTTCGATAAGGTATTTTCCCATTGGTCCAAGGGACCGTTAAATATTAATGTTGGTGAAATTGGCCCTTAGTGCATCAGTTAAGGTTATACTGAAACAAAAAGCCTTGATAATCCTTAAAGTTATGCTTCCTTATGTGAAACGATGCTGGGACAAACATGTAACCACGCAAGGATTTTGACACAACTCTCCACCTTCTGTTCTATCTCAAAAAAATACAACATACCTTTTTTCTGTTTTGCAGTAAATTTTATTCTGTTCTATATACTTAGGATGTCCGTTTTCTAGTAACCATCTGCAAATTTTTATGGAGGTAAAGTAATAAAAAATTAGATTTCTATAACTTCTTAGGAAATATTCGCTCAAACGCGTTTATCAAAATGGCGGCGCTTTTCATTAGGAAGCAATAATCTAACGATACCGTCCAAAAAATTCACTGTCGCCCAAAATGTAATATTTCCTCTTATACATAATCTCCGTATTTCTCGCGGTACAGGTGTTTTCCCTTAGGCTGATACACTTCTGTTTTCCCTGTTCTTTTCCTTTTTTCCTCTCGTTCCTTCTCTCTTTTTCGTTAAAGTTGTCTGGTTTATGGGCTACCATTTCTGACAGATTCGATGAACATCCATTATAATGGCAAGGGTCCTGCGGAACGCCCAGGCAGACAAATGAGGAATAGTGCAAACAATGCCTCTGGAATATGCTGCAGCACTGTAAATGACAACGATAATACTATAACTGTTACAGATACGTTAAAACATCAATTCTCTATTCAAGAACTCCTTACAGAAGAACACTCCACTGCGACTCATTGGTCTATTGTGATTCACACCTATTTATATTCCTCCCAGTATCTCCGACCTCTTGAGGAAGTTGATCAGCTTATTTGGAGAATTCCTTTGATTCCTCTACATGGAATACTACTTCTCCAAGTGTATTGTACCTGACTCTGGCAATTGCTGAATGTGCTGAACTAACTGTGCCCCTCTCCGTGCACAGTCTGCACTCAGCGTCTTCCGCCATGCCCAGTTTGCTTATGCTGGAGCTTCTATACATGGTAGATACTCACCTCAAATGATCTGACGTCAATACATGCGCCTCCATTTGCAAGATGTTTGTAAGGCCAATTCTTGAATGTGATGTCCTTGTATGGGAAACTGTGCTTGTGCGCGACAAAAGTCTCGGGTAACTGGAATCCCATTTGGAGCTCGCAGAACTAGCGATTAAGATCATCTCGAGTATTCCACTTGACCATATTCTCCGACCGAAGAAGTCGAGAAGATCTCATAATCAGCAAATGTTTCATGGCTTGATTGGTGCCAACCTGAAGCACCTATACCTACTGTCACGCAGCAAACTCCGGAGTCACAGCTTTAAACTACAAAAGGAGCTGTTTAGAACGACAGTCCGTCACTGGTTTCTCGCCAATCGCGTAATCAACACTTGGAGCAGTTTACCGGAAAGCAGTTAATGCTACGACAGACAACAGCTTCAAAGTGTATTACGATAGGTGGAACAGAGAACAAAATTTATAGCTAAGAACTTTTTGTTTTATTTTATATATTTTACGTTACTTATCCGTAGACTACAGTTACCATTTGTACATGAGCTTGTAATGTCGTACCCTCCTCTTTTCTATTTTGTAATAATAATAAATAGTTTCCTTATTATAAATGTGTTCTTAGCAAATTTACCCAGTACAACGGACCTCGTCCTTGCTCAAGCACTTATAGCAAATCATTTTATTGTCAAGCGCTCCCCCTTCTCTACTCAATCGGCAAGTATACTTTCGACTATCTGTCAATGAATGCCTTCTTATGTTGATATAAATCATGTTCTAATAGAGCGACACCATATCTATCGTGTTACTCCCCCAAATTGTTTTCCGAAATATCAAGGGAGACGGGAAACATATTATTGGGGTTGGATTTTATCCACTTTATCACTTATTGATGTTCATGGAAAGGGCGCAAAGCATGTGACCCTATTCGATTGGAAAAATGAGAATTCTCCTATTTACGCCAGTAGAAGAAAAATCTGTTGTTAAAAATAATTTTGAATTTTAGATCCTATTATAATAATAATAATAATATTTATTCACTCAATGTACAAAGATAACAAAAAATATGAGTAAATAAATATAAAATCAAAACAGGCCCAATAGAAGGCATCGCCTGTACATGGACCAATAAATTTAAGTTGAAACTGTAGAATGCAAATGACAAAAAAGGACAAAAATTAGCTACAGTAGATTATGTATTTAGTTGATGTTCGTATTTATGAGTTTATGAATTTCAGTCCTAGATATAGAATGTAGCCACTTTTTTAAATTTCTTTTGAAACAATTTCCGAAACGTAAATCTTTTAAGTCATTAGGTATAATTTCATAAAATTTAGGCGCTAAATAGAGATATGATCGCTGCATTATAGATTTATGCGGTTGAGGAACTACTGTGCCACGAATTTTGTACCTGGTATAATGATTATGTTTAATTTTTTGGTCGGTGTTTACAAATTTATGGTAGTGAGTGATACTGTGTAAGAAATAAAGCTGTCTTATATCATACATTCGAACATCTGCGTATAATTTTTCAGTGGGATAAAGTTTCGGTTTTTTAAATATCATTTTTAGAATACTTTTTTGAAAAACATCTAAATTATAGATATGTGAGGAACATGCAGCTCCCCATGCTAATATACCATGTGTGAGATGAGGCTCAATCAGTGCATGGTATAATGTTCGAAGATATTTATCTGTCAATATATTCCCGAGGTATTTGATTTTGTAGGATACAAATCTAACTTTCTTTAAAATATAATTGACATGGATGTCCCATCGTAAGTGAGGATCCAAGACCACTCCAAGGTATTTTATGTTGGGCACTCTATTAATTTGCATTTTTTGATCATTTTATTGAAGGAGAAATTTGTGTAATTTGGCAGATGTCTAGCATAAGATCCAAATGGTAAAAAATGTGTTTTAGAGTAGTTAATGCTTAATTTTCTACTGTTAAACCACTGAATAATTTTGATAAAATCATTTTCAATTACATTTTTCAGATCAGACCAGTCAGTGCCTTCATATAATATTGCAGTATCATCTGCAAAACTAGTTATTTTGCCAACACAATTTGGAAAATATCATTTAAATATATATTGAATAACAGCGGACCTGAGACAGTTCCTTGTGGGACACCGCACTTAATATACATTTCTTTACTAAATGATCCTGATATCTGCACAGATTATGGGCGATTTGACAAATAACTTTCGATCAGTGAGTACGCGTTTCCTCTGAAACCAATTCTCTCCAATGCTTCTAATAATAATTTGTGATTAACTGTGTCGAAAGCTTTCTTTAAATCAACAAAAATGCAGATTGAAGGGATTCTGTTATCAATATTTTGATGTATTTGATTTACAATTTTAGTTATTGCGTCCGATGTAGCCTTCCCTTCTGTAAATCCATATTGATTTTCACTTAAAATTTTGAATTTTGTGAGGTATCGAATCATTCTAGTAGATAAAACTTTTTCAAAAACCTTTGCTACACTGGAAATTATTGATATTGGTCTATAGTTGTTAACATCTGTTTTTGTTCCTGATTTAGTGTAGTGGTACACTTGAGAAAAATGCACATCTCTTAATATTTCTGTCATTACAAGGAGGCAAAGGAAGAAGGAACACTAATCAAGTCATTCATCATGGTATGTGGCTTTAGTCACATAGAAGTATGAGCGATGGACCAGGGTAGTTTATAAACAAAAATATTGTGCCGCTTGCTTCTTTGAAAGATAGTCCAAAATAGTCTAAAAATAGTGTTCAGTACAATACGCCAATCCACAAACATACTATTCTTCATTCTCCTATCTTGATTTTGAGATAATGCTTTTAGCTGAAACATAGATATCCATATTCTTTCACTCTACCGGAATTATTAATTTGAAGTACTACTACATACTCAATGACTGTATCAATCGATCGCGCAGGACAAGTAGACTAAAAATAAGTACAATATTTGCCGTACATCGAAGATAACACTCTACGTTTTTAATATTTTTAGGAAAGGTACCTAAAAGCCACAATTCAGGTTGTAACGTCTCAAACTGGTCATGCTGATAAATCCCCATTTTTTCTGTCCGCCAAATAAAACCTCATCTGTGAAATTGACTGTCTCCTAACGCTTTGACCGCCTTGACAGCATTTTTTTAAGTACAAAAAAATAGTGACAATATGGGCTTACTCATTGACCATAATATGAGATTTAGGGATCACGTAATGAAATGCTTGCCGAGAGCATGCGCATCGCTAAAATTACCATCCCCATAGAGCATATTTATCTACAGACATGTCTATATCAAAACAGCCGTAATCGTATTCAACTTGTTCAGAACTCAAATTCATATATGGGGTTGAAAAGTATGAGTATGAGAATGAGTATGAAAACAGTTCACATAAATTGCAGGAATTAAATTAGCTAAACATGGAGGAAAGATTGCGCTTATACGTTCTCTTCAATGATTACAATTTTCATGTTTAATTTAGGTGACCCTATGTGTGTTCTTTGGGTAATTCTAGGTTAGTTGTTACATGTTTTTACCTATCGGTGAGGGTTGAGTGAAATAACATCTCTAGGGTGAACTCCCCCTTGTCTTTCTCATGTGTGAATGAAATGTATGTCACTATAGGAAATAAATGACAATATATGAGATATGTTATATGAAAGTGCTATTGTCATATTTTCCTTAGCACTTGGAAAATGCCACTAAGGTAGCGAAAATATTAGTAAACAGTATATAAATGCATTTGGTGGCTAGAAAAGACAGGTAGATTTATTTAGGTTATTCTATAGACTTCTCATAGTTGTGTATTATGAGATTTCGCCCGGGATTACAGCCTAGCAATCAACACTTTGTATTATAATGTTGATGTTTGCGAGGTATCCCAACATGCTTGTTAAAAAGAACGTTCAGTGTACTGTATAACCAAACCTTCCTTCAAAATTCTCAAACCGGAGTTTGCGAATACTTCAGAAGTCCACTACGAAAAATGTTCTATGATAAGGTCTAACGCGACATGAATGACAAAAAATGTCAATGATCAAGTTCCCTGTTCCCTACTCAGAACTTCCACATATCCACCATATATACGTATACAAATATCTACCACCGGCACTGATAAGTCTGTATCTGTCCACATATAAGCACAGTCGAATTTATGACGAGCATGAATGGCCACACAATTCTCGTGCTGGCCCACAATAAAATATGTATTACCACCTCAATAAATTACCAAATGGTATGCCTGATAATTTTTTCATGTTAATGTTGACAAATCAAGAGGTGAATGAGCTAACCAGCAATCGATTTTGTGGAAGAATGTAAAGCAACCACAAATATCTCATGCAAGGATGTAAGTAAGATATGGCGTCAAGTAAGTTGACTTTGACTTCTGAGAAAATAGTTAGCTGCGAACATAACAACTTAACTGACCTTTATCCTCCCCCTGAGATAAATTTCTGCGAGAGCACATAATCGATGTTATGACTTAGCCCGCATTAGCATACATCCCACAGCAGCACAGAAGCGACTGCCAAATGCAGAATTATTGGGGTTTGAGTAGTATAAATATACCAAAGTACAAATAAGGATACTGAAATACACCCTCCCCACTCCCTGCAACCCATAACCTTCAGTTTTTAATCCCAACAAAATGTTTTTGTGAAAATTATCCGGATCATCTTAAATCGAAGTTCGAGCGATATTTATCTTTTCAATTTTTGGCGGTACTTCCCAGTTCCAGACGAGCCAATAATTGGCGCACAGACAGACAGTTCGCGATTACAATACTTCGCCGCCAGAAGCCGTGGGAGGTAAACATGTGAATTACGGGGTAGCTTTTGTCTTTTTATCAATAACTTGATTTGATAAGAAGGAAAATAATCACGAAAGATTTTCTTAACTTCTTAGGTTGCACAGTAACTTTTGTTTATTATTTTAGTATTGAGAAGATAACATTTATCAAAAACGTTTCATTTTGTTTTATTCTACCAGAATTTGTGAAAACGCAGATGAGATTATTGGATTGGTCAGAGAGAACGTCAGACTGACTCCTTTACAAAAATTGTTCCAAGTAAAGTCATAGAAGAACAATAAAAATATAATGTACTCAAGTATCGATCGATGGTCATGGTTGGATGTCTAGATCCAACCTGAATTCCGGTAACAATTACAAAACAAATCAATATATCCGTCGCCTAAGGTCCATTATTTGATCGTTTCTCCCCGTTCCGCTTTAGCAAAACTCATCAATCGAAAGAAAGCAATCGCAAGCAGCCAGAGCTGGAGAATAGAGCTCCCTTAACGGCACGAGAGACTAAAAAGCTGCAATGAGTTGTCACGTAGCAATCGATAAATGAAGGAAGAGTGCGCGAATACTGCGCCATGATTAGCATTTCTTTCGTGGATTGTCTCGCATACCTCCGACGGCGCTTCTCCCCATGCCCCTTCGCCCCAGGCTCACCCCCTCCATTCCATATCCCTCCCGTTACTTGATTTCCCCTCTAGCCTTTCCGACGGCCAAAGGCGGAGGTGTACAGTTTTTCTCGAAAAAAGCGATGTGTTAAAGATACCCTATCAGTAATGTCGTATCGTGTCATACCCTTATATTTATCTGATACTAGCTGACGCGAAAGACGTTGACCCGTCTTAGGTATGAGCTGGGATGAATAGTGAAAGCGTAAATATATGGAGTATAGGTAATTTCATTGTATAGCAGTGTTTGTACCTCCATGTAGCGGCACCGCCATTCCCTCATCAACTTAAATTGAAAGTAGGCATAAAATTATGTCGAATGAACTTTGTTGCGCCAAATGACGTCATTTGAAAGCAATTATTGTATTTCTGGATATGAGTAAAAAAATGTATAGAATCTGGCCGATTTTCAGAAACCAATGAATGTGACTCTGTTGGTGGTACCAATGGAGTCAATTTGACTGGCGCAACATAATCCAGGAGGTAAGAAATGAAAGTCCGATAACGGAAGCACCGTTTTTTTTTTTTCGTAAGCAATTTTCTCTCACATAGCGAACTGTCAAACGCCCGTAGCTCAAATAATCATTAGGGTTTCAATGATGTCCCAACTTAAAAAAAAGATGAATGGAATAGGTAGAGTCGTTCTCACGTTATGGCGTGACCAAGGGAAATATAGATTCATTATAAGCTTGGCCTGTATGTATGTATGTAACTAATTTCCAGAAGTTTGATTAATTTGAAACTTCGCACACGTATGTTTTGTTAGTGCGCGGTGTGAGTTTTTGAAAACGCAAAAAAACGGGGAAAATCATAATTTATAACTTTATACATAACCACTTTTCAGATATCACAAAACATAGATTACCCGACTCGCACAGCTAGTGTGCAACTCCAGCAGGCAAATGAACTGAGTCAATAACTCAACTGCTTCATGTAGATTTTCAGCGGGTGTCTCATTTTTTTGCAGCAATGCATAGTATATAAGCTTCTAGCCCCAGTAATGTAACGCACCTATCAGCGCATATTCCACACACAAATGTTTCCTGGTACGTTTGCCCTTGAAACTTGGACAAATATTTGCAGACGCGACACGCGTTTGGTAGGAACGATTCTTACGCTGAACTTCCTCCGCGTCTAACTGCATCGCCGGTAGGGATGATCGCCGGGGCCTCGATCTCGAGATACATATATAGTAGTATCGTGGCTGGCGTTTATGACATGCTCTCCTGGTGTGGTTCAACAGCGCTGTCAAATGGTCGATACTTCAAGGCAAAGAAGAAACTAGCGTCAGGTAATCAACTATAGAGTATCGACTAACTGTATACAGGGTGGCGCATCGAAAACGACGCATTTACTGGCAGCTCAGTTTTTTTGGAAAAACGCTCAGAACCGTCGATTTTGTTTTCGAGGGGGACACAAGTTTGGCAAAAAATCACGTTAGCACGTGCAGCCCCCTAAGCGGGGGTGTCACCACCCCCAAAATGTTAAATAGAAAGGGGGGTCGAGTGAAACCTTATTTTAAAGGCCTCTCAATTCCCTTTATAATGATATAAAATTAATGTACTTCAGTTCAGTAGTTTTGAAGATTTATTGATTTAAAGCTTAAATAAAACTAATACATCATCATTAGTGGAGATCAATACATTTGGCAGCAAAGTAATTTAAAAATGAAGAATGAACTGACCCGTTAGGCAAGTAAATGTTGAAAATGGCCACCATGACTCTCCATGCAATAATAAAGATTTTGCAGGACTTCTAATGATCTTGGCTTAGTAGCATAGATTTTGCTTTTTAAATGACCCCACATAAAGAAATCCAAAGGTGATAAATCTGGCGATCTTGGGGGCCATTCAATGACACCTCTTCTACCAATCCATCGATCTGGAAACGTCTGATCTAAATATTGTCGAACACGTAATGCGTAATGTGGTGGGGCACCATCCTGTTGGAACATCAACCTATTCGCAATGTTCTGATTTTCAATTATGGCTGTTAAAGCAGGATCTATGGCGTCATCCAGTAATTCCAAATACATTTCACCGGTCAAATTTCCACGTAAAAAAAAGGACCAACTAAATGATCGCCAAAAGTACCAGCCCAAACATTTAATTTTTTATGGCTGCTGTGTATGAACCTCATGATAAATTCTGGGATTAGAAGCGGACCAATATCGGCAATTATGACGATTTACTACACCAATGTGGTGGGGCACCATCCTGTCGAAACATCAGCCTATTCGCAATGTACCGCCGATCATTCTGATTTTCAATTATGGCAGGATCTATGGCGTTTTCCAGTAATTCCAAATACATTTCACCGGTAAAATTTCCAGGTAAGAAAAAAGGACCAACTGGTCGCCAAAAATTCCAGCCCAAATATTTAATTTTTGTGGCTGCTGTGTATGAACCTCACAATTTACTACGCCATTTAAGAAAAAGGAACATTCGTCGGAAAAGAAAATGTTGAATAGAAAATGTTCATCGTTTATAATTTGTTCACTCATATCTTCACAAAATTGTCATCGCCGATCAAAATCGTCTTGATTAAGTTCTTGTACCAGGTGAATTTTATACAGATGAAAACTATGGGCCTTTAGAATCTGTTGGACAGTACGTCGACTAACACCACACACAGTCTCCAATTTGCGGGTACTTAACGCAGGATCTACATAAACTTGCCCTAAAACCCCCACTTCTATTGCTTCGTTCCTTATGGGATTTTCAATGTTACGTTTTTTATTGGCGACTGACCCAGTTTCTCGAAATTTAGCTACAAGTTCTAGATCATATTTTCGATGCACGTTACTGTTCTCAAGTCGCTCATTAAATATTTCTGCGGTTCTATTGACGCACTGAATATTTCCGAAAAATGTTTCGATAATGTCAACTCTTTCTGCTGTGAGATATACCGTGGTTAATTTATATAATAAAGCGTTACAAGTTATTTTAGCAACAAAGTTTGGTCAAATCAATCGCAAACTATGTACTAAATTCCTATTTGAAATAAGTACGAGATATTTACTTATCTTTCTTCAAGAAATAAGTTTTTTGTCAGAAAAAAAACGCTCCAATAGCTATTTTCAACAACAAAATGATAAACAAACCATGCGCGTAGTGAATAAAAGCATTTACTTATTAAGTAAATTCTTTTAGTCAAATTTCTTCTGAAAGTAGTACAAACTAATCTGATGTACGTATTAAAGTCTACTTTAAGCTTTAAATCAATAAATCCTCAAAACTACTGAACTAAAGCTCATGTATTTTACATCATTATAAAGGTAATTGAAAGACCTTTAAAATAAGGTCACTCGACCCTCCTTTCCATTTAAGATTTTAGGGTTGGTGTCACCCCCGCCCAGAAGGCTGCACGTGTTAACATGATTTTTTGCAAAACTTGTGTCCCCCTCGAAACCAAAATCGACGGGTCTGAGCGTTTTTCCAAAAAAAAACTGAGCTGCCAGTAAATGCGTCTGTTTCGTTTTCGACGCGCCACCCTGTATGTTACCGATTTTACGATAAACTAGTTTTTCCTGGGCCAAATCAGTTTATCCTAGCAGCGATAGGATGAACTAGCTATCAGGACCATCTAACAAGGTTTGTTCTGCCTCGACCCTTGGAAAGTAAGAGAGCCGAAGTGGTAGCCTATCATTTAAATGATATACTCGTATTTTTAGCTTTCGGGATTCCATGCATTGTACAATCTGACAATGACCGGGAATTTGCGAATCGTGTAATTTTAGAAGTGACACGCTTATGGCCGAAACTTGAAATCGTGTTATCGAAAGCAACGACATAGCCAAAATCGAAAGAGCAAATCGAGATATTGAAAACATGCTGAGTACTTTGATGAGTGACAGCCAGACAACTGAATGGTCAGAAGGAGTACGGTACAGTTTACAAAAAATCGGGCATTCCATTCTGGAATTAAATAATCGCCTCATATGAGGTAATCTTTGGTGCGGAGCCCAAGGTGGCCTCTCTACTACTTCCCTGCCTTCGAAACTGCTAAAGGATATTGAAGACGAGGACGATTTTCGAAAACGAAGATAAATATGGAAGATAGGTATGGAGACGATGGCATGGATGGAACCTCACAAAATATTTCAGAAGTACGTTAAGAGGCTGCGCAGGGCCTTTAAAAACAATCCAAAAAGATGAAAGCAACCTCTCACAAGTCGCATCCACCAGCGACAGTTGGAGAAGATGTAAACGGGGCTAAAGGAGATCTTCGGAACGTTATTGGAGTTGTGCTTGAAGCATCTGATGACGGATGTTATAACATTGGGACAAAAAATTTAAAAATGCGATTGCTTATTTTACTGCGGTTTTTATTTTATTAGAATTAAATATTTTCATTTCAGAAATGAATTTGATATATGCGCACAAAAGTTTTTATTTGAAGAAGAAGAAGTGAACTTTGTTAAGAGCCGCAGCGATCAAACATTCAGTTGGAACAGGCCAAGGTTTTTTTAAGTGTAATTGCACCAAGAAGTGTACGTCAAATCTATGTATTTGCAAAAAAGATAACGTTCTGTGCAACTCGACATGCCATATAATAACAAGTTAATAATAAAGATTATTAAACATGTTTCAATTAGTAGTAAAAACCTTACTTTTGTGAAGAGACTGTGTGAAGACTAGGAAAAATCGGTTTTGCCTAATCACACTTTATTGGTCTCAGGATAAATCAGTTTAGACTAGGATACACTAGTTCATCATATCGCTCTTCGGATACACTGATTTGGCCTAGGATAAATTAATTTATCCTAAAATCAGATTTGTCCGGTAACATATACGAGTATAAAACTGCTTGGTTTAGTTGATCTGCTTGATTTTTTTGTGATACATCTTTGTAGCTAGCTCAAAGGACTAACTTTGGCCGAACATAGTGCTTTATGGATCAATGACAGCGTTGCTTAGGAGGTGCAGGGTCAACCTACTTGACATCATTTGTTTAAGTTGTGGTCACGCCACGTGACAACTGAGGCCTCCGAATTTTTGTTATCATTCAGCGATTCAGAACAAAGTTTACCCACTGTTTAATGCCATTACTGAATATCTTACCTATTGTTATTGCAGGCAAGCTGTCATCGTAATGGTACGAGTCTATTATAAATTGCACCTCGACGCAATCCAGCTGGCTCCATGTAGCCGTACACCTCCCTGAAATTTAATATTCATGAAAAAATCTCAGAGGAATCTTTATGGTGTGCAGTAAATGCGTTTAAAGAACCTGTTAGATGTTTTCGTCGAGGTCGAAGAAGACAACGGATACTAACGTACGGCTGAGAATCACAGGGTCGCAAAATATCGATCGAATCTCAATCATTAATTCTTGTTGATATCTCATATCCTTGATAGGCATTTTTTGTTTTGCTCTACTTTAGACACAAAACACTACACAAGTTCATAGGGCTTGTTCTTCTTCAATCCCCGGAAGCAAGAGGCATTTATCGTGTTCCTCAGAACTTTATTTTGGACTCTGGATAATTTCGACACTGTTGACAACCCCATAGAGCCACACTGATTTTAAGATCTGATTATAGATCATACTCTTTTTTTTGATACGGTGCTTCTATTTGAGCCTGGTGTCAAAGGTCATATATATATATATATATATATATATATATAAGTATTTAGCGTTTGACTTCAATGCACAGTGGTCTAGAACATCGGAAAGCTGTCAAAAATACGGTATTTGTTCGTTTATTAGTAGTGTTTTTTTATGTGATGATTTCAAATCTGAGGTTAGTTTGCTCTCTATCAGGGCAGCTGAAGAGCAGTGCAAGGTCACATCAAGGTCACATCAAGGTCACTTTTCACAGAAGCCATTGATCCCAACCACATGTCATTTAGGTTTTTCTATTACACCAACCAACGAGAGTTGTTAAGAACCCTGCAGTCAGTAAGAAGGAAGATTCATGTTTTGTAACAGGGTGTATTCATGTGGAACAATTCTTATTTGAATGATCAAGCTTTATGTTTTATTTGACTTCCCACGCCAATTGACAGGAATGATTTGTAATCGTGAAAAAATTCGTAACTTTAATGATATGCTTCGTAGACTAGCATAGAATAGATTTATTAGCCACATGGTGTAATGATACATATCGTACAGTGCACTTTGTCAGGTTAAGAAGTGTTCTATCAACACATACAAATAACACGATAATAACGTTTGAACAAAAAAGGAGCAAACGAAATGAAACATGGACAAAGATGATAAAATGTTCCAAAACTGAGTGATTAGATATACACGAAAACATTTATACATCAAAATTATTTACATCTGTATATATCATCACCAAAAGCCCTTGTCACTTATTTCCGTAGGCATATCTGTCTGTCTGTTGGTCAGTCTGTCGGCTAATCCTTCGCCCTTCATTAACCTAGAAAGTACCGGTCGGATCTTGATGAGCTTTTGACAGTCGATTCAGTGGCGGCGAAGCTACAAATAAAAATGGAAAAAATTAACGTCGCTCAAACTCGTTTATTAACTTCTGAACATTTTCAGAAAAACTGAAGGAGTTTAGACCTTAGTTGAGCGATTTTAGGAGATAGACGACGGTCCGTCTCAATTTTTGATACTCTCATATTAATACGCTTTTAATTCCGGTAACTCTACGTACCTATTAGACATGTTTCACGCGTACATTTTCCTTTAGAACTTAAAATAACACACTGATGTCTGACCGATGGGTGGTTCGCCCCAGTCATGATGACTAGCGAGGATAGTGACAGCAGCGTTGCCAGATGGTCCGTTGTGTCAGTAGAGTAGGTAAGCTTCTAGATCGCGACGTTGTCATTTGGGCATGACTATGGACTAATTGTCTGACTGACTTGATCCATTCAAATCCATTCAAGTTTGTTGTTATATTAGTAGCTAGCTTTTTTTCAGAAGCGCTTACTTGTGCCATGCATTATCTCAGCGTTGCAAGGGAAGTGCAGAGTCAATCTACTTGACGCCACTTTTTGCTAATGCATCAACAAAGGGTAAAATAATCTTTATATGCTGCACGAGAATAACACTTGGAATTATTGTTCTATATTCGAGAAACGCTCCGTATAAATTATGTGAACACCACAAAGAGCAACCAATGCAAAATCAGTACTTGTTTGTCTGATCTTCCTAATAATATAGGTTACACGTCTAATATTATAAACTGTTTACTGAATAGCAGTCCGGTAACAAAGACATCACTGAGCTGTAAAGCACTGGTATCAAGCCGATATTCAATAATACTGATTTGTGTCTAGGCCACCCGGTAGAGGTGCACGCGCGCCGTGCAAGGCACACTGCGAATCCATTGGATTTTTCTTTTTTCGGTGGATCACCCACTCGTCATTGTAGCATGATTGTCCGTTGGTTGGTCGTTGCAGCACATCTAACTGCACCCATATTGACCCGCGGGCTACCAAACAAACCCAGAAACTGGTCGTGGTCGTTAACAATACAGTTCGCCTGGCTGGTTCTGCCTGAGATGCTGATTTTACGCGTTGCTTCCTATAGGGTGATTCTTCTACTTCCGACGCCAATGCCAATGGGGGATACTGTGGAAAGTTAGAAGTAGATTGAGCCAGGTAGGTTGGCGATCATGTTGGCTTAGGCTACCTTACCATCAGAAACGCATTTTCCACATATACATTTGGCAGTTCAACCTCCGACCACACTATCACCGCCAAGCGGGAGCAAAATTTGCCATCGCTGTTTGTATGTCAGTCTGTTAATCTTCTAATACGAGGGATGTCTTTTAAGTTTTGCATATGGAAATAAAACAACACGGTAGGTAGTTTTAAATGACTTTATTGTTTTTAGAAGTATTCTCCACGAAGATTAATACACATGTGCATGCGCTCGAACCAATTTTCGAAGCACTTATTCCACTCGTTCGTTGGCAGATCCAAAACGGCAATTTTGAATGCGTCAACTGCTTCCTCTGGTGACTGGAACCTTGGACTACGCAGTATGTTTTTAATTTTCGGGAAAGTAAAGAAATCGTTAGGACTTACATCAGGACTATACGGAGGATGGTCCAATAATTTCACGTTTTCTTCCGTTAAATACTGCCTTGTTTTTTGGGCTGTGTGCGAGCTTGCATTGTCTTGGTGGAGGATGATTCTTTCTTCGGGGTTGATTTTTCTAAGCTCGGTGATGACTTTTGGCAAACAAATGGTGGTATACCAATCCGCAGTAACAATTCTTTGCTCATTAAGAGGAGTTGTTGCAGTATGACCTGCTTTTGACACAAATGTCGCGACCATCTTTTTCGAAACACGGATGACTTTTGTTGGCTTTTATCACCTTGGAACACCCAAACAGTCGACTGTCGTTTATTTTCTGGTTCATAACATTAAATCCACGATTCATCACCACTAACAATGCTGTACACATCTTTTGAGTTCCCGGAATTGAAACGGTCAAGCGTTTTTTGACACCAATTAACCCTGGCTGCTTTCTGCTCTTCAGTCAACAGGTGGGGTATCCAACGAGAAACTAATTTTCTTACTCCTAATTCTTCATGTAAAATTTTTTGAATTGAGGTCTTTGAGATTTTCAAGGATACCTCAATCTCGCGATATGTCACATGTCTATCTTCAATTATGAGTTTGCGCACAGCATCGACGTTTTCCTGGGTGACTTACGTTTTTGGTGCAGCCACCCTGGGATCGTCGCTACGACTCACCCGTCCACGTTTGAATTCTCCATACCAACGGGAAATTGTCGACTTATGTGGCGCTTCGTTACCGAAAACAGACAATAACTCAGCAAGGCATTCCTGTTGCGATAATTGTCTATGAAAGTTGTAATAAATTATGGCGCGAAAATGTTCTCGGTTGAGTTCTATTTTTCTAATGACTTGGTGACACTTAAAAATTCACTCTAGTGAGAACACTGCACGTATTGTTGTGAAACTTTGAATTTAAGTTTACTAAGGAGTGAGGTTAAAATTCAGTACTGACGTTCGATCCGCGCGGCCTACTATGTTTCTATATGCAAAACTTAAAAGACATCCCTCGTAACTAAGAAGAAACGGATATCAGCCACCCATCTGCAAAGCTTACTTATAATAGAAAGCAGATCTGTGGACCTATAGTTGTAAGGGTCGGCCTTAGATTGTTTTCTGGGACTGGCCGGACATGAGCAAATTTCCAGTTTTCTGGGAAAGTGCCGGATTCGTAAGATATCTGAAAGAGACGCGAAAGAACTGAAGCAAGCTCCGCTGCACATCCCTTCAGTACAACAGCGAGAGTCAGTAGCCCGAATTAGAAGCTTTGTTGATGTCGAGTGACAAGGGCACTCGTCTTACGGTCGTATGCTTACAGCATAGTTTAGAGAACCTTTTGGATTGACGACACCAGGGCGTTAGAAGAAACGTCCATGATGGAGTTGGCAGCAAGCGCCTCAGTCTTAGCCTTTGAGTGGGTTACAATCGTTTCATCCTGCTACGTAAGCACTGGAAGGCTACGTTTTCTTCAATCTACTTCACCAGCATCCAGAAAGTGCGACTGCTTTCTAGATGCGACATTACCATGTGCCTAAAGCTTGCATATTTGGCATTGCGAAGGGCTTTGATAGATTTGTTTCTGGACATCGGCGTGTCTGTTCTCTCCAGTGGGGTTTCGTAAGGTTTCCTCCATAATACAAATAACGAATTTTTTACTGGCGGATATACGCCCATACAATTTGTCGATTCTGCAAAAACAAGTTAAACTGCCCTGTAAAACAACGAGACCTCCTGTCCATTGTACGTTGACTATGGCAAAAAACAGTACCAAGTTCGGAGGCGGTTCTGCAGAGATCAAATCAATCAAACAAGTAATGGCTCAAGCTTTTGTTCTTATTGACCATTAAAAAGGAGCATCCTATAAAATGTTTTTTTTGACCTTTACGTGATTGAAACACCATTTCAAAATAATAATTATTAATTTAGATTTCCAGATAGATGATTGCAATCAGAAAATATTGGCGGAAAATCCAAACTTTGTAGAAAATAAAAATGTTTCATGTGCCCAAATCTAAACTACATTTATTTAATGCTGTTTGGTCGGATAGCTAACCCTTAAACGACAACATGGGGTCGCCCGTGACCCAGCCGAATAATATTTAAGTCATATTTCTCACGAATATTCTGCTGCAGCCGTCTCCCTCCACCTAACTTTCAAGCTTGGTCATTAGTATTATCACACAAAGCGATGATTGCGGTCGACAATTATTATCCGATTTATAGGTTATTGGGGTCGCCCGTGACCCGTGTTGTTATTTGCGGAATAAAAAACTATGTCTACGCATAAAAGATATTTAAGTGACAAAGAACTCGAAAAGATTGTAAGACACTACGAAAGAGGGAAGAGGATAGTAACTATAGTAATAATGACTTGAGTGATAGTGGAAGTGAAGCTGAAGATCGTTAGGAAGAAGAAAAAGTGGAGGTCGACGAAATAGTGTATGAGCCTATTAAAGACGAGTCATCCGACGATGAGATACTGTTAGCAGATCTACAAAGAAGAGTGATTTATGGAAAAAATGGTTACAAATGGAACTTGAAACCTTTTCATGCAAAAAATTCACGAACAATGAAGAAAAATTTGGTTCTGCATCTTCCTGGACCTAAAGGGGCAGCACATACTTGCGAAAACCGAATATGAGTTGTGGAAATTGTTCTTTGATGAGAACATCATGCATACAATTGTTACAAATGAAGAAATAAGCAGCAATCAGACACAGTTTTAAAGATCACAAAGATATACAGGCCAGACCGATAAAACGTAATTAGAAGCACTTTTTGGTTTACTATACATAAGTGGTATATTGAAGAATAATCATCATGTTAACCTAGAGGAGCTGTGGTCTAAAAAGTATGGCGCACCAGTTTTTAGAGTCATCATGAGCAAAAACAGATTTTCTTTTCGTATAAAAAGTCTTTGATTCAATGATAAACCAACCCGAAACCAAAGAAGAGAATTAGATAATGTTTGTGCTATTCGAAATATTTGAGAAAGATATGTTGAAAATTGTCGAAATGCACGCTAACGGAATACGTTACTGTTGATGAACAACTTATGGGTTTTCGAGGCCGCTGTCCATTTCGCATGTAGCGTATATCCCAAATAAGCCTGATAAATACGGCATCAAAATAATGATGTTGTGTGATGCAAAAACGTTCTATATGTTTTCAGCAGTACCATATATTGGCAAAGAAGGTCGTGCAACTAACCTTCCGTTACCGACACAATATATTCTAAAATTACCCGAACTAATTCACAAAACTTATAGGAATATCACTGTAGATAATTGGTTTTCCTCTATGGACATGGCAAAATCATTGAAGGAAGTAGAACTAACGTTTGTGGAAAAATAAACCAGAAATTCCAACCGAATTTCTTAAACCAAAAATATTAGAGCCTAACAGATTTGCTTTAGATGGAGAGGTAGTTTTGGTGTCTCATTTCCTAAAAAAAAATAAGATAGTAATACTCATGTAAACAATGCATAACGATAACGAGGTTGGCCGGAATTCAGGGAAATCCAAAATTAATTTATTTTCTAATGCTATCAAAGGTAGAGTCGATGTTTTTGACCAGCTATGTCAGTCCGTATCAAGATTGAAAATATGGCCTCTTAGAGTATTATACGGTATGCTTGATGGGGGTGCTGTGAATTCTTATCTGATCTACGAACCCAATAGTTTTAATACTATGAAAACACCGCGACTAATGTTACTAATGCAGCTGGGTGAAGAGCTTGCCAAATAACACATGAAGAGGATGCTTGAAATAAATTTATCACAGGTATTGGATATAGCAGAACGGGATATTGTAAACCAGGTATCACCTATACTGGAAACCAAAGGAAATAAGCGCTGCTCCATATATGTCCCAGAACTGTAGGCAGAAGAGGCAGAGATAACTGTGTAACATGCAAGCGTAATTTGTGCGCCGAACACAGCCAGGCTGTTTGTTCATTTTGTATTTAAGAATGTTGTATTCCTTATGTTTTCTCTGCCTAAAACTAATTAATTTTTTTATTGAAAAATATCATCAATAACAGTAGTCCTGCTTGGGGTCACATGCGACCCCATGTTGTCATCCGACTTTTTCGCGAATTGAGAATGACATCGAAAATTTATATTTGCTAAATATCATATTTAAATACTGACAAGATTATCTGCAGTCCTGTAGTCGATAAGCTACCAATATTTTGCATCCAAAAGGTATAGAAAAGTCTCTAAGGCGCTGTATTATCTGATACTTCAGTATTGCCAAGCGTAGATAGTAGCTTGGGTATCTATCACATAGAAGTGAAGCGAACACGCAGCTCTCACTTATTTCAATTGGAATTACAAAGTAAATGATAATAAAGCTATTTAGTCTTTTCACTGATAGCTAATAAATGCTTGTTCTTTTAAATTACTATTTAATTAAAATTTTTTGTTCGTTCCTTAATTTTCAGTATTTATGAATATATTTTGAATGGGTTAAGCTAGCGAAATGAATTTTGGGACGACGAATTGATGCATGTATTTTTTAAGAACATTTTTAGTTTCATATTGACAAGCCTTACTTCTATCTATCTATTGCAAACATGTTAATTGATGATTCCAAAATGGCCGCTAAGTTTCATCTTACACAATTTTTTTGAATGAAATGAGGGGTCATGTGATACTTCATTTTGAAGCCCTTTATGAGCACTTCTTAACTCTAAATTTACTATCTTTCAAAATAGCAGACTGGCAGACTGCTAAAGTTGAGGGTATTTATACACAGCATCACTCATAGCTCAACAACCAATCATAAGAAACTGGTATGGTACATCAATCCTCTTTTTTTCGGAGGGTCTATCTAAGTGTGCAATCAAATATGGGACATTCCGTTCAAAAAGATTTACTGATTTTGGCATTATTGAATGAAATATTCCACGCATCCGCATTCTAGGAAAAGCAGACTGGTTGGTGTAATATACTAGATGATTGGTTGAGCTATAATTAGACGATAACGCTTGACCTTGTCAGCACTCCATTTTGGAAGATATATTTATAGGGTCATACAGAACTCATGAATGACTTCAAATGAGGTATTAGATGACCTAACATTCCTCTTATACATATTACAAGATGGTTCCCCACCGCCATTTTGGAATTTTTAAAAATTCAGCTCGCTTGGTCCGTTCATAAAATAATTTGGGAGGTGAGTTCTTGAAAGCTACTATACAGGGTGGCGCATCGAAAACGAAACAGACACATTTACTGGCAGCTCAGTTTTTTTTTGAAAAACGCTCAGACCCGTCGATTTTGTTTTCGAGGGGGACACAAGTTTGGCAAAAAATCACGTTAACACGTGCAGCCCCTGGGCGGGGGTGACACCAACCCTAAAATCTTAAATGGAAAGGGGGGTAGAGTGATATCTTATTTTAAGGGTCTTTCAATTCCCTTTATAATGATATATTAATGTACCTCAGTTGAGTAGTTTTGAAGATTTATTGATTTAAAGCTTAACTAAAACTAATACATCATCATTAGTGAAGATCACCATGCAATAATAAAGATTTTGCTCAAAACGTTGCCGCACATTTTGCAATATTTGAGGAGTAATTTGAAGGCACTCATTCACAATTCTTTGTCGCAGGTCTTCTTATGATGTTGACTGAGTAGCATAGATTCTGCTTTTTAAATGACCCCACATAAAGAAATCCAAAGGTGATAAACCTGGCGATCTTGGGGGCCAATTCAATGGCACCTCTTCTACCAATCCATCGATCTGGATACGTCTGATCTAAATATTGTCGAACACGTAATGCGTATTGTGGTGGGGCACCATCCTGTGGGAACATCAACCTATTCGCAATGTACCGCCGATCATTCTGATTTTCAATTATGGCTGTTAGTGCAGGATTTATGGCGTCTTCCAGTAATTCCACATACATTTCACCGGTCAAATTTCCAGGTAAGAAAAAAGGACCAACTAAATGATCGCCAAAAATACCAGCCCAAACATTTAATTTTTGTGGCTGCTGTGTATGAACCTCATGATAAACTCTGGGATTAGAATCGGACCAATATCGGCAGTTATGACGATTTACTACCCCATTTAAGAAAAAGGAATATTCATCGGAAAAGCAAGTGTTGAATAGAAAATGTTCATCGTTTATAGTTCGTTCACTCATATCTTCACAAGATTGTAATCGCCGATCAAAATCGTCTTCATTAGTATCCGTTGGACAATACGTCGACCAACACCACACACAGTCTCCAATTTGCGGGTACTTAACGTAGGATCTACATAAACTTGCAATAAAACCCCCACTTCTATTGCTTCGTTCCTTATGGGATTTTCAATGTTGCGTTTTTTATTGGGGGCTGACCCAGTTTCCCGAAATTTAGCTACAAGTTCTAGAACATATTTGCGATACACTTTACTGTTCTCATGTCACTCATTAAATATTTCTGCTGTTCTATTAGCGCACTGATTATTTCCGAAAAATATTTCGATAATTTCAACTCTGTCTGCTGTGGAATATACCGTGGTTAATTTATGCAATAAAGCGTTACAAGTTATTTTAGCAACAAAGTTTGGTCAAATTAGTCGCAAACTATGTACTAAATTCCTATTTAAAATAAGTACGAGATATTCCCCTATCTTCTCATTTACTTATTAAGTAAATTGTTTTAGTCAAATTTCTTCTGAAAGTAGTACAAACTAATCTGATGTACCTACTAAAGTCTACTTTAAGCTTTAAATCAATAAATCTTCAAAACTACTGAATTGAAGTTCATGTATTTTTGTCACCCCCGCCCGGTCGTGAAATGGGATCAAGTAGTTTTTGGTTGAAAAGTTGTCCCTCCTGACAAATGTTGTGACGTGTCTCTGCGTTTTTTTCTTTTAATAAGTGGTTTTCGATAAATCCGTGTTGGGAAGTTTTCAAATGTTGATCTTCTAAATACTTTATTTCGGCATGAACTAATCGGTATAAGTGATATTTTGTGTTCACTCCTTTGTAAAAGCAGACTTATATTGACTTACATCCTAACTTTTACTTGACACTTTTGTGTAATCAGAGTTAAGTTCACCTATGCGAAGTAACAACAATTTTTTTCTTTATGAAGTTCGTATAAAAAGACATATCTATACTTGTGTCACGTATCGATGTCCAGTTTTATTTGTGGAAAACGAAATAAGTGTCATTATTCCCATTTTCCTAAAATATGAAACGAGAGCGGTAAAGAATTTTCGAGGAAAGAGAGGTAAATCCACTTGTACATCTTTCCAAAAATTGAAATATTTTGGAGCCTAGAACCAATTCTACATATACCTCTTTTCACCTCTTTCGTGACCATCAATATTCTGTGTGTATATTTAGTGTTTTAGGGTAATCTGTTCTAACGGAGAAATCGTATTTACAAACTACTAGAGAAAAATAATGCTTCAGCCACCAATGAGGAGAAAAAGAAGTAGATTTCAACTAAGCTTTGTATTTTATTATTTACCTTTTAAAAAATACAACAATGAAGCAAGTATATGTTCAAGACCGGTAGGTTTATATGCTTGATGATGTATTAGATACCAGTAGTTATTTGAAATGTTCATAAAATTTTACCAATTTTATTACTTATACCTCATCGACCGGTTAGTAGATGGGATAATCAAAGCTCTTTATTCGATTTAATCATATATATCCAAGAAGCATTAGTATTAGTGCATAGGAAGTGCACCTCTATCTTTCTTTCACTGATTTAATGTCCATATTATTTTCAATTTAAAATACGATTTGTTTTACAGATGTCAAATTGACCGCAGCAGGCTCTGCTGATAATACATCTAAGAATTCATTACGGGTTATTACTGATACCATGTGTATCAATAATAGTGAGCCGACAGTGACCCAGAACCAGGTACAAACAAATGAAGTAGAACTTGCTGTAGAGCCTTGAGAAAATGATGGTTTCAATATACCCAACAAGTGCGGAAAGTGATACTTTTCCGCATGCGATGGCACAGTGGCGGCTCGCAAATCCAAAATTACCTATTCTTTCTGTCAGTTCGATCCTGCGCTCCTTCTTGGCAGCAAATTTGTCAATCACCTTCCCGTTGAAATTTTCCATGGTCGAAATAAATTCCTTTTCAATGGACAGCATCGACAACGCTGTAAGGCGATCCTGGGTCATAGTATTTCGAAGAAAGGTCTTGATTCTTTTCAATGTTGAGAAATTTCGCTCAGCCTCTGATGTTGACACAGGAGTTGTAACAATAATTTCTAATAGATTTTTTGTTAACTTTAGTGTTTCCTACAAACTATTTTGTATCAAAAATTTCAAAAGAGACAGAGCTCCCTGTAAATCTCGGCAATCATTCCGTGCATAAATACAGACAACTCTGTCTTTAAACGACTTTTTTCTAATTCGGGATAAGCCAAGCAGGTAGTTTCCAACTTGTAATCAGGAAACTTACTACAGTATTCTCCAAAGTGTTCGGGGAAAAAATCTATGCGGCTACCAAATGATCTTTGAATTGAAATCTGTCATTTGCTATTATTTGCTGACTGCTATTATTACGCCGTCTCCTTTTGTTGCCTTGGGGTTTAGTGCAAATACTTTTGGCTTAATTTATTATGTCATCAATTTTATTTTTCTCATCGACAATACATTTTTCAAAATTATTTATAGCCGTTTTAACTTGCTCTGGCTCGGTTTTTCTCTTCTGCAACTGGTTGAACAAGATGTAGACGTGAGGCATGACATGATGAAAAAATGTCAACCAAGACACGAAGACAGAATCGTTTAACATACGGCGAATACTGCAAGCTGCCTTGCAAACGGTTTCATTAGTGAAACTTTCTTCTATTTCTTCCATGCATTCAATGAGGGATTCTCTGTTCTCAAACACTACATTTATTGTTCGAATATTGAAATTCCAACGAGTTGTTGCTCCTTGAGGATTTTTTTCCCCACAATTCTGTTCAGTACCTCTACACGTTGAGGAGAATTATTAAAAAATCCCGGAATATCTTTCAAATCCCCAAAGAAACCCGAACTTGGGACATAATCAGGTTTAACTGATGCGCTTAGCAATGCACATAGTGAGCAAACGGATACCTTTGTTTAATTTTTGCCTGTACTCCAGCATTATGCCCGCTCATTACCGCGGCTCCATCATAGCTTTGTGAAATCAGTTTGTTAGGGAATTTTCCTATCAATGGATCTACCGCTCAAAATATGTCTTGTGAGAGTATCAGCGTCAACACGTAATGCACGCGGAAATGGTAGGCATCCGGAAAAGTTATGCGTGCGAAAAGTGATACTTTCTGCACACAGATGCGTGTTGAAATGTATTTTCCTGGTTAATCAATGATGTTAAGTATTTTAAGAAAGATAATTTAATTTCTGAGAAGTGTTACAAAATGGTACCTACTTGTTATTTTATCGATAATTCAATTGTCTTTTTGTTGTAGAAATAAATTGTCCTTCAGAGGAAGGCAGAGCTTTGTTTTCCGGTACAGCAGACACAAGCAGCAACTACACACTTACCGCTCCGCAGAAGTAATTAGTATCTTTTAGTAATGGAATGTACCATGCATTGGCCGGAAGCATAGACCCTACAGGTCTACATGAAGCTCAGCTTCATATAGAGACTACATCTGATACCAGCTTTGATGGTGAAGGAAAGAACAGAAATTTAGTTTCAGAGTGGGTATACAACTAAGACTGGAAAACCAGTACGGACAATTAGATGCAAGGTCTGTCACACATACTTTTCACCTATCAGTAGTTGGCGACCTTGTGAAAGTGAGTAAGTCTTGTTTTCTGACATTCGACAAGTTTTAAGAAAACTTGGTTACTATCGATCACGGAAAAAGCATTTTTTTGACTGATACATCCAAATCTGATGATGAATGAAGCACTGCTTGTTGCATTATCAATGGAAAGCTTTCGTGAAAGGTGTTGTGATTGCATTTTTTCTTTTATAGAGATATTGCAATATAATATTTTTTACAAGAAATGTCGTCTTTGACTATAATCAACAGATAACCATACCTTCTAACGTTTAGACTAGTGTAAATTTTAAATTTTGCAGCAACCTAAAATGAAATCATTTTGGTCTCTTATCTCGGCTAGTACGTTTGTGAGATATTTCTCTTTCCCCATACAGTCGCCAATTATCCTGTAAGCCAAAGTTTCTTGAGGAGAATCTCATGTCATGTCATCTCTCATTGTCAGAGGTTTTGATACAAGGTAAAGATGCTAAATAGAATACGAGCCAAAATTGAACCCTAATAGGCACTAGAAGATGCACCGCATCAGAATGAGGCTCACACGAGTAACATCAATTAGACTTGTGTAAACGTCAGAACACATAGGGGCATAATATAATTCGTGCCTTTTGCAACGCACGCCCACGCATAGATGCACTGAAAGATCTCGACGTATCGCACACATGATCTAAGTACGAGCCATTACTTGAAAGCACGTGTGTCGCAGAGATATAGATGTGACTAGATAGAAGCCAGATTATGAGGTTTTTTATTACTGTGGAGTTTGTAATAAAGGCTACTTAAGCAGAAGACGTATGGGAACTTGCATTCAACCGGGGAAATGGAACAAGGTTGAAATAAATCTCCTCTGGACTGCTCGCTGAAACTACGCTATCTCACTTCTGATCTATATACGGTAGTCTAGTTGGAGCAGGCAGATAAAGGATTGTCACACGTTTTTCTCTCTACACGGAGGTCAATTCTGCGTTACAATAACAACAAGCCGTTTGTGATCATATTATGAGCTACCGAACTATTTAGTACATCCCAGGCTAATTGGCAAGGTGGTGTTGTTATCCAGAAAATTTTGAAAAATATTATGCCGTGTATCCGTAAAGCCAAGGACCAACCAAAAAATGGTTATATGGGTATCTTTTCCAATCAGTAAAACCATATATGTTACTTTTCGAATGTCCACGGTTTTTCAGTTATCGGCATTTTTAAGATTTTTTGGATAATCGCTACTTTTGAGATTGCACTTCTTTTTCTGAAGTCTTCTTTTGCTATTTTTCAAACAGCTTTACAGGATATGTTCTCAAATGATGAACAAAGTTATCAGTGCAAAATTCCAGGTAATGTGGGCACAGCAATCGGCAATCTGCTGTCAATAATATTACACCGTATTCAACATGATCTGTACAAAAAAATTGGTGGAAACATAAAGGATCCATAGATATGAAAAACTTCTGGATTATGTCTTTTAGATAATCAAGTATTCTAAATAGTTCTCTGCAAGATAGACAAATTGCTGTAAGAAATGAGTCTCAAAAGGGCGATGCTTAGTCGTATTTTACAATCTAATCCTACAGGATTGTTAATCAACTGCCAAATCTACGACAGCTCTCGATCTTCGCTTACCGCGTCCAGTTGTACTGATCAGAGTTATTCTAAGGTCGAAACATGCATGTGTCTATGGCAACGAATCTTCAATGATCAAGGATCTTAAATTTCCGTGAGGGGGGTTAAAATCCCCCCATTTTTTGATTGGATTAGTTTATTATATTCTAATATTACGTATTGGATTTGGCTTTGTTGAAAAACAAAGCGTCCTCCTCCTTACTTGCATTGGGGATTACTGAACGGATTTCAGCAGCTCAAGGTAGTCATTCAAAACGGTGGACCTTGTGGTAGCTACCGATATGCAGCGCCATCTATTGGATAGTAGCCGCCACCAAAAAAAATTCGTTCAGTTGGGCTACCATCCGATAGATGGCGCTTCTTTGTAAAGTGCTATCACAGACCTCACAAAATTTAACTAGTCAAAAAGAACCTTTAGGGGCAGTTGGTCGGGGTTCGGGATGGGTCTATGGCAACGAATGTTGCTTCAATGATCAAGGATCTTAAATTTCCGTGAGGGGGGTTAAAATCCCCCCATTTTTTGATTATATTCTAATATTACGTATTGGATTTGGCTTTGTTGAAAAACAAAGCGTCCTCCTCCGTGTGCTATTAAAAAGTATACACCACAGAACATATAATACTAGCTAGTGATGTACTTTTTAGTTCATTTCGGTGAACTAGTTCAATAGATCTCATTCACCGAAACGAACTAGTTCTAGGAACTAGTTCACGAACGAACTAGATTTATGCAACACATAGTACACCATACATTAACGGTTAAAGGTGATCACGTTGACATCTAGTTCGCGAACGAAATATGTAGATTACGCAACGCATATACAGCCTATAGTAGACAGTAGACATGGTTGCCGATCCCGTTTATAATATGATAAATTTCAACAGCTTTACTAGATGCTTTATTCAATTTCGAGCAGTAGATAGCATTTGTTGTCTACATTTCAGCTTTGTTAAAAAAATTATTACTATTATTATTATTATTATTATTATTATTATTATTATCATTATTATTATTATAGGGGCTAAGCAGCATCCGGCACGGTTGATATTTGGATGAATGATCGCTAGGAATACCATATTTAGTTTGCTTTTTAGTTTATAGTTATGTTGATTTATCACATTTTCGTTTTAGTTTTGTTTTTTCCTTATTATCCTTGATAGGAGCTAATTTTTATTTCTTCTGGCCTTTGTAACCTGCAGTCAGCAGCATTTGTTATGTTTTTATAACTTTATGTTTTTGTACAATTTTATGTTGATTCTTTATTATTTATTTTCAAATAAATATTCTATTTTCTGTGTTTTACTCGACGTTTCGATCACTGCTGATTTGCTGAAGTAATAGTTCTAACCATATAAGATCAAAGTCCACGACAATAAATATATGCTTAATATTAATCCGCAGTAGCTAAGTAGCTATCAAAAAGTATATACGTAATACGTATGATTCAGTTTGTATAATAATGTGCCGTTAATACTTGGATTGGTGACCGCTAGGAAACACCACGTGTAGTTAACTTTTCATCTTTTTATCAAAAACGTAAAAATATCTTCTGCTCAAATTCACGATAATATAATATCAACAACATTCTCTTGCATCTGAAAAGTTCCGAATTCTGCTCCGCAGATGGAACATTCTTAGATCTCACGAAAGTTCTTTAAGCTTGGCAACATTTTCCTATCCCACTCTTGGTCTTTCGTTCGTTCACAAGAGCGCCTCTCTTCTCTTGAACCTGTTTCGTTCTCTTTATCTCTTTCGTTCGTTGATTCGCAACGGCGGCGGTTCTGTTAGTTCGTGGTGAACGAGTGAAAGAGTTTCTCGGGGAATGAGGAACTAGTTCATTTAGTTCAGTCAGAAGAATCTTTCGTTTGAACTAGTTCGTTCGCGAACTACACATCACCAGCACATCACTAAATACTACAGAAGTGGAAGCTCCACGTTGAACGATGGCAACACCGATGGGATTTGTCGGACGGTGGCGCCGCCCACTTGCCTAGAGATGGAACTGTGGAAGGAATGCGGAGAATACACCTGGAGTTAGAAATGTCAGGAACGTGCAGGAATTTTATTTGTTCATAATTTGAAATCTGTTGAAAATCATACTTCCGATATTGAAGGAGTATTTAATGAACATGGATTCATAAAATATCCCCAATACAGGTTTTATTTCGTACAGAGGTTTTGCTGTGAACGACTTTCAGAATAATAAAATTTAATGCTAATTATTATGCACAAAATACATTTGCTTTCAGCGAATAATCATATGCTGTAAACATATTTTTTGACGATGGTATAAAACTGTATTACATAACAATATAGATGGCCGTAGGGGTCTCGCTTCAATGAATTGCTTTTTCATAATCTGAAACAATACAGAAAATGCTAATATAATTTTTGCAGTCTTATAAATATATGAATAAACTAGTCGCTTCTAAATAACTTGCTCAGCTTTATGCCTTAAAATTGACAGTTCTATACCTAAACGGTCAGAATCTTGCTTAATTAGGCATGCTTTATATGACATGACCTCATAACTGCCAACTAAAGGATTAGATCCAGAAGTTGATTACAGAGAAAACTATTTTTGGTGATATCTAAAGAATCTACCAACTGCATTACGCCAATATTGGATATTTTAAGCTCACAGCCTGCCTGTAGCACATTATGACAGAGTCTCCTTAACTTCTACATATATCATGAGATTCACAATACATTTCACCTATACCATCACAGCTACTCAGTGTGGCTATACATTTTAAACTCATTTTTAACAAAATATCTCTGGAAGCATCATTGTAGAGAATCCCGACAAGCATCAAGTGACTTAATGTCGGTAATTTGGTTTCCTTAATTTTGCCTGGAGAAGATGACTTTGGCGTTGACAAATCGCCCATAAGACTTTTCATCCCCCTAATATACACTAACATGGAGACGGCAAGGATGTGGGGTATTCAAATCACGGTGAGTTCTTGGAGGTGATACGTAATCAGTAGTAGTCGTCACACACATAAGTTGTAAGGCGCATGTCTAAGCCATTAAGACATCAAGTTTTACGACAATCTGCACAGCAAATAAATGCTGCTTTTTACAAGTGCAATGATTTTTCTGAATAATATATAAATATATAAACTTTATAATTTTTGATAACACTGGAGAAGAGAGAGCTGATGATAAGCGATCGTTTGAATTTTAACATAATCCTCAAGAAAATCAATATCTCGATTTCGTTCAACCAATAGCAAACAATTTTGAATTTTGCTAATCAAACTTTTAACTTGACTGTAAAAGGAAACATCACAAGTTTGTACCAGTACGCACTTTCCCATCATCGGATTTTCATATTTGAAATGTTTAAAGAGCTTTACGTTCATTAACTCACTGTTCGGTAATGTAAACAAAGGGTCATAACAAATTACCAAATTATGAGAAATCTTTTTTCTTAAAAAAAAACTTTATGATTTTTTCTCAACAATGGCTGAAAGTTGCATCCTGCAGTTTGAGGGTGTGAGTACTCTTAGAGGGTAAATATTGGACCCAAAAACTCACCGTGATTTGAGTACCCCACACCCTTGCCGCCACCGTGTAAGTTTTGCTGTTGTCGGCTAAATCTCCGAACTAAAAACTCACCTAATTTCTATTCTCACCCGGTATACACACATACCAACTAGTTGAACATGCCCCGCAGAACAGCACAGCACAGTGATACGTGTTCAGATCGGAGTCAATCCTCGATTTGTCGTAGTTGCTCTGGAATAATTACTGCTTTCCGACAAGGGCATATATCATCATGGGACCACGTCAAGCAGCGTACACGATCTCCACGAGATAGAGCTCCATACATTCATCCAGCATGTAATTTTGTGCGTGCACATTCCAGGGAAATATAGTTACGTTTCGCAATGCCAAGGACGGGTACTGTCGGTGTCGTGGGAGGTGAATCCTTTGCTATCTACTAGACCAGGCGCCGGATGGCAAAATGCGAGTTCCGTTCTTGACGAACAGATAATAACTAAGAAGAAATCAAAGAATAATAATCCGGATCTTGCCGGACCACTTTTTTATCCATTTTTTGAATCCCCTTCCCTCTATGTATTTACAAAACAGTTTTTTTCGTTCCTACTCTCCGATCATTCTGGACATGTAAGATACTTGGTAACTTTTCTCTGAATTTAGTCGTTGTCGACCCATTAGCCATTTAATCTTTAAAAAACCCTAAATATGGTAGTCACTAATAATTAAAAACGGTTGAAAATCAATATTGTTCCCCCTACAAGACCCCAAAGGGAATTTGGAAATGAATCTATTCAAAAGTGATTTTTAAGCTAGTTTTTTAGACCAAAACTTGATTTTTGCTGATTCTACATTCCACCTTCATTAAATTCAAGCCGAAACCAATGCTTGTTTGCCTGATTCATTCAACAACCTATTATCTGTTTAATTATACAAAATTTAATTGAAATAACCATTCAAATTGTTCCATACCATGTACTTAGTATATTACTATTTCCTTTATATTTAGGAGGGAATAAAATAAAATGGACAAAAAGTGGGCCGGTAAAATCCGGATTATTGTTCATTGGCCTTTTCTCATTTGATATCTATTCATAAAGTGTTGTCCTCACATTTTTCTAATTCAATTACGTCCAGCGCCTGCACAAAAGTTGCGATTTTCTACAAATTCTTCAAAATGGTGATAACTCAAAAATCGTGCCTAATTGGATAAACACATAAGTATATGGCTTTTATGTTTGGGAATGACCCCCATCACCACCTTTTCGTGACTTCTGAGACGTCAAAAATTTCGTGAGAAAGGTGGTCAAGCGAAAATGCTGGAAATTATTTTCAGCTTGCTAAAATCGTCCATAGGGGCGTATTTTCAAATTAAAAAATATAAACGTCATAAATGAGTTATTATTATGTTAATTTGCTTGTTTTTCGAACTTTATTCTTTAGGTCACTTTTCCATAGTTGGTTTTGCTTAGGCTGAGGGAAGGGTTGAATGTGATTTCAGAAAAAGTAATCAAACTTGCTTGGCTACACGGCTTTTTGCGGTCTTGGTTTCATTCGACAGAGCCTGAGCTTGCCCTCCTACTCAAGGCTCAATCACAGAGGATTATACAGAGGCGACACTCTGTCAAAAATCAGGTTCTATCAACGCTAACTTGAGTCCTATGCGTTTGGTGGGATTCGTGTTGCTATGACATTTAGGATTTAGGGGCTATGAAAAACAATGAGTTTTATCAATACTATATATAAATATAGAAATAGCTTTTCAAGAATTAATAGTTATTATCTTGCAAAAATGCTTGTGGATAAATGAACACAAATAAATTTCTTGATTATGTTGTTTGACATATAACATTCGTGACGTCTTGCTAACGCGTATCAACGCCCAAGGAAAAAATCCTCCGGGCGCTAATGTACATAAGCGGAAAATGTGGTAAGCAGTTCGGGACACGAAGATCAAAGTGACCGACAGCAGGTGTCGTATCTGTATAATATGTGGCTCAATCTTGTCAAATTAGTTCACTTGAGGCCACTAGATAGGGTTTTGAAATGGTGAAAATCGCAAAACAGTGTCTCAAATTACAATTATCAAGTACTACTGGATAAAGAGAAAAAATCAAGCTATAAATAGTTAGTAGAATGTATGTATTATAACCGATAAGGGTCGTAAGTATACCCTGATATATGAAAAAAGATTCAATATTAGAAAATTCGAAATTCAACCTGAAAACGTCGCGACCTCAGCGGTTTCGACGTCTACACTAATTTATTTTATTTTATTCCTTTGTGTCTGTTCTAGAATGTCATGGCACGCTAGATTTTATTAATACGGTATTATTTATATTTTTATTATTAAAACAATTCATAATTTGCACTCTTACAAGACGTATCTTCCACAAGCGGCAAACACTCGGTATTCCCTGAACTATTCGTGTTTCAAAGCCAACTGAATCAAAATATGAGATAAGTCTTTTTCATATATCAGGCGACACTGCCGAAACCTGTCGGATGTAAAAAGCGTTGCATTGATACATTTTACATATCTATTCATTGCTTGATTTTTTTGCCAAATGTACAATTCGTTTATAATTTAAAACGGAAACAACCAACATAAACAGCACTTCGGAAGATTAGACCTAGCAACAACCAAATAGCAACTCGATTCTAAAAGTGAAAAGAATGAAAAGAAAAAATACACGAAGTGTTACCTGAAAGACATGTAAATGAAATAATGTCGTGAATGTGTCAAGCACGGAAGACGGTCACCGTTGAGACCGAACTATTCATGGAATGGGTGAATATAATTTCCCGTTTAGACAAAATATATATTTACAAAATAACCCGAAAAATAGAAGTATTTAGGGATATCCAAGTATATAATAAAAATATAGTGCATATAAAAAACACCTTTAAAATTCAGCTCAGTAGCCGTACTCAACAATTTTGAACTGTAAGCCCACATATGTCTCTGTTTGCTTACAGGATCATCCTCAACATTTTCGAAAACAGTTTGTTTCTCTGAGCACTACTCCACCCATGGAAGTTTACCCCACCACGTACATCTGTCAAAATTGCAATGTCAATGAATCGGTCAATAGGGATGATGATACAAACCTAAATATTTATATTTATAATTTACGTGACCTACAGTATGATGTAATAGTCTCTTCAAGTTAGAGGCACTGTACCACTGAAGCTGGCCGTGGAAAGACTTCGCGCCCATTGACACTTTGGTTCTACGTATTGAAATCTACAATACAGTAAATTTTAAAAAATATCAGCCAAAAAAACATTCCCCAAGAGGTTTTCACAGATAATTTTCATAAGAAATCCAATCGATATCTTTGGTAGAAAATTGAACAGCTTTAAAACATGTGGCATCAAGCAAAGCAGATGGAGGAAAGTGAATACTATTCTCCTAGGTCCTTGTATTCGTCATTATGTAAAAGCGAAATTGTGTTTTACTCCAAATAATATGCAAAATTGTAAAATGAAAAGAAAACAATTCAAGAATGTGCAAAACTAAGAATCGGGAAAGCAGCCACTGCTATTAGGACTGTCATGAAGAACGTATGGAATATAGAAACGCCAATTTTTTTCTAGATTATAATATTATATATTTTTGTAACAAAATGAATTTCCAAACAACACGTATCCACGTTACTCGAGGGTTTGTGCAAAGTAGATGTCTGCAACCCAGTCAGAGTCACTGTTTATTTTTTGGAGATGGATAGGTGAGTAATATGAAATACTTGCCTTGATTTTATATATATTAGTTCATATTCCTGTGATGGCAATGCCCCCTAGACACTCTTGTCTGACGTTCTTTCAAAAAAATGGTATATTATGTTGCTGTGTCTTGGTGTAAAAATTGCCTTGCTAGACCTGAATTGTGAGACACCTCCCCCCTCCCCCAAACGTATCCCACCTCCAGCACTTCAATGTTTAATTGCCGATCACAGCCACCCCCCTCCCAGAGACGAATACCTTCCGCCCTTCCTCCACATGATTGCTATGACCACCACTGTGCGCCCCTAGACAGATTGCTGAATCCGCCCTTGGTCTTCCCTAGGCTAGGCATATCAATTTCATGTTCGTTTTGTGGTATGTACCTCAAATACAAGTTCTATATTAATCTATAGGAAACAGATATCTACCTGACTACCTTTTTCGTCCTCAGGATTCAAGTTTGCCTGGTAATAACAGTAATCTAAGCACGTGTCTAAGCGCGTCAACAAAAAATGCATCAAAATGATTAATTGCATCAGTTGAACAGCCTTCATCGCTCCATAGAAGTCTCTATCAAATCCAAACATCGGACTAGTAATGTTCCATTTAATATCCAATTTGTAACAAAACACGTCGGTTGAATCCCAAGCGGTGCGCGCTAACAGAAAAACAGAATCTCCCTACGGTGTAGGTGATAGTAGAAAAAAGGCAAGTAGAAGGTGTGGTGCAGCCAGTATTAGAGAGACTAAAAGGCCACCTCTCGCGGCTCAACCACACATATAAATTTAATTACGTACAAATGACTTGCGATACTAAGTTGCCGTCCAACATTTCGATTGTTAGGAATTCAATTATGGGATACAATAAACATGCACGTATGCTACACTGCGCCGGGTCCTTCCTTTTCTTTTTCGGCATGTCAAGACTCTGGTTAATCAGATGGCCAAACACATGTATCTATCGTAACAATTAGACTTAGAGGCGGTGGAAGTATTTTAACTGGTACCATCCTTTATTTAATAGATTGCCACCACCAGGGTTAGCTAATAAATGAACTTTATACCGCTGACACAAAAACACGTATATTGAAAAAAAAACAGTTAAAGTGGTCTTGGTACATGAATTAGTGATGCTACTGCAGTGTTTTCTATTGAGTTGCTATATTAGGTCTCATAGTTAATTACGATTCCCTTTTCCAGCTATCTAGAGTTCTAATTACTTAAGTAGAGACACATAACTTTGGTCTGTTGAATATTGCCTTAAAATGTGATTTCATTTGTAATGGGAAAAATTAAATCTTCTGAAAATGACTCCAAAGTACTTAGTATTATTATACGTTTTCATCTATTTTGTCTGCCTGTCGACGCTGGGAAACCACGGAAAACCCGCCGCAGAGTTATTACGTAAAAAAACCTTCAAAACGTCAAAAAGACAACAAAATATGAACTATCTCTCTAGATGGTTCCTAGTGAGCAATTAGTATATTCTGCGTTTGATCGCCCTGAGTGCAATGTGCGTCATCAAAAGCGTGCATTAATGGAGGAATGACCAACGACACGACACGCTCAATGAACCTGCGTCAAGCTGCCACTCATTTTCCCATCAGGCTCTGTTGGTTGCAGAATGCCGAGTCTGTAGAGTATATTCTGAGATGTGCGTTCGAGTAGCAGAATATCATCTAGGCGCTGACCTGTATTTTCTACTTGACATCGTAAAATAAATTTCTATAAAATTAAAATGACTGGAAATACAAGTGAATATGGAATGTAATAATCTTTACGTTTCATATATATTCCTGTATGTACCATACTTTCTCACCTGTTTGTTGAATATACTTCACCAACCAGGGACTGTCTTTTCTTATAGCTCCTTTTCTTTAAAATTCGGCAAATTTCCAGGTCCAATAATAAAAAGCGGATGCGCAACTAATTTTTAGCTTAGCATGCATCTCAAGTGAGTGTGTTTGAGACAAGAGATCAATGGAATTATCATCAACAGACATTATTAGCACACAAAATATGACTATGCCTCTATGCACTACCGTTTCCTTGCTTGCTATAGTAGACAAGTTACAGCTTATATCTCCAATAATGTCATCTCTGATGTTACTTCACATCAGAGCGAAATATTTATAGGCGACACGTACAGCTACGGAACCACTACTCATCAAATGTACAACAGCTGGTGCTTAGTTGACATCTTGTAGAAAAACCCAGGATGTAACAAAAAACCTATATAATGTCAAAAATCCGACATAATGTCACTTCTCAAGATACGTAGTACCTCTGCGGATCATAGTTCCTTTTGTCATTATCGCTACTATACAGTATGTTCTGAAAGGCCCGAACGATCCTGTCATTGGAAATTTTCTTATGAGGAATCCTATAAAGATTTCTTAGTGAGTTCGAAATTATTGTAAACTAAGACTGTACAAATTTCATTTGTAGCTTTGTAAAGCCTGAAAGAGCTAGCAGTTCACTGGCTTGGGACACCGAAAACTATTGAAATGGCCCTACTTGATTATGAATTCCTTCAACAGGTTGTCCATAATATAGTTACTACTTACTATAGCTGGCATATTATGATCCGAATAATCTTTCTTGTAAGACCTAAGTAAACAGTTACCTCTAAAAAGCAACAATCTCTTTCTTACTATCATCATCGTACACTGCGCCAAATTGAATTATCGTTAAAATATACCCATACGCTCTCAACTGCTCTCTACACAAACTCGAAATTACATATTTACATCCTTTTTCTAACATACCATTAGGCGCTTAACCTTGTAAACTCGGGAGATAAAAATCCGCGGGTCTGCATCATAGTAATCCACTGATGCTATGTAATGAAAATGTTTTCACCATGCAGCCTAGGTGGACTTTAATAACCTGAAATCAAATCACGACTTTTGGTTTAACCGTAATTTATGTGTTTTATATCTACCGTGTATGTATAACGGCCCCTAGCTACGAGGCATTTTCAGAAAGTTTTCATCAAACAGGGCCAAAAAGGTTTTGAATAAGGAGGTGCATACCAGTGGCTTTGAGATTATCAGTTGAATGATCCTTTTGTACAATCACATAATTTCACTCTGAAGTTTTCTCTAAACAGCTTCTTCATGAAAAAACTAACCAGATTAGAGCAGGATGTTTGTCAGAACTTTAAGTCAAAATGAACGTGTCCGTACAAGGTAGCCTCATTTATTTGTAGCTCTGGTGTAAAACTGTTTGTCAACAATGTTTGATACCTCACGAAATCAAGTAATCTCGTTAGATTACGCTGCCTCGGATCCACTACTAAAGATGCCATATTTACAATCCCGAGCCACACAGCAAGTGCGACCGATAGGTACGGAATCCCTCGACTGAAAATAATTTTCCTTAGAAGGGAAAATATACGGAGAAATCTATGATGTGTAGAATAACCTGAACATTTTTTCAGAAATGGTCGGGATGTTCTGAAACGTCTAAGAACAAAGTTTGGGCGATTTTTATTTTTTTCGTTTTTGGCTTTGTCCTTTGACCCCACTGGATCGATTTTCCAGAATAAAGCTTTTTCGCCATTGGTATAGTAGTAACCTTGTGTAAGGATGTCATCCAAATCAGAGCAGACAGAACGACGGACCGACCGACGGAAATGAGTGTCGTGGTATACATGTTATACATCCAAATACAGCAGACGCTCGATAATGTAAACTAATTTAATCCAAGTGTGGTTCACAATATCGAAATGTTTACGTTAGCGAACGTGATTTATATAATATTGGATTTATTAAAAGAAAATTTTAATACATACTATTTATAACAAAATAAACAAATATTCTAACAGCGATAAGTATTTTTTTAATTAGAAGAAAAATAATTAACAATTCTTGTCTGCGTAAATTTGCGCTTAGCATTGTCTTCCAATACCTGCTCCCGTAATTTACGAAGAACTAAAATATCCGTGTATGAAACTTCTTTTCTTTCAGCCCAATCTAAAGCTTGGTTAAAAACTTGTATAGCTTGCGCGTCAGTCACTACACTTCTGACTTCAATGGGATCGTTCTCATCATCCTCACTGTCCATATCCTCCTCCTAATATCAGCAGGAGTACAAACAATGTTGGGATTCACTGTTTTCAATAAATCAACAACATCCAATGACACACTAATAACATTATCATTATTGAATCGCAAACGTTCTCTAATTACGCATCATCTTCATTATTGGTACAAAAGAGATTATTCCAACATTTTTGAATAGTTTGCTGGTTAAGTACATTCCAGGCCATGTGTAAATCTAAAACAGCTTCTCGTAATGTTACTTTTTTTAAAGCCTCAGATAAGTTTTCAGGATTCTTTGGTAAGATAGACGAAAGTAGAGACTTCCTATAGTATAGTTTGGTGAGTCTTATTATATTCTGGTCCATCGGTTGAATTAACGGTGTTACGTTGGGCATGTACATGACGAAAATTGAGCCATCCCTGCTCCTCAGTTGTTACTCGGGAGGATGACTTGGTGCATTATCCAATAGTAACAACGCCTTTATCGGAAGCTTCTGTTGTTTTAGGAAACCTTTTACCTACAAATTGAAAACACATCTTCAAATTATGAATAGAGCATTTGTGATAACTGATTGTCATACCTGAGGGACAAAGCACCTGTGGAACCATTTCAGGAATATACTGCTAGTCATCCAAGCGGTTTTTGAACAGTCATAATCAACAGGAATATTAACATTTTTATATGAGCGCGGGTTTTTTGCTTTCCCAATTACCAGTGGCTTTATTTTGTGTGAACCATTAGCATTAGCGCAGGCTAGAAACGTTATTCGTTGTTTCTGCGGCTTTCTTCCCGGGGCAGATTTTTCAAATGATGCAGCATAGGTTTTCTCAGGTAACATTTTCCAATAAAGGCCACTTTCATCTGCGTTGTAAATTTGTTCCATTCTTAAATCTAGCTCGGTAATTGTTTTCATCAATTTTTCTTTGAATGGTTGCACTAATTGTGGTTGTGCTGATAATTTTTCACCAGATATAGACAGCAGTCGAATTCCATATCTTGTTTTGAATCGTTGTAGCCAGCCATCACAAGCTACGAAATTTTCAGTTTCTTTCAGTTTTTCATTTAACAGTCTCGCTCTCTGTTTAAGTACTTCGCCACTAACAGGGACATGATTTTCCCGTTGTTTTAAAAACCACTTATACAGGGAATTTTCCATTTTAGGTGCCTTCGCATTTTTTAAAGTTTTTCTTTTACCCGGACCTCCAAATGTATTGCACGTTCTTTGTAAAATTTGAGTTTTCATACGCTTAATTTTGTTGCTTTTGATACTCCATATTTTTTTGCTAACTGTGTCACTCCCGCACCTAGTGCAATTTCGTCTAGGATTGTCACTTTCTCACTCAACTTTAAACACTTTCTTTTATAGGATGTGGATGCCATAGTCGTAAAATATATTAACGCGTGCAATGTTTTCACTTAAGTTCAAAAATGAAATACATACGTACGTATAAACGTATCCTAAGCGATCATACGACTGACCGAGTTTGTTGTATTTTATCGCAGAGGTGAATCCCCTACACTCTACATCATAAATCGGGGACTCCCCGACGCCCGACAAATCATCGAGGCTTCAGCATTTTACCGTAGCGCTGTTTCCGTGCGCCGAGAGTTGTTTACGTTATCGAGCCTAAACATTGTTTACGTTATCGCGCGTTCCGTTTGATCCTATAGAACGAAGTTTGTGTTTACATTAGCGCAAGTTTTCATTATCCCGTGTTTACGTTATCGAGCGTCTGTTGTACATATTTCCGAATTTTTCGTGAATTCAATACTTCGTTGTTAGTAGACGTGGCAAGAGGATCCAGAAAAATTTTAGATAAAACAAGAAAGTAAATCAGAAAGTCGATGCTGAGCAACGTGATGCGGAGTGATGCGATACGATGATATGCTGAGCGAAGCAATGCTAAATGGTACGATGCGATATGATGATGTGCGAAGCGAATCGATACGGCACAATGCGATGTGGAGCGTCACAGAGCGATCTGAGATGATGGGAAGCGATGCATGGTGATGTAAAGCGATGCGATGGATCGATGTTGGAATTACCTAATAAGAGACCTAAGAGGACTTTACATTAGCAAAATCCACTGCCCCTCGTACGCTCGTTCCAGCTGCTCGTACGATGGATAGAGGGCGTGATAAATAACGACGTGTGAGAGACAGGTATGCCCATACTGGGTAATTAGTCCAAAACCAACAAACCGTGGTAATGGTCATGCCCGGCCATGAGATGGGCTCTTATGAGAGATTGCCTGTAAGCTTAGCTCGTTATGTTCAACTCGGTGCGGTGCTGCTATGGTACTTTTCGTTCGCACAGGCAAAAACGGGGAAAAAGCATTTTGCCGGACTACGGCGGGGTATGAAATTACCTACTATCGTATAGGCTGGTCTGATGTTATTACGTCTAATAAAGATTTGTGGAGAGAGTTTAGTGTGAAGCTTACTCAATCTACTTTGCTTGAGGTTGTATTTAGTTGGTGGCTTTTTATGAAATATTTCGTTGTTCAATTAGGAAGCTTCCTATAGTCGAAAAGACTGTTAGTTTATCTTGCATATGATGATATAGCTGCTAAATTCCACAAACCTGGAAAAATTATACCGATAACTAATAACTTAAAGAAGACATTTTCTGTATTGGGTACCGGATCCGACCGTCCTCGCGCGTAATGGAAGGTGTTCTGGGTACCGATTCGACTATTCTTGCAGGGGTGGACATAATGAGGGTTAATGGCACGAATGAACATTAATAATCAAGCTTACACGCGAACGAATACCCAGTGATTCAAAAGTCACAAAATATGGTCAACATTAGAAATACTCTCTAAATTTTACAAAATAAAAACGCATTTCTACGTTTTCCAGATCGCTGATAACGATTTGTCAAAGTTCAAAATGACGAATTAAATATGTGGTACATATTTGCAAACAAATGTTTCGATTGAGCTCAAATTTAAGTTTTAGATGTGTTCAGCGTCGCAGGATGATCCTAATCAGTTTCTTGAAGAACTTGTGTGTCATGAAACAATTAATACTCCATCCGCGCAACCTGGTGCCACCCTGTACATGTGACAGTCTTACAATGTTGCTGAATCGGGCAGTAGGTATAATCATAGTAGTGTAACCCACAATGTGCTGTGATAGGATACGAACTGTCCAAGCTGAAGAACCTGTACCTAGGGTGAAGAGGTTTAGAGAAACATCAGCTTTGAATGTGAAACGCCCTGGTCGTCCAAGGGCTGCAACTACTCCTGAGAATGTTGAATCTATAATTCAAAATCCAAGTGGATCTATTTGTAAAACATCAAAGGTGGTGGGATTGCGTAAGTCACCCTTTCATACAATTTTAAGGAGAGATTTACACAGTCCGTTATTCTCCACCTATAGGGTAACAGACCGTCAGATACAGCGAATGAGCTTCAAGTTCCAATCAACAAATTTTAGCAACCAATAGCTATGAAATGTTGAAAACAAAATACTATCAAAGTATGAGATGGCAACTTGTCATTGAAACATCACCAGCTTACTGAATATTAAGAAATTACGTATAATTCAGTCAAAATTTTAAGAAATGTTTGATCTTTGAATTAAATTCATGTTTTAATTACTATTGTTGATTTTTTATTCATGTTTATATTATTTTCTTCTATAGATATGTGATACTGGGTTTTTTTTTCCTATAAACCTCTTGCAGATATCCATTAAGCACCGACTTAATGACAGGCTCTACCAAAAGATATTGCTCGTTTCGAAACATTCATTCATTTACTTGCCGTTCATCAAAACCATTATGGCACCTCAGATTGATATTCCCACAAAACCATTCAAGTTTTTTGATATCCATACATCCATAAAGTTGAATGTTCTTCGTTGTTCAGGAACATCCACACTATATTAAGAAATTCCCAAATATATGCGTTAAAGTTACCAGCAAACCTAAAACCTGCAAAAAAAACCACAAATTTGCCATATTTTTCTTTTTTCACGAGTACACATTCTAGGTTGTATTTATATTAGACATTATTTGAATACAGCTGATTATTGCATTTCACGGAGTGACACAGTGTGGGATCTGTCAACTCTTGGTACCAGTCACAAAACATATATTCAGAAGGTTCAATTCCTTGCTATTCAATGACAACACGGTGACTTGTATGGTTATCAGCGGCCATTTTGTGAGGGTGTGACAGGGTTGTCGGATTGTGCATTAATATCACGTTTCACTCTCCTGGTCCCAGTGGAGTAATTTCCGCCAACTGTTGAAATATACTCTACTATGCTTTATAAGACTATTCGCGACATTCAACCCCACCACTGCATCCCCACAGCTAGGCGACCTGTATGTTAAATTTGTATTTATAGGGCAGCGGGTTATGCTATACATCATATGTCACAGTGTTTGTGCACTGATTGCAACGGTTAGATGATACCAAAAATATTTTGATAAATAGGAGATCTTTCCCATTCCGGATCGAACAGTCTATCAAAGATGCTTATAATCATGATACCTAGTAAATTTTCACGAAAAAAAATCAAAACCAGCAAATGTAAAAGATTCATTTCGCCGCACCCTCCACCACGGGACGTGATCGTCGTTAGACTTGGCAAACCTGCGAGTGTCAAATAGATATCCTCGCCAGTCAAAAAAGAAAAATAGACAAACAATTGTAGTTATTAGTAGTTTTTTTTATTTTTGGACTTAAAGCCATTATCTGTGAGACATTTTTTATAATTTTTTGTCTATGTCCATAGTAATTGCATTATGCATCAGGGAGATGTAGGGATTGACACGTCTTACACATATTATCCGTGTTTTAGGATGGAGAGGACATAATGTTTTTATTGCTTTGAAGAAATTCATTAACCCATAAATTAATAAATGATTACTATTATGACGTAAAGGAAGATGAGGAATTGGATGGAATGTATTTTATATTCTATTTTCTTGCAAAATACAGACAAATCCACACTATTCAACAGGTATGTAATGATAACTTTCAGTATATTGAAGTTGGTAAATTCGAGAGTGCAATGCATTAACAAACGTCCAAATCTGCTGCCAAATTTAACAGCTAGAAAATCGACCTATTATTTGCCGCATTCCCATTCGCTGAGGGGGATAACGGATTGCTAAATGTAAACCTGTAACATATTTTTTCTGTACAAAAGCATCATGTTGGAATCAAAAAGTGGTCTTGTTTATAATACAGTCGAATTTTCACGATGTTTTATTCAATATTTCAATAGAAATCACTAATATTCAGAGACCTTTGACAGCTTCTGTCAAATTGCATTTCGATAAGGTATTTCCCATTGGTCCATAATATGAATGTTGGTGAAATCGGCCCTAAAAGCTTCATCCGTACAAAATCCAAATAGTGCAAAAATTATTATTTATCAACCGTCGTTCCTTCGCCGAAACAATGATAAACCGTTTTTTGCAAACGTGCGAATTAGCAACATTCTGTTCAGTGGCGAAGCGCATTTTGAGCTTTCAGGCGCAGTTAATAAGCAAAACTGTCGCTATTGGGCACCAGAGAATCCATGACAAAAACACGAAAGGCCCCTACAAAGCCCAAAAGTAACTGTGGTGTGCAATGTCGACTTTAGGAATTATCGGACTGTAACTAGTGATCGCTATTGTACAATGCTTCGTGAGTTTTTGGTACCTCAGCTACAGGAATTTGATGGCTTTAATCAAGAAACATGGTTTCAACAAGACGGCGCTACCGCACATACAGGTCGAGCATCTATGGAAGCCGCTCGAGAGTTATTCCCGGCAAAGGTTATCTCTCGCTTTGGGGACCTTTACTGACATGGGACTTTTTTGTGGGGATACCTTAAAAGTAAAGTTAATGTTAATCGGCCTAGGACTTTGCAAGAATTAAAACAAACAATACTGGAGGAAATTAGAGCAATTACACCTGAATTATGTTTAGCAGTTTTTAACCAGATGAAGACGACCGAAACGGAAGGCACCTCGAGAACATAACTGTTAAAACATGAAGTCCGCCTATATAGTGTGTATTTTTTCTTCAATAAATTAATTTTAAGAGTTCAAGAGAATTTTTTATTAGCCTTTAAACCGGGAAATTTATTCCTGGAAACACAGTATAAATCATAACACTTTTAACTGTTTTTCATAATTTCAGCGCATGCCTGAAGTTTTGCTGACGTCCCCGATTCTCCATACACTAAGTAAGCCGACTCCTGGCGTTTGTCATGTCTCTTGCAACTTAGCAGGTGTTATGTTGGCAATTTGTTCCTGGATGTTGGTGTTCAAATCCTGTAGGGTTCACATAAACACGGGATTTCCAGAAACCTCCACAGAAAAAAATCTCAATGGGCCAAATCTGGAGAGCGGGTCGATCAGTCCAAATCGCGTCTAATTGAGATGAGGCACCCTGGAAAGTGTTCCCTTAAAACAGCTATCGATACTCTTGAAGTGTGTGCCGCTGCACCGACTTGTTGGAACCAAATGTCCCCTCAGTTCAACTTAAGTAGCCGTGAAAAAAAATGCCTGTGACATGTTTACATACTGGTCCAAATTAACTGTAACTGCGACTTTCCTCAAAAAACCAGTGACCAGCTGAAAAAGTTGCACACCACCCGTTAACTTTAAGTAAGTGCAAAGGCCTTTGACGCATTTCTCGAGGATTGGTGTCAGCCCAGTATCACTTGTTAAAGGGATTCCGGAAGGCACGCTGGGTTGCGATGACACATCTTCCGCTCTCAAGGTAGGCTTCAACGTCAAAAAGACGCTTCTCACTGTTCCAAGGCATGACGGCAAGTGAACTTTTCCGAGACAAAACGTTATAGTCCTGCCTCGCGAACAAGACCACTAGCGCTCCGCTATGACGCTACGACATCAACCCACTAAATGGAGGATATTATAAGAAAGGAAGTAATGCTTCCGCAGCCTAGGTAGCCAGAGTACGAAATTTTGCTAAAGATTGGCGGGCTACATAAGCCTATCGCAATAGGCTTACTCCAAAAGTGTGTGACGTCTGTCATAAAAGACGTATGCTTGACAGGCATGAAAGGAAAATGAGCAAAAACGAGCTTATATAATACAGTAATATGTCCCCAGAGTTGTTTCCGCTCATCCCGTTCCAAAATGACACGTTTAACAAACGACCTCTTTAGCAGGCGACAAATACCCGTATCACGACCCCATCACACACTCAATTTTTCAACGGAAGCGAACGCGTGCGAAATAGCGCTCCATAAATATCAAATCCCCCGCCCCAATGTGGCAGGACGACGTGTGTGTAGCGAATCGTCCCGTTTTTCCCGGAGCGCTGCCGTTTCCGGGTTCCGGGACGTGGCGGCGGCGTATCCTGTCGCGGGATAGGGCGCTCGGGTGGCTGCGACCACGTATGAGGGTCCGTTCGTGGAATGCTGCCTGCAGCCGGCCTCTAGAGTGGACGCACGCTATCAAAGTGACCGCCCGCTCGTCGACACACATGTGCTACGACGAGAAAACTAGAACCAGAGATATTTTAGTTGAAAAACTAGACCTTTCGTGATAAAATCTTAACTTCTCATTTAAAAAAATTGTCAACATCATTGATATTTGACGTGAACTTTTCTTGTATTTCATTAAACACTCAAAAAGAAGAAGATTGATATAACATACTATAACGGTTTAAGAATTATTTCTGATTCATATCCCGAAGCAGCCGCGTAGGCAGAAGCCTAAATGCCAAGGTACCGCGACTGCTATGAGTAGCTTAAGGAAACTTTGCTTATCCAATTTTTGAACTGTCTAAGGTTAGTAGAGGTGGGAAAAGCCTCCTCAAGTAGATTGTTCCTCAATCTCAATACCCTAGAGATAAGGGAGTGGTAGTTTCGACCAGTTCTGGATGTACGAAATTCGATACGGTTAGGATGAGACAGGCGGGACTATCGGGGCAGGCACATCATAGGGGAGGGCTGTGAGGAGCAAAGCCCGTTGGCGTGACGGTAGAAGAGAACTAGATTACCGACGGCCGTTTGTGCGAAAGGGCCCCGAGAATGTCCGTTAGAGAAGAGTCTTCGATCAGTTGGACAGCCCTCCTCTGAACAGCATCCAGCTTGGGGCAAGCATGTGAGCAGTACTCGAGCTAAGGTCTTATCTTGTACGAAGTGAGGATGCCATAAGGAGAAGAGCACTTGTTAGGCCTACCTACCTACCTAATCTACCTTTTTCCCAGCAATTGATCACAAATTAGATTTTACCAACCACTTAAAACAACTTACTGATTACTCATCAACTTTCAAAGATTCCCTATATTATAAGAATAATTAGTTACAATGTTACAATGAAAGCACAGCCTTGAGCAGTTGATCTGAGTTATTTGAAAGTAGATTTCTCAAAAAAAAGGTATGAAAGAGGTGCTTATACTAGAGAAACGAGCTATTAAATATGAACTAAAAGCAGTCCTAGAGTTACATGCACGCTTTTATTTCTAAATATTTAAATAATGACTGCCGTATCATTGTGCATGTTAGAAGCATGAAACGTAACCTTTTTTACTATTTTGATCATTAACCAGTAAGCTGAATTTCTCTTTATTAATGGTAGAATGCCGATTCCTAGACCAGCCCCTTTCTAATGATTTTCTTTTGTCAATTTTCGTAGTTTATTGATTGTATGATTTCACACATATTATTGTGTTGAAATTTTTTGGTCACCAACGCTATAATATTTTATTAAGGGCTATCTCAGGAATTTCGTTGGTCCCTCTAGGGTCCGCGCATTGGCAATCGGCAAAACACTCTGTGTTTTTTCTCCGCTATTTGGTTTCCTATCGAACATATTTTCTTCAAAGCCACTCGTTTAACCTTCTTTTAAAAAGTTAGGTGTTTCGTATCAGTACCTTCCTGTTAAGGTTTTGGTGCACGGGTCGTTTGTTCAAATGCCAGATTCTGGGATATTAGGCCCCAAACTCCAGTTTATAGAGTAGCTTTTTTTATTTTGTACCTTAAGTTTAGTTGTTTTGCTTTGGGTGCCTCCTCCATTTTTATGGGTTGTTAACCTTCAGCGAGGGAAGGCATTGCGGAGAACCATCATTCACAGTCCTCCAGCTTTGTTTTGGAATTGCCTTGTAGCTGTTTTGCAGCCGATTTCTCTGGAAGCCACCCTCCCCTTCGACAAAGAACCCTGATGTGAACGGGTTTTTTTTCTGGAACGCAAATTTTTAACATGATGCAAGCAGCTCCTACCTTGTGAAGTTCCTTGCGTCTCGGTCTCATACTGGCCACAGCTGAGATCATCTACTGGAGGAAGATCGCCGTCAAACTAAGTTAAGGCTTAATCGCTCTAGAATTTGAAAAACCGTATACCAAGATAGACGTTTTGCGGGGTCACATTTTTATTGTGGAACATGTGTGTTAGTTGATTGGTAAATGCGGGTATATTGTTATTCTTTTTTTTTATTATCTTGTTTTATTTGACACTCTGTGTAGAATAAATTGAGTTTCGTCATAACTGTTATATTATTTTCTTTTGTGTGGCGACTAACATCTCGGGGATCTGTGGCTTAATCTGCCTTAAGTCATAACACCCCGTACTCTCCGATTTATTGAGCTAGGGCCTAAATTTGCTCGCCAATAGACAGCTGTTTTGCATTTACGGACCCTTAGATTTCATTAATCGTGATTTATTAATTCATTATTTAATTAAAAAAAAACAAGGGTGCATCACACCACCTTTTCCTTTTGTTTATAAAAAACAGGTGTTACAAACAGCAACACTAATTTTTAAAAATAAGCTCAAGCTTGAACAATAAATATTAATTAGAATATTAGATAAAACCAGATTTTAAATTAACATTCTAATTACAGCACTTCTAGCTTTGAAAGATAATTTATAATAGAATTTACATTTTCTTTTCTTATGCTATCATAAATCAAACGAATCAATAAATCAAAAATATTCCACCCGAACTTATAATTATAAATAAACTAAATAAACCATATTATACTTGGTGTGAATTCTATAATATATTTACTTTACGTCCACATGTTGTTATAGTTTGCTTTTAAATTAGCTTTCTCAATGTTATTCTTCATACAATAAAGCATATCTTTATTTACCTATTTAACAAACTTAAAGTTTAATATTGCATAAAGTTTTAAAATTTGTTACCTGATGGAAGCTTCTAAATTTTAAACTAATATGCACTGTTCACAGATAATTAAAAAAAATACTTTTTTACTAAAGATTTCGACGCTTCCATCGAGGAATTTCTATATGACAAATTCTAGCTTCATACTTTGAGGCTTTCTGTCACTAACTCAAATCAATGCGTTCTGTATTTATGATTTGTATGTTGTCCACACATTTATATTTTAAGTCATCTATTAATTTGACGTCTGTAAGCAAGCATATGCGTAAACACAAATAAACTACTACTGCTACTACTACCATTTTAACTTTGGTTGATGCAACTACAACAAAAAACCCAAAATTGACGAAAAGGCCAGTAAAGCGATCATTTGTCGGATTTTTTCATAAAAGTACAAAAAATATTGAGTGACATATGCCTTGCTTCCTTTGAAAACTTGAATATACAGGGAGCCAATATATGTATGTTATGTAATTTTATTTTTACATTTGTTTATGTGTGCATGTTTCCTAACTAGCCTCTTCATTTGTTTGTGTTTTGTTTACGTTTCTGTTTGCGGTTTACTTTTAATTTGTATATCTTTAGCGATATAATATTTTTTAAAGTTCTTTCTAAGCATGGTTTTTGATTCTGCTATGTACTCTGTTGATGAATGTTTATCTTTTGGCCATTATGCCATGCATAGGTTAATTCTGTAAAAAAAAATTTTTTTCTGCTTTAAATTTTCTTACTATCTTCTTAGTATTTTTTTGTATTTGCATGTACTTATATTTTTAGCTCTGGTTGGTTCTGAAAAAGAGCTTTTGTTCATGTAACTCGCCAGGTAAAATAAAAGTCATTTATTATTATTATTATTATTATTATTATCATAACTGACTGATTTAAATTGCACACCATTTTTGATACACGCATTTCAGTAGGTGGCGCCGTAGTAGTTCTTTGAAGCACATGTGTCCAATTCATCAAGGAACGCTACACGATCCCACAACGCGTCCGTATTGTTAAAACGTTTAGAAGCTACGCCAAGGTCGGGCCGTGTTCGAACTGTTCGTACTCCGGAACATGTCGAGAGTTCGTGAAACTGTAGTGGAGCGCCCTGAGACGTCTACCAGACATGGTTCTCAAGAACTGGGTATTCGTCGCACGTCATTATTCACTATTTGAAAAAAAGACTTGCATTTGCGGCCATGCAAAATTCAGTTAACCCAAGAACTACAACCTGGTGACCATAAATGTAGCCCAGAATACAGTCATGCAATATTGCAGCTTAATATCCAAACTAGCGATTTTTCCCGAAAACTAAATATAAGCGATGAAACCCCGACTTGACTTGGACATGAAATAAGCGAGTTATCATGTCTGGGCATTACAGAACTCTCGTGTCATCCATCAACGACCACTAAAACATGTGGTTCCAGCGGACGGAGCAACTTGTCACAGAGCTACGGAAACAATGAATCTTTTGCGAACAATATTTCCCAAGAAACGTCAAGTTGGTATCAAGGCCTCCTATTTTATGAATGATCTAATTTGTTTTATTTTTATTTTTACGAAAACAGTGCACTCTAGGAAAAAACACAAAAGTAATTATTTGTAGCAAATTGAATGTGAATTCCAAAAATTGCGCGTTTCGAAAAAAAACAGTGGCGTGCTATTTTCATTTGAAAAAATAATGCCACTTATCCCCTGTATCTCCGCCACTGGTGCACGACAATTTCCAGTAAAGACTTTTGAATGTAGATAATACTTAGGTAAATCCATATAGGTACCAAATCTAAATTTATTCCAGTTGACGGTTTTGAAGATATTAAAAAAATTGTTTCTGATTCTTAAACTTCAACACCCCGTATCTTTTTAATGAAGACCTCGAGGAACAAATGTTGCATAGAAGACCCCTTTATTGCCGTCCTGTGTATGATGTTTCTTTTTTGATCACGACTTGTGAATCACCCTGTATAATCCTGTTACCAAACCTTAAGCGGCCTACACACCTCGATGTATGCTGCGATGCATGCATCGACTCTCAAGGTGGCTACAGACACAACTGCAAGCTTGTCCAGCATGCTTGTTCAATCTTTTTGTACAAGTACGCTTGAATGTCTGTAGAGAAATGGGGTGCAAACTTTGTAATTGTATAATTATGCATGCTTAAGCTAGGCGCATTTGCGCAAGCAAAATGGTACGTGTGTACCCAAGATTTTCAAGCTTGCACAAGTTGGCGTCCTTTGATAATCATATCCTGCTTTTGAATCAAAGGTGATACAAGTCAAAAGGTTTAAATACGTATCTTCATCCAGCTCACTTAGTAAGTTAATGTGAGAATAGGTTTTCCTTTTCATTAACCATTCTTTACACCACACCGCACTCTTTTCTATTCGATTTTTTTTTCTTTACAAGAACAAAAGCTGCCAAAGTGAGCGCATCGTGCTCCGAGCTGGATATATTTTATTAAACTACCTCTATTTTTATCAAGCATGCTTGTACGTGTGGTGCGAAAGGCAAAATGTACAAAAGTCTGAATAAGCATGCTGGACAAGCTTGCAGTTGTGTCTGTAGCTACATTTATGTTTCATGATGCAAGTAGCAGTGTGTGTAGTACTGAATCCCGTATTTGGCATCAGTTGCGGCTTGCAGCGATGCAGGTTCTGGAATCCCATTTTGGTCGGCGAGCCACGACGCCCAGTCGGTGATACTGATACAAGTTCCAGCGTGTATAGAAATACTTCGATGTCAAGACGAAACCCGCGGAGTTTTATATGTGTTCACAGAAAAATGAGAATTTCATGTGAAATGTCAACAACTGCCAAGCTGGCGGCTTAAGCCTGATCCATTTGCAGTATGAACTTTCATCCTGACTACAGACTGTGAGACTTTGGAGAAGAACAAATCATAGTCTGGCTCCTAGCCTGAATTCATTGGGCATGACCGCCAGCCTCAAACACCTTTAAAGAATAACCACATTCTATCACATGCTCTAAGCCTTCTCTTCAGGCAGCTAAGAATCTTGCGGCAATATTCTTAGTACTCATCAGCAGCCTTTTATCAGTGGACCTTCCTTTCTTTGTCGCTATTATCTGAAAATGCTAGGCTTTCAAATGTGTATATGCTCCCAGTTTCATCATCTGTATACCCTTGGTGTACAAATATGCGAACAGTAGCTATATTACAAACAATTGCAAACCAGGTAAATCAGAAAAATAAATCTCTTCCTCAATAGCATTCCAAAGTGTGCGCAAGTCCTGGCTGCCAATTAATAACACGTTTCAGAGCGCGATCTATGATATAACATGTGGGGTCAGACCGGGTCAATTGTCCCACATTGCTCGATGCTCCATCAGCAGAATCACAGAGATCTCAACTAGATAAGCGCTGCCTGCGTCTCATACACTAGTACCATCTCCGTGGTATCTATGTGTACCAGTGGCGTGCAGATAACTCCAGGTCAGGAACGCTAAGGCCCGAGCCCAAAAAGCCCGTCGGTCAGTAATTCAACCAATCTTGTAAAATGTCTTTCAAACTAGAAAAGTTATACGGTTTTGTGTAAGATGGGCACATAATTCCCCAAATACATTTTAAAAAGTACAAGCAACCCGACGGTGGTAACTAAAAATATTCCAGTTTCAAATGTGCTGTCAAGACGAATATAACGACACCTCATATGTCAAAATCAAGCCGTTTGGACTGAAGCCTGTGAATTACATATAAGTGTGTGTATATATATAAGAATTACTCTTGTCAAGATACATACATTCAAATGCGGGAAATACATAACCCTCTTCCTGGCCGATATGGCTTTGAGCAATAACTCATGACCACATTACCTCCTCACTATGTACAAAGCCCAAATAATACCTAGCTTCGAGTACTGCTTAAATTTTGGGGAGATGTCGTCATGATCGATACTGTTCAGAGAAGAACAGTCCGACTGATCGAATACTTTTCTCTAACGGGCAGTCTCGTGACCCTTTCGCACCGACGGAACGTCGGCGGTGTAGAGCTCTCTTCTACTGCTACGTCACCGGACTTTGCTCCTCAGAGCAGCTGTCCTATATGATGCCGCCACGCGGTGTACCTACGAGACAGACTCGCAGACTCGTCTGACTTAAGCATCCCATCCTAACCGTGTCGAACTTGGAACATCTAGAACTGGACGATAAGATAAGGCCGCTCCTTTGTCCCTATGGTATCGAAATGTGGAGCAATCTACCTGGTGAGCCTTTTCCCACTGAAGTTTTAGGGAGCTCAAAAATCGTATGGACAAAGTTTCTTTAGGCTTCTCATAAGAGCCGCGCTGCTCTGTTATTTAGTCTTCGGCCTACGCGGCTTCTTGGGCCTATAAAAAAAGCACGAATAACGTCTCATTCAAGCTGCCGTAAAAATTAAAACTATTATTTATACTGGCCTTAAACTGCATATATGTTCATATGGAGCATCTCGTAGTAGAGCATACCAACGCTGTTCTGTATGTCACCCTAGAAATCTTTCAAATTGCCTAGTACTTTCACCGCCTTGTTGAAAATACGCCACTGCATACCACTGGCGCTCTCTATGACCGTTCCACGGACCATTTGCTTCTAATTTAATATTAAATTGCTGGTCATTTGTGTTAATGCAACAGGAGGACGTACCACCGACCCGATATAAACGCGTGTTGGCAATAATAAAAATCGACGGTGGGTTCGAGGTGCCTGCCTGCAGGTTAACTTGTTATTTATGTATGTTTGAACAGTTATGTATGGTCACAAATTGCACGGCAAACGTGTGTATACACGATCCGGCAGATAAATGAAAAATCTTTACGGTCTTAATAATGACCGTGTATGCTGTACAACTACTATGCTTCATAATCATCCATCGCAATGGCTTAAATCGCAGTACATTATATAAGCAGTTTCAACTTCGATATTTATATTTGTTATTAGGAAGACAAAATTTCCGTGTCACAAGTGTCACAAGTTGTCAATATAACTATGAGAACTGTGTTTTTTGCGCCCACGATTTTTATCTAGCTTATACCTTAGTTTTGTCTTTTCTATACTACTTAAATGTATTTTACAAGAATCAAACTTTTTTTCGGATTCTTTTAACTATTCCGGACAAAAAAGGCTTGCATTAACGTTTCTCTGAAGCTGGCCATTTGATGTCTGTTAAGCTTTAAAAATGAGTATATTCAATGCTTAAAAACTCGGTAAAAATACAACTAAATTTAAATTTAAGCATAGACGACCACGAAGAGTATTTTGAGATTACTTTATTTTAACGCGATTTTTGGCCTTGTTTGCCAGGCCAAAACAGGCGAACTTTTGTTTTCGCAGACTGTACTCGCACGCCATACCTCTTCACGCTAGATGCAGGCACGTTATAGCGTGCCTAGCCCCAACTTTCTTGATCTCATTCAAATCGCGATGAATATACCTATATTAACCAGAGGCACTTACCATGTTTCTTAGAACTCTATTTTGGGATATTTGAATAATTTCCATGTTTGAACTTTTCGAACAGGCTCATAGTAGACAACCATAGAGCCACACTGGTTTTAAGATCTGAGTATAGATCATGACTTTGTTAGAAAGGACCTTCCCAATAACCAATAATATTGCTTGTGGCGGGGCTCGGTTCTTCCCTCTTATTTTTGATATGTCGCTTCCTCTTGACCCTGGTATCGAGGGTCATACCAAGTATTTAGGGTTTGACTTTAATGGTGTGCTGGTGCCATTAATGCTTGGGACCATTGCTATTTCTTCTGTTTATGAATGGTATAGATCTTACGTGTCCTAATATATTCAAAACGCTTTTTGCGGATGACACAACCTTTACTACTCATGCTTCGGATCCTCAGGAACTAGGAACCTGGATTAATCATGCGTTCAATCTAATGAGCAATCGCTGCAAGTCAAAATTTCTTATTTTGAATGCACAAACAACAGACCTGGTCCTGTTTCTTGGTGGACTCCAAGGTCTCATTTGTGAGAAAAATTAAAAACCTCGCCAAAAAAATATCAGCTCATTCATTTGTCATATGACAGCTCCGGCAGCATGTCAGTATATAATTATTAATACTACATTACTTCGCACTTGTTCATTCTATAGTAAGCTACTGCATAGTGGTCTGGGGCGGATGTCATAGAATGAGTGAAGTATGTATCATTCAAAAAGAGTTATTAAGACCATGCTGTACAAAAATTCGAAACGTCCCTGTAGGGAATTTGTAGTTATATAGTTGACTTATTCCTATACTTGTTAGTCAGGTGTGATGGAAGATTATAAATAAATAAATTTGAGGAGGACTTGTCAATATTCGGTTTGTAAAGCAAACGTGGATCGATTGCAATTCATTCTTCGGACTAGGTAGAAAGAGCCAGTCAAAGATTTGTTTGCCTCCTAATTCTCATAGTCTGTCGTGAGGATCAAAGTGCACTTGACATAAGACAAGTTTTGTACAGTGGTGGAGTCAAAAGTATACTCGTACACTGAAGCTACGTAATTTTGGCGACAAACAAAGCAGCGTGTCTGATCCATTCGCAATCAGTGCTGAATCATCTCCAAACGCTGCAACTGTTACCTCGGATTAGAGGATGATGCTCTGAATAATGTGATCATCAGGATACTAACTCCGCCACTGGTATAGAACTCATTCGATACGGCAGTCTTAAGGGTACGCCTCTCATTGTGTAGCCGTTCACCCACTCACCGCGCGTCATTTTTCCGGCAAATCCCTTAACACGTCGTATTCCTTGGGTGCCGGCTGGTGTGTACTCGCACATAGCTCATAAATGGGTGGGTGATATCTGATTGCGAATATTCCTTTTGCTGATTTCCATCTACCAATAATTGTTTTAGATTATTTATTAAAAGCCTTTGAGGGCCATCGCGCAGGTGGGAGGACGACAGAACAGCCGCTCGGGCAGCGCGTATCGCCCAGGTGATCGCACCGCGATTGTACTCCTGTTAATGAGCTAAAGAGATTTTTGTATGCAAATCGTACGTTAGAGATTTAAACTTATTACAATTCTATTCTTGGCACTGCTGAAACGTAAGATTAGGTCTGGACACGTATCGTTCCTTGAGCACTGAGCACCGTTTGAGGAATGATCTGGATTTTAAAGAAAGCGCTTCCTTGTGGAACGTTCAAGGGAGGAGAATTCAAGGCTATAACAATGTTTTTATCGCAGGTATTTATATTTTGAAAATTTTTGATAATAATAATAGACGTCTTTATTTATCCACAATTACATTGTAGTATAGCCAAATGTTAGACTTACAAGGCGAAGTTTAGCATGCTGCTACTCTTACACTTAACCATATAGTCTCTAGCAGATGTTCAAAAGAATACACTATCCACAAACAGATTTGGTTCATTACATCGGAAGTAAAATTTAAAAAAAGAGAAAAAGGCATACTTTCCAAACCCAAATACACCAAAAAATTATTAATCTGAATTAAAGATGGAATAAAAAAGAAATGAATAATTACGTAAATTATAACTGACAGGCAAAGCTGGATCATTGACAGGGATATACCATCAATTCCCTTCGCATCAGATTTTAGGCTCCCTATTCCCTGTAATACGTCATTTCAACTAATCTTATTCAATGAAAAAATATATTCAGAGCTTAATTTATTTTTGAAATAGTTTCCGCAAACTAGTGAATCAACAGGTTTATAGCTATAAACAGAGATAAAATAATCATTAATTTTGGTAGGGTCATTAAAACTTGCCGGAAGGGTTGGTTTACTACGAAAATTTATATCAAGTTGTTTGAGAGACTTCCAAAATTTTTTTGAATCATTTTCATTTGCCAAATTTTCGATATATGTCTTTTTGTCCCTCCTGATCATGTTAAGAGCACGGTTTCTAAGCGATTTGAAGTTATTATATGCGTCCACGGTCTTATTAGTTTTATATAAAGCTTGTGCAGTATTCTTTTCATCAAGAACAGTGCGCAGTTCATTAGTTAACCAAGGTGATGGTGGCTTATTAACTCTTACAGTTTTAAAAGGTGCATGTTTATTATAGGTTTCCACGATAACGGTTGTAATGTGCATTACCTTCTCATCAATATTAGGTTTCGTAAATAATTCATCTATGCCCGATGTAGAAAGATCGATAAGAAAATTATCCTCACTGAAATGTTTAAAATCCCTGATTGTGATAAATTTTTGTTTTCTTTTATAAGATGGAATGTCAAAATGAAAAAAATACGAGTTTGTGGTTCGAAATACCATTCGTGTCCATGACGGAAGAATAGCTGCATGTTTGAGGATTATTTAAAAATATTGGATCGATTAGTGTTGCAGGGGTGGCTTCCGTTACGATTTGTGTGAACCCGATCAGCTCAAAACTCAGTGAGAATATATTGTTATTAAAAAAATTCATATTCAGATCTCCCAATATCACGATGTTATGATGATATAACGAGAGGCTGGGTAGGAAACCATTTAATAAATATGCACATTGTTGTATGTTTTTAGAGGGTGGTCGGTACAAAACACCTAGTAACAGTTCACACTTACCCGCAACCAATTTAACCCAAATGCTTTCGAAAAAATCACCAAAATTTGTATGAATGTTTTGAAAAATTTGAAAACATTGGAAATTCAGAAAATTTTGAAAATCCTGAGAGTTCTGGAGACTTTTGACATTCTGAAGATTCTGAGGTTTGAAAATAACGAAAATTTGGAGAATTTCGAAAAATTTTTAAGTTTTGACAATATTGAAATTTTTTAAAATTTAGGCACACAGAATTTAACGCGCTCTGCGTCATCTAGTAGAGCTGCTGCAAGTTTCGACTAATAAAAGAATCTGCAACTGCTGCTTGAAGAACAAAGTCATCGGTTTTAAATAAAAACATTTGCTTTTGAACATGTGAGACAGGTTCGGACTTAATCCGCTAGTCTTCGTTTATACGTATAAAATTAAACCTCATACAACATGACATGCGAAAATTCCATTGTCCGCAATGTCCCCCAGGCCGCCGGATCTTCAGAACGCAAAATGTCGGGCCGCACTCTCCACAAAACAAATGACTGGCGTCTACTCAATAACTCCATAATTCATATGGAGAGCGAAATGAGCGGCAGACAGCACAGAACAACGGCTATACAAATGTGCCCATAGTGAAATTTGAAGGGAACATCGTTCCGTTCTCGAATAATATATTGCCGCAATTTGGCGTGTATATGACTGTGATGCAGTATGTCACCCTGATGGGCGGCAAAAGGATGGATGGAAGGTGTACGTATAATTATGGTGGAGAGGTGCATATTTGACGTATTTTTATTATTTCAAGATCAATTAAAAAAAAACGTTGTAACAAAATGTGGGGTGCATGAAGAAGCGATTGAGTTACGGATGGCTATCTAATTCGCAGGTTTTTTTAAGAGTTATGTTGCGTAAGTGAAAGCAGTCAGCGTTTTGAGCTACCTTGAGCTATAATCTTAAAATATAAAATAGACATAGTAATAACCCTATTATGTGGTAAATGCAAATAATTTCAGTGAAAAACTTGGAAAGACAAAATTACATAACCTCAAATGTATTAGTGGCACGCTACCCGCCAATTTGCCAGTTTCATAGACATTTGGTAATACATGTGACGTAACTGCTGAAAGTGTTATATTTGTCATTTTTTATGGAAAAGGGTAATAAAATTATAATGTTGGACAGTTGAATAATATATCTAAATAACAAAAAATCCGGTGTAACTGCTACAAATTTGGAATAAATAAAAAGTTTCCAAAATTACGAGATCTATGATATACGAATCATATCGAATAGGTGTGTACTAACCCCTACAAAAAAAAATCTGAAAATGATCAGGTCCCTGTCAAACGTCAAAAGCGAAGCTCGAGCCGGGATTGATTTAAAAAACTTTAAAGCTTTTTCGTCCTTGCAGTAACATTGCATTAATATTTCATCAAAATTCGAGCTGTACTTTCTATCAAATTATAGTACAGCAAAGAAACAGACAGAACTTCGCACCCAAACTTTGTTACCAACGTTTTTCAACCTTGCTCTCAGTTCAAAGTTAGGTCAAAAATAAATTTTACTGGACCAATAATGTAGATGTCAGGCAAGTGATATACAGGGTTATAAAAATTAAGTGTCCACCATTGGTAACTTTGTTATTAGTAAAAATACAAAGTTGTTTAAATTAGCAAACTAGTAGCATTTTTAACGCTGGTAAAAATGAGAAATAAAAAAAAACAATTGAGAGTCGTTATTTTGATTTTTTTCAGTAAAATAACATTTTTTTAAATGGAAACCCCTGTATATTATATTTTTTTCTGTTAAAGCATCAAATTTTAAACAAAAAAGTTCATAATGACTTTTCCGCTAGAGTCAAAAATAAATTCAAAATAACGATAAATATTTTTAATTATTTGCAGTATTATAATATTAAGACGGCTATGAAAACAACATGGCGTTCGCGATTTGACAGCATTAAGATAAGCGACAAATTGTTAAACTGGACATACTCGCAACTAAAAGGCTTTGGAAAACAATGATAAAATCAAATAATGTCAAACATTAGTGTAAATACTTGTTTTTAAGCTTTATTGTGTCATTAATTTAAAGAAAAATGTTCTCCCATGAAGAAAAGTGTGATATGTTAGAATGCTATTTAGTGTGCAGAAAATCCTCCTTGAGAGCAAGCTACAGTGAATTATATCCCGCTCGCATTCAACCGTATGAACGATATTTTCTGAGACTTTATCGAAAATTTAGGGGCAACGAAAATGTTTATTGCTAAAACAAGGGCAAAAAAAGAATTCATAATAAGCGAGGCCACGAAAATTGCAGTTATTGGATATTTTGAAGCTTATCGTGAGAATTCAATAGCAGATATTCTCAAGGACTCTAATTTCAGTTATGGTACTGTTCAAAGGATTTTAAAAAAATACAAATTTATTCCGTATAAGTACCGACCAGTTCAAACGCTTTTGGCAGGGGATCCAGAGAGAAGACTTGTTTTTTGCCATTGGTATCTTAGCTTCTGTCGCCAAAATGTAAATAACTTTCGTTACCTTTTATGGACAGATGAATCAAATTTTTCAAATTCTGGAATGTTTAATAGAAAAAACCACCATTATTGGTCAAGAGAAAATCTTTTGTTAGTACATCCAAGAGGCCCACAAGTCCGTTTCAGTTTCAACGTTTGGTGCGGTATAATTGGTTCAAAAATTGTTGGCCCGTTCTTTTATGAGGGAACCCTAACTGGTGAAAGATATGTGGAATTTATGTCAGAAATTCTGACTAATTTCTTAGACGAATTGGATCTTATAAGTAGACATCATCTGGATTTTCAGCAAGATGGCGCACCTGCCCAGAACTCCAGAGGTACTTATCATTTTCTAAGTACTACTTTTAATGATCAGTGGATAGGAACAAATAGCCCAATACAGTGGCCTCCCAGATCACCAGATCTAAACCCACTTGATTACTTCTTGTGGGGTTACTTAAAGAACCAAATTTACAAGCGAAGGTACGATAACCTTGACGCGTTAAAGACTGCAGTTAGGGAAAAGATAACCCAGATAGATGGTAGGACCATACTTAAGACAGTTCGAGCAGTTGAAAAACGTGCCCAAAAATGTATTGAAGAACAAGGTGGTGTTTTCGAGCATCATCTTTAAAAAAAATTGTTATTGTATTTTGTAAGATTATAAGTTGATGTTGAAAATAAAGTTTGTCGATACAATTTAATTGTTTCAGATTGGAGGCCATAACTTCAACAATTTGTAACCTAGGAGAAAAGTTATTGTAAGCTTTTTTGTTTAAAATTTGATGCTTTAACAGAAAAAAATATAATATACAGGGGTTTCCATTTAAAAAAATGTTATTTTACTGAAAAAAATCAAAATAACGACTCTCAATTGTTTTTTTTTATTTCTCATTTTTACCAGCGTTAAAAATGCTACTAGTTTGCTAATTCAAACAACTTTGTATTTTCACTAATAACAAAGTTACTAATGGTGGACACTTAATTTGGATAACCCTGTATTATCACTAAAGACGCTTAGATTTGTCGCGAATCTGAAGTTCTGAATAGGTACATATCAATGCATGAAAATTACCGAATCAATCGGCTTAACTTCAATTTCTAGTATAGGCAATTATGACCCTTTTAAATAAAGGTATTTCCAAACAGTAAGAATCTCAGCTATTTTTTGTTATATTTGACTTTTTGCTGTTTTCTGGATAAATATTATATGGTGGTGGTTATTTTGTCTTCATGAAATTAATGATTTTTGTGTACATAATACTTTAATCTGCTATGTATGTTCTTTTGTTTACTGCATTATTGTGATTTTTGATTTCTACATTTCCTAGAAGACAATTTTTTTAAATTAACATTTCTGCACAGTACCTCGCAACAATCAAAATTAAACACATGACATTCTGAGGAAACGTGTGTTGGAATAGAGTTGTGTGTGTCCCTGTTTCAGGTGGAAATACTCACAATCTCCTTTTTTTTGCTCTGATATTCTGATTTTTAAATACCTTTCTGTTGTCCCTATACGGTTTCCGAGATCCCAATAATGAGCGTCGAATTTGACCCTGTATATACTTTTAATTATTACAGCCTTTGCACGGAATTCTATATGAATTCTATATAACATTGTTGTGTTAAAATGATTTCCACGATTTGCATAACGTTGGATTATTTTTTGACCACCACAGTTTCGAGGTAAAAGGGTGAGTTCGCTATAGTTTCGTTTATTCTGATAATTGAACACGGAAATAACTTTCTATACGTTTCTTCAGATATTCATCTAATCAGTTTATCTTTGTGTGATTTTTATTTTTGTGACTATTGTTGGGAATTGCTATCTTGTTAATGTAATTTAATTCTAAATAATGTGTTAACCAAAATAAGTATCTTTTACTTTGATTTCATTATTTACATTAATAAATGTATATGTGAAGTTTACGTTTCTAACATTTTTTTTTAGAGTTTAAAGAAGGAAATAAATGTTACTTTATAACAGGTAACTGTGTTTCTTTAGACCCCAAATACCAAGTATACTAAGTGACATATAAATCCGAACACCCAGTTTAAATGGTTTTATTTTAATAAAATTTTGTATAAGTACTTAATGAAGCATAATAAGTAAATGATGAAAATTTCAAAACGATTGCACTGCTTTAAAGCCCTTTGACCTTTAATAATGTGTGGATGCACCCTGATGTGCTACGCATTCTCCAACGCTCCTAGCCATGCTTCTGGTCAATGTCCTCCTGTGGTATCTCATTCCAGGCAACCACCAACTCCTCTCGAAGTGCTTCTAGAGTCTGAGGAGGACGTTACAAATTGAGCAATCTCCTACCCATCATATCCCACACGTGCTCAATTGGGGATAAGTCGGGAGATCTTGGTGGCCATGGTAACAATGTGACATCATTATGTTGAAAGAAGTCTATTGTGACTCTTGCAACATGTGGCCGGGCATTATCTTGCTGGAAAGTTGGATCTGCCAGGGTGTCAAGATAGGGTAAAAGATGGGGTTCTAGAACTTCGTGGATATAACGCTGCGCGTTCAAGTTACCTCTGATGAAGATTAAAGATGACCTGGAACCATAAGCTATAGCACCCCAAACCATAACTCCAACAGTGTGATGAACATGTCTTTCAACAAAAAAATGTGGATTCCTCCTTTCACCACGTCGCCTTCTAACCCTGGCACGACCATCGTGCATGCCTAAACAAAATCGAGACTCGTCACTAAAGACAATACTGTTCCATTCCTGATCCCAGAGTGACCGTTGTCTGCACCACTCAAGGCGATTACGTCGGTGTTCTCGAGTTAAAGGGAGGACCCAGTGTGGCCGGTATGAAAACAAGCCAAAACTTCACATTCGTCGGTAAACACTTCGCATACCAATAGGTCTTCCGTGTTCTGCAAACCATTCATTTGCAATGGACCTGGTAGTGGAGAAACGGTCCCTTAAGGCCAATAATCTTAGGCGGCGATCTTCACGGTCTGTTGTTCTACGGCGGCGACCAGTGCTCCTTGCTCTTTCCGTACGGCCTTCTCGAAGCCATGCCTGACAACACCTAACCACAGTGTCTACACTTCTTTGCACTCTAACTGCAATTGCCCGAAAAGAAAGTCCAGCTTCCCGAAGTCCCACTATACGGCCCCTATCAAACTCACTAAGTTCACGAAATCGTACAGGTCTCCATACTCTAGGCATCGTAACCGATCGTAAAGGATGTCAAGAACCAAAATCTGCCAACGTTGATTCTTTACTGCGGCTGAAATATTCATTTTTAGAGCGTGACTGAATTAAAAAAAAGCAGTATAAAAACCGGAATGTCCAACTGATAAGGCTGAAAATTTTTTCACTTGTTATTTACAGTAAGATAAATACATTCACCAACTTTTATTAAAATAAAACCATTTAAACTGGGTGTTCGGATTTATATGTCACTTAGTTACAAGAAAATAATTTTTATCGTTCCTTTACCTATTTCTGTCCTTAAATCATAGTTTTAAGACAAGTGGTTAATACGTCTATCAATCTATGCTTAACAGTTATGCCACAATTATGGTTGGCAAGACTTCAATTACACAAATGCCGTGAGCCCTGTGAACTTAGCTCATAATGCTGCTGCGATTACTTCATTACGTCATCTGTACTGCATCGGTGCAGTTTCAACGACTATATGCCAATTAGATTTGATTGCAAACGGCGCATCACATAAACTCACGATATGCCAATTCTCGAATGCAACGACAAATTCTGATGAAACGCTGTAATGATGGGGGAAGGAACAGTACCTTCTTTGGTTTGGTTCATATTCTTTCTCATGACACATTGAGTGCAGAGCTGTATAGGGTTTAACAATGCCATAGTGACCACTTGGATAATTTTACATGGTGGATTGTAGATTATAATTATTCGGTGACGTAAATAGGTTTAAATGAGAGTTGGAATTCTAAAAAGATAGTATATTATGTAAGGTTGGAGACTTGAGACCTATTAGTATAATTTCCTACCTAGCTAAAGTTTTAGAAAGGGACCCGCATTTCCAACTGAAACACTATTTACAAAAGCAATCTGGATTCCGTGGTAGATACGAGGGATGTCTTTTAAGTTTTGCATATAGAAACATAGTAGGCCGCGCGGATCGAACGTCAGTACTGAATCTTAACCTCACTCTTTAGTAAACTTAAATTCAAAGTTTCACAACAATACGTGCAGTGTTCTCACTACAGTGAATTTTTAAGAGTCACCAAGTCATTAGAAAAACGGAACTCAACCGAGAACATTTTCGCGCCATAATTGATTACAACTTTCAGAGACAATTATCGCAACAAAAATCAACCCCGAAAGAAGAATCATCCTCCACCAAGACAATGCAAGCTCGCTCACAGCCCAAAAAACAAGGCAGTATTTAACGGAAGAAAACGTGGAATTATTGGACCATCCTCCATATAGTCCCGATCTAAGTCCTAACGATTTCTTTACTTTCCCGAAAATTAAAAACAGACTGCGTGGTCAAAGGTTCCAGTCACCAGAAGAAACAGGTGTCGCATTCAAAAATGCCGTTTTGGATCTTCCAGCAAACGAGTGGAATAAGTGCTTCGAAAATTGGTTCGAGCGCTTGCAGATGTGTATTAATCTTCGTGGAGAATACTTCTGAAAACAATAAAGTCATTTAAAACTACCTACCGTGTTGTTTTATTTCCATGTACAAAACTTAAAAGACATCCCGCGTATAGTACTGCATCAGTATTGACAGACATTGTAGATGACGCCTTGACCGCGATGGATACATCACAGGTAGCTGCATTAGTTTTGCTGGATTACTGCAAACTTTCGACAATTTGTATCACAATGTTTTGCTGCCTAAGTTCAGCTACAATTGAATCTGTGAAAATGCCTTGGAGTGGTTCAACACGGACCCTGACTAATGCGTGTTTGGCTCAATTTTCACGAGTTTAATCTAGAATTGGTTTCTGATACATCCATTCTCTATAGAATGTATTGTTTACTATTATAACAACTATATGTATAAAGTAACACTAAAGTATTTCTGTGACCATTCTCGTATCGGCCAGTTGTGTATGTACGGAGGAGCATAAAGAAACTGCCTAAGGTTAGTAAAAAAAGCCTCCCTAGGCATATTGTTCCACAATCTGCATACCCTATAGCCTACCGGCCAGTTCTAGATGCACGAAGTTCGTCACGGTCAGGATGGAAGGCTGAAGCCAGGTGAGTCTGTCTGCCAGGTACATCGCGTCGTGACTTTATGGAGGAGAGCTCAGTAGAAGAAAGCTAGATCGCCGACGACTTTGGTGCGACACAGTTCCAAGGCTTTCCGCTGGGAAAAGTCATCGATCAGTTCGACAGCCCTCCTCTGCTCGACATAGATCATGGGTAACGTAATCGGGGTGACAGCACCCTAGACATATGACCAGTACTCGAGGGTTGGTCTTTTTAGCCCGAAAAAGCCTAAATCCCAGCTTTGCTCAGCAGCTGCCGCTATTGACGACATGTGTTCGTGCCACGTCAAATCTTCGGTGATCTATAGTTCGACCAGCCGAAATTAATGACTCTTTGGTAGAACTCGGCCATTCATCGGAACTGAATGCGCTAGGGCGCCACCAGATTGTTGCGTACTCAAACAGTGATAACTTAGGTCTCTCGTCAGAGAGGAATTCGCTGCTAGACTTCTTTTATTCAGCTCACCAGCAGAGATAGGCATGTCACTCTGAATTCCTGCATGTAGAGTGCTGTCGTCATCAAAGCTGTACGCTATAAAAATTAATTGAATGTTTCAGGGTTAGCTAAAACATAGAGTTTCTTACTATTAGGAACTGACAAGTTATGATCTTAGTTGGTCAACTGTAAAAAGCGTTTTTTTTTGTTTTCTACAGGACAACGATAAACTAGTCGCACACTGGGTAACTGCCTCTGTAACCTTCTTTATCTAGGTTTTAGCAGAGATATATACGTATTACAAGTTCCAGGAATTATTAGCGTATAAAAATGAAAAGAAATTAGACTCCAGACTGATGTGCCTTAAAGCGTGATGATTTTTTCAGTACCTTTAGTCTTGAGTGGAAGGCATGGTCCTAAAGCTCCTATGGTACCTTATGGACCTGTATGAATCATAAGTGGCGGTATCCCTCTTTGAACAATCGATTCCTACTAAATCATCCTAGATATGCTGACTGACATAATGCAATTAGTTAATTAAATGAAAATCGGTGGGTCTCGCTAAAAGATCCGAAGATTGCCGTCATGGTCATCATCCCGGAGTCTCGATCTCTTTCTCATGACTCGCCGGCTGCCGCCATGGCTAACAGAGATCGGATCGGACCATATTAATGAGTAATGATCCACGACTGATTCCAACATACACAATCATTAGTAACAAATAGCAATAATAATAGCTCAGATGATATATGCCGAAGACTGATTCTAATCATGACGTGCATTGCTTGTGGTGGATGCCGCTGTTAGCTCCATCATAGGTGTAAGTAACATTTTTAAACTGAAGTCGAACAAGTTCGGAAGATATTATTTCAATATTTCTCAAAATGGGGGCTTAATAGATCAGATCAATGGAAATTGAAAATGATTAGAAGAACAGCAATATGTGACGAATCGAAAAATGACGTCAACTTGGTTGACTCTTCCCTGCCTAAGCAACGCTTTCATCACTTTATAAAGGATTACGTTTGGCCCAAGTTAGTCCCGTTGAGCTTGCTACAAATGTGTAGGTATAACTAAAAAATTAAATGTGGCAAGTCAGACGAACGGGCCCATAATACATTAGTTCATACTGCAACACTGCATTGGGGACAGCCCAATCAGTTGATAAGGCTAACGCTAGTTTCTTTCCTGCCCTAAGTATCGACCATCTGGCAATGCTGCTGAACCACACAAGTCAAACATATCATAAGCGCTAAGCCAAGCTACTATATCTAAAGACCGAGGTCCCAGCGATTTTTTGTGCTGATGCAGTTAAAGGCGAACAAAGTTCTGCGTATGAGTCGAATCTCGACCTCGACCCGAATCTGCTATCAAAAATGGAGGTTGCTATTTGAATTTACAACGTCGACCTCTAAATTTCGTCGAAGGTCACTGTCTAAGTCGTATCTGAGGTCATCGGCAAATTGCTTGCTTGATACTTTTCTGTCAAACGTTTTTGGGGTGTGCGTATACTTTTAAAATTTTACAGGTTGACCTCATGCATGGAAGTGAATTCTTATCTAGAATCTCGAGCTCGACACGAATCTGCTCTCAAAAATGGTGGCTGCCATTTGACATTGCAAATTTCACCTTCAAATTGCTTATTTCTTGATACCCTGAAGCCCTTTCATAATATTTTTTCCAGAAAATGCGTGGTTGCCGAGTTTTCTGGTTGCTCGGGTGGATAAGATTTATCCAAATTGCGCTGGTAATTGTAAAATCTCCGCACCCCTATTTTCTCGATATCCAGAAAAAGGTCAAATGAGATCAAAAAGTTATTTAGCTTGAGCAAAGACCTTTCTTGGAGAAGAGCATGATCTTTGGATGAAATATATGGCAACAGTATAAGCTGTATATTTAATAGTGGGCCAAACATCGGCGTCCTGATTGACAAATGAGAGGGAAGGATCTGGTCCTAATACGGTAGGCTGTGGTACACCCTTCTGAACTTTCATGAGCTTGGAGTTGATATTAAGACGCTTGCCGTCAGTGTCAGAATTGATACAAACACATTGCTTACGATTCTCAAAGAAAGCATCTATCCATTCTTGAGCAACTCCTCTTATATCATAGTATTATGACGTATGTACTCATTTACAGAGGAAATTCCAAGTACGGCTATGTCACTAGTCTAAGTTCCCATTGTTGATAAAATGTTTCATAGAAAGTCTAGGTATTGTAAACCATCCAGCCGATTCGGGAGAGTAAAGTGTCCAAGGAGCATACCGTTTACCATGGCAGCCCAGTCATTCAAAGAGAATGATTGTTGAAAATATGACAGACTATGTGAGGATTTTCCAATGACCACACATGAGTTATATGGAAGTTATTCACCCCGTAATGCGTGAAGGTTGATTAGTCCGTGATGTTCTTCAACTTCGACTCTCGATTATTTTCATGTTCGTGTAACAACCACTCACACTTCCCTAGTGGTTGTTGAAGGATTTTCCTCTACAAAATTCAGTACTCCTTCCTTAGTTTGAGGCATTCGGAGTTGTCTAGATCTACCACTGTGTCCACCTCGACATACCTGCATACCTCTATCCCTAGCTCGTTGCACAAGGTAAACAAATCTACGTGATCCTGAATGATAACGTCTGGGAAAGCGATCTGGAGACGGTCGCGAAATCTCGGTAGCATTTTGAGAATACTCACAATAAATTAAAATCATATCACAAGTTCGCTAATGCTGTACGCGTGCGCCATTTTGATTTTTTCGAGCCGATTGGCAAATAAATGTTTTGTTAACCTGTGCTGCCGGCGCCTGAGTTGAGTCTGATCAAGATGCAGGAGCAGATTAGGTTTAATTGATTTTGCAGTGCCTAGTATATCGTTTATCTTAAAGATTTGGTGTATATGCTACTAGGAAAATCCACTTATTTTTTCAAGATCTATACGCCATGTAAAAGGAAGTCCCAACGTTACTGTACGTTAAAAGACAATAAATAGTCCTGCTTGTTATTTAGATTTTTGGGTGTAATCATGGAGATGTTGCTCCCATCCTCATGTATACTCGTGGACGTATCGTTGCCAGATTTCATCCTCTGATGTCTTCCTGCTACCAAGCCACAAATCGTTGCAAAAAAAGAGAAGTGCTCCATCATGTAGCCCCGCATGCTCGTGTACACGCGTACTGTCACGTAATCCGTACTTTTCTTTTTTAGCTTTGGCGCGCCAACCGAACTCAAAATGAGATGTGGAAATATTTCATCGATGCATCCTCGCATTAAAGACAAGTGTAGGTGCAAGTGCGTCTCCGGCGGTGTCCAGGTGCATGGGTTTGTGGCAAACAGCGGCGTAGTAAAATGTGCAAAAGAGTGATGTCATTTTTTTCAACATATAGCTTGGCATCTCGTGCGCCACAAAATGTCCATTCTTGTATGTTCATATGACCAGTCTGTGAAAATCAAAAGTTCGCCTATTTTGGCCTTACAGACAAGGCTAGATATTTCTCCAAAATGAAGTGACCTTAAAATTGCTCTCCGGTGTCTTATACAGGTAGGAGAGGAATTTAGCTTTGATTGAGATACTTGGCAACGTCAAGAATAATAATTTTTAACCGAGTTTTTAATCATTGAGAATGACCATTTTTAGGGTTTTACAGACATTAATTGGATTATGGCCAGAAAGCAGTCAACTTTAAAAAAACGGTTCTGGCTACCTTTCTTGTCCAGAATAATCAAACTGCCAGAAAAAAATAATCAGAGCGTAATTTTTTTTTCATTTGGTTTGAAAGAAATTGTTCAAATAGTGTCTGGGTTACTGAGCGCTTTTGATGCATGTCAAGAGGCACACAACAAACGTGATTATTAAAAAAATTTACTTGGAAAAGTTCTATCGCGAATGCGAGATTTTTGCCTGTCTAATATTCCAGCATCTGTTCAAAAACGATCGCGAATCGCAATAAATCAGTTTTGAATAATAATTGTAGCATAAAAACAGATTTATCAAATGTTCCTCAAAGGGGTTATTTGAAACTGCGTGTCCTGTATGCCATAAAATTCAAAATTCTATAAACAATTTTTTTAAACAAATTCCAAAAAAATAGTTCCTTCGCTCCAGTTAAAATGTTTCCCCAGGCTTTCTGGACAAAAAGGTGCTTGGAATCTTTTTTTAAAGTTGATAGTTTCCAAGATAAAAGTCATTCAATATATGAAAAAGTGTAAAACCATTTTCGTTCCCTAAGAACAATTTGAAAAAAAAACAAAATTCTGGTGTAGCGGAAATTAATGGATATTCGTTAACATCCATCAAGAAAATTCGAAAGCATTTCAGGGGTATTGTTATTGTACGAGTAAATATTTGTTATTGTACTGTCAAATAAGTTGATCAATCACTAATGTCTTGTATTTGAACTCCTAAAAATATTAGTGATTGTAGATCAATTAAGAAAGTAGTTAAAAAGCTATTAATAACAATATCATGCACATCATTTATCAATATATGGTATGTACCAAAGGATGCACATCTCCACAAAAAATAAGAAGTGGTGTGTGCTGGTGAGGCTATATCTTTCCATATATTTTTAATGGACAAATATGAACGTAATTTGGACATCAGCATTAAAACCTTTGACATTTCTAGTAGATGTGCCAAAATCGTACCAAAATGTGTGATCTTAAGGCGTTAAGATTCTTATTGCCTGAATTAACAGCATTTCTTTTTATTTCGCCTACATGTGAAATCGGATATCCATCTACGAAGCCTCTCTGGGAGGCCATGGAATAGGACAGAAGATCTGAGCAAAATCCTTTGTCATATCAAGGGCGATGGAGTAAGGGTCATGAATAATTTTTTGCAAAAATATCCTCACATCTTGTACGCCGCTGGTGCTATATGCTGTCGGTCGACATGACGGTCGGCGGTACCAGTGATGTGTACGTGATCACGCGTGCAGTCCTTTTGATCACAAGGCGGCCGCCTTATAATCGGCCCAGGCTGAGTAATTGCCTCCATCGCACAGATATATTAATCAAATCCTTCCACCGGCTGGGCTGGAGAAAGAAAGATGTGCTCCAATATACTCCGCTGGGTGCTGGGAACCACCGGCTACATACCTACTACAACAACTAATTAATTGGCAAAACAAATACGGGGGGCCCGACTATTACTTCCATCGTTATTGAAACAAGAATTACTTACACTGAAAAAATAATGAACGCCATTATCAATACAAAGGAAAGCGAATATGCACCTCATCATGTTGAAGCGGTAATTTGAGCTTTGAAAGTGATTTCTTGCTATCGAGAAGCGCACCACAAGGTTAAGTTTTTAATCCCATAGAACTAATTATGAATTTCGTGAATGAATTTTGCACTTCTTTCTACATAAAGTCAAATGTCCCACACTTTTTTTTTTATATCGAAACAGCCGCGCAGGCAGAAGCCTAAATGCCGGAACACCGCGGCTGCTATGATGATCCCAAAGAAATTTTGTTAATACGAGTTTTGAACTGCCTAAGGTTAGTAGAACTGAGAAAAGCCTCCTCCCGTAGATTCTTCCACAATCTAGACACCCTCGGGACAGAGGAGCGGTCGTATCGGCCAGTTCTGGATGTACGAAGTTTGACACGGTTAGGATGGGACGCCGAAGTCAGGCGGGTCTGTCTGGCAGGCACATCGCACGGCGGCATCATGGAAGAGAGCTCTGAGGAGCAAAGCCCGTTGGTGTAGCGATATAAAAGAGCTAGATCGCCGACGACCCGCCGGTGCGAAAGAGTCCCGAGACTGTCTGTTAGAGTCATCGATCAGTCGGACCGCCCTCCTCTGGACAGCATCGAGCATGGACAATGTAGTCGGGGCGGCAGCACCCCAAATGTGTGAGCAATACTCGAGGCTAGGCCTTATCTGGGCCTTGTATAGAGTGAGAAGGTCATGCGGAGAAAAGTACTTCTTAGCCCTAAACAAATAGCCTAGCCTTTTCCCAGCAGCTGCAGCTATTGAAGAGATGTGTTCGTGCCAGATCAGGTCCTCGGTGATCTGGACTCCGACCAACCGAAATAAATGACTCTTTGGTAGAACTCGACCGTCCATCGAAACTGTATGAGCGCTAGGACGCTTTTTGTTCGTCAAAGTACAATACTGTGTTTTGGAAGCATTGAACTGTACAAGATTGTTGCGTCCCCAAGCAGTGATAGCCTCCAGGTCTTTTGTCAGAGAAGAAGTCGTCGCTAGTCTTCTTTTTTCCAGCTCAGCGGCAGAGATCGGCTTGTCACTCTGAATTCCTGCATGTAGAGTGCTGTCATCAGCGAAGCTGTAGATTGGGTTGATCGTGCAGGAAAGCAGGTCGTTGATATGTAAGAGAAACAGTGTTGGAGCCAAGACCGATCCCTGGGGAACATCCGCATTGACGTTGTGGGATGAAGAGGAGAATCCGTCAATTACGATGGATATCTTGCGGCCAGAGATAAAGTCAGCCACCCATCTGCAAAGCTTTTCTGGGAGGCCGTAGCATGGAAGTTTGCTTAAGAGGGCAGCGTGCCACAGCTCATCGAACGCTTTCGTGATGTCAAGAGCAACGAAATGAGCCTCAACATGAGACTGGATGAGTTTACTCCACAGCACTGGAAAAAATAATTACATAGGGTAGACCGGTGAAATACGCCCCACATTTTGGAAAATGGAAATCACCAACATAATAAACCAATTTTTTTATTCATTAATACAAAAACAAAGCAACTAAACATCGTTTTTCTCTAATATAAACATAATTTCTCACTAAGGTTAAGAAAAGTTACAAACAACCAAACTTAAAAAAAAAAGCATTTGGGGCGTATTTGCCCGAAACTTGTGAAATACGCCCCTAGTAGAAAATTAACGTTTTTTCGTGGCACAAAGATTACACATGTTTGTGTGGTTCGTGCAGGTTTCATGTAACCATTTACTACATGCTTCACATTGAATCCAGTCAACCTTAGATTTGGTGGTGTAGTAGTATTCGCGACATTCAAGGCAGTAATCATCAGTGTCATCAGATAAGTCTTCAGAGGAGCTAAAATGTGGTTCAGTTTCCGACGAAGACGAACTTGATACATTTTGTTTTCTTTTAACTTGTTTAACGCAGGCTTTCCTCCTAATTTTTTTCTCATTTTCGCTCGGCTTTTTTCGTTTGTCTTTTTTATCTTGAGCTTGTTTTTTTTTCTCTGAGAATACTCGTCTTTTAACCCGATTTTCAGGAGACGTCAGTTCTAAAGCATGTTGTTTCCTTTTCGGAATTGTATTAGGTATTAGAGGAATTGGGTTATCTTCTCTTAAAAATTTTGAAGGAGTTTCTTTTTCTTCTAAATTTAATGAAACTTCTGAGGCTTCGTTGGAGGTTTGAGAATCGGTAGACATATCAGAAACACCCATGTTTGTATGTCCAGGAGAGAAGGAAGTAGAAGGTTGAGCTTTATTTGGCCCTGGAGTTAAATTAGAATGATTTGATGTTGAAGGAAGAGCTTTATTTGCGCTAGCGGCTGAGATACTGGCGTCCGAAATGGAGAAAAAATGTTCTGGAATGGCCTGAGGATTGTATGGATAAATACCACAAGCTCTGAACCCAGATGTGGCATTCGCGACGGTTGCCGCTTTTCCCCATGCATTCCCAATTAATCTCGAAATATTTATTCTGGATAGCTTTCTATTTTTGTTTTGAATCATCCAGTTTTTTGCTTCTTGAAAGAAATAAGTTTTAAGTGGCTTAAAAAAAGACCTGTCCAAGGGTTGAAGAGCTTGTGTCGTATGACTGGGGAGACACAAAATAACTACTTCATTTTCATTAGCTAAATCTAATAGCTCAATAGCATTACAATGGGATGCGTGCCCGT